>CM039463.1:64554846-64629846 GCA_022414725.1 Microglena sp. YARC
TTGCACAGGAGTCTCTTGTGGAAACTGTGGCCAGGGTCCTGTCATGACGCCAAAGTAGACTGTTCTAGCTATAAGATACGAAGGCCAACTAGAGCTGTCCTACGCGTCTGTGGCTTTGGGGTCGTGATCCAGCTAAGGTGTGGCATCAGTCTGATTGGCTAGCTAGACTGTCCCAATAGTCTGCCGTGTGCGCCCCACACCGCACCAGCCACTCCTCTCAATGCACCAGCGGACGAATTGTTTGCCTGTGCAGAAGAGGGAAGAACAAGGCGGCTCAGCTACGCAACAATCGTTGCCTGCTGTGGTAAATTTCTGGATTGACACTACTACATTAGCAGAGGAATGTAAAGGCATTGACTCAGCCATCTGCCTTAGATGCAGTAATATGCCTTGCCGTAAATCAAACTGGATTGACACTACTACACTAGGCAAAAGGGAACGGCAAGGCCCTTAGACTCAGCATCTGTTTAGAGCGGCAGGGTCCTCCATTCTCTGGGTTCATGCTGCACACAAAAGCTTTTTTTCAGCTCCAAGGCTGGTCTTGGGTCACATAGATGTAGCAGTCTCTTCTCTTCAACTCTTTTACCCTGTGGAAGGGGGTTGGGGTTGGGGTGGGGAATGACGCGTTTAGGGTTAGGCTCTCACGCGTTTTATGACTTGGTGACTACTTATGTACTTTCCTTAAGAACTGATCGGCTCTGTCCAGTACTGTGCAGCTTCCGTAGTGATAGCTTCGCCGTAGACTGTGTCATCCTTCTTGAACTCAGTGAGAGCTTCCTGTTGGCTGCGTCACGCGGTCCTAGCCCTGTACCCTGTTTAGGTTGCCAGGCTGCCGTCCTTTTCAACACTGGTGCCCTTAATGGGTCTGCCTGTGCTTTGTAACGTTATTCTCATCTTGCGTTAAAAGATTGGCGCGTTGACCCTGCGAGTATCTCTCCACTCTTGAAGTGTCTAGCTGATAAGACCTAAAAAGTCTTCAAAGAGCTGTCTTAACGCTGAAGTATGCTCCCTCATACCTGCTTTCAGCGGGATACTGCACGAGGGACTCGGAATTGTGAAGCAGCCCAGAAGCTGGTGGAAAACCATATAGCATGCTATCCTACTTCCCGAAGACCTGAAACAAGGCCCGTCACAATTGACGAATTTCTTAGCACTATTTTAAGGACTTCAGAAGCCGAACGCACAGAATGGATGTACACTGGATTAGAGTCCATATCCTTAGTGTCCTTAATACTAGTAAAGAAATCTAGCAGTAGTTTAGTAAGCTAACTTGCTAACATATCCGCTTAGCATGCTCCCTGCGTTTCCGTGGGTATTGCACAGGGAGACTCGGAATTGGAAGACGGGGAGCAGCCCAGAGCTGGCTGAAAAACCCATGTAAGCAATCCATTCCAAGCTACAAAAGCTGATTGGAGGTACTTCAATTCACACGGGGAAGCATTCATATATGAAAGCCAACACGTTGTCGCACTACTCTATGCCTGCAGCGTCCCTTTATTATACTTATACTTGGCTTATAATGAAGGATCTGTCAAATTACCCACCATGCCAGGGGAACTTTTTAGCTTCTGGCTTTGGCTGCCTGGCTAGCGTGGGATGAACTGCCTACAGACAACGCACGTTCAGGGTCTCCAGAGGGAGGACCCAGCTTCTGCACACCTGATACGCTACCAATTGTATAGCCTGCGTCTGAAGACGCACGGACCCTTCCTTCTGGTCAGCAGACCCTTCCAGTTGCGTCCTGCAACGCAACAGACTCTCGACGTTGCGTCTGCCACGGAGCAAGCAGCGTCCGACAAGCGCCTGCGTCCCATAGCAAAGAGTCTTGAGGCAGGTAACGGGGTCAATGTTAGCAAACCCCAAGTACATTGAAGCACACAACAGACACAGCATGGATAATCACATGCACCTGGTACACACACACATAAAGACTGTATCTATACTCACAGCATGCCAAAATATACCGTTCCTGCAGTCTGTTTCAAGCCTGACTATCTGTGTAGCAGTCCCTTTTAACGCCATGGCTAGACCTCTATCACTCGAGTTCGAAATCTGAATTCGGATTTGGAGTTGTACCTACTTGCAACACAAGGTCTCTTGTGGGGCGATGCGAGACTCAGTCCATCTTGAGTTTGAATTTGGAATCCTAATTTGATTTGAAACCGTACTTGCACAGGCAGTCTCTTGTTAAACTGTAGCCAGGGTCCCTGTCATGAACGCCAGTAGAGACTGTTCTAGCTATAAGAATACGAAGGCCAGACTAAGAGTCCTAGCAAGTCTGAATGGCTTTGGGTCGTGATCCACTAAGTGTGGCATCAAGTCTGATTGGCTAGCTAGACTGTCCCAATAGTCTGCCGTTGTCGCCCCACCACCCACTCAGCCACCCTCTCAATGCCACAGCGGACGAATGTTTTGCTGTGGCACGAAGAGGAGAACAAAGGCGGCTTCAGCTACACAATCGTTGCTGCTGTGGTAATTATCTGGATTGACACTACTACATTACAGAGGAATGTAAGGCCATTAGACTCAGTCATCTGCCTTAGATGCAGCAGTACTGCCTTGCCGTAATCAATGGGATTGACCACGCTACGTACACTAGCAAAGGAAGCAAGGCCTTAGACTTCAGCATCTGTTTTCAGAGCAGCAGGGTCCTCCTTCTCTGGTGGGTTCATGATGCACACAAAGCTTTTCGAGCTGCCAGGCCTGTCTTGGCACATAGCTTAGGCATCTCTTCATGCTTCAACTCTTTTACGCTGTGGAGGGGGTTGGGTTGGGGTGGGGAATGACGGCGTTTAAGGGTTTAGGCTCGCTCACGCGTTTTATGACTGGTGACTAAACTTATGTACTTTCTTAGAACTATCGGCTCTGCCAAGTATGTGCCCGCTTCCCGTAGTTGATAGCTTTCCCGGTAGAAATGTGTCATCCTTCTTGACTCTAGTGAGAGCTTCCTGTTGCTGCGTCACGTCTAGCCTGTACCCTGTTAGGTTCCAGGCTGCGCCGTACCTTTCACCATGGTGCCCTTAATGGGTCCTCCTTGCTTGTAAGTTATTTGCTCGATCTTGCGTGAAGGATTGGGGCGTTTGACAGCTGCGAGTTATCTCCACTCTTGAAGTGTCTAAGCTGATAGACCTAAACAAGTCTTCAAACTGTCTTAACGCTGAGTATGCACCTCACTGCTTCGCGGGTACTGCACGAGGGGACTCGTGATTGTGGGAGCAGCCCAGAGCTGCTGGAAAACCAGTCATAGGCAATGGTCTATCCTTCTTCCGCGAGGACTGAATACAAGCCCGTCACAATTGAAATTCTACACGATTTTAAGGACTCAGAAGCCAACCACAGAATGGATATACATGGAGTTAGAGTCATATCCTTAGTTCACTTAATACTAGTAAAAGAACTAGCAGTAGTTTTAGTAAGCTAACTGCTACACTCCGGCTTGCATGCTTCCCTGGTTTTCCGTGGGTATTGCACAGGGAGACTGCGATTGAAGACGGGGAGCAGCCCAGAGCTGGCTGAAAAAACATGTAACAATCCATTCACTAGCTACAAAATGCTGGTTGAGGTACTTCAATCAACACGGGGATGCATTCATATATGAACCAACACGTTGGTTCGGCCACTACTCTATGCCTTGCAGCGTCCCTTATTATACTTATAACTTGGCTTATAAATGAAGGATGTCAAAATACCACCACCATCGCACCAGGGAACTTTTGCTTGCTGGCTTGGCTGCCTGCTAGCTGGATGAACTGCCTAACATAGCAACCGCACGTCAAGGGTCTCCAGGGGACCCACAAGCTCTGCACCTGATCGTCTACAATTGTATAGCCTGCGTCTGAGAGCAAACGGACCTTCCTTCTGGTCAGGCAGACCTCCCCAAGTTGCGTCCTGCAATCGCAACAGACTCTTCGCGTTGCGTCTGCAACGGAGGCAAGCAGGCGTCCGACAACCTGCGTCCATAGCAAAATAGAGTCCTTGAGGCAGGTAAGGGGTGCAGATGTTGCAACCCCAAGTACATGGAAGCACACACAAGACACACATGATAATTCACATGCTACCGATTTGGTATCATCTTACTACACATAAAGTACTGTACTATACTCACAGCATCCCAAATATACCGTTCCTGGAGTGCTGTTGTACAGCCTGACTATTGTTCCAGAGTTCCTTTTAAGCCATGCTAGACCTCATCACTTCGAGTTCGAATCTGAATTCGATTTGAAGTTGTACCTACTTGCCACACAGGTCTCTTGTGGGGCCATGGCGAGACTCAGTCATCTTGTAGTTTGAATTTGATCCTAATTTGATTTTGATAAACCGTACTTGCACAGGATCTCTTGTGTAAACTGTAGCCAGGGTCCTGTCATGACGCCAAAGTAGACTGTTCTAGCTATAAGGATACGAAGCCAACTAGACTGTCTAGCAGTTCTGAAATGGCTTGGACGTGATCAGCTAAGTGTGGCAGTCAGTCTGATTGGCTAGCTAGACTGTCCGCAAATAGTCTGCCGTGTGCGCCCCGCCACCACCAGCCACCCTCTCAATGCCAACCAAGCGGACGAATTGGTTTGCCTGTGGGCAGAAGAGGAAGAACAAGGCGGCTCAGCTTACCACAATCGTTGCTGCTGTGGTAATTATCTGGATTGACACGACTACATTAGCAGTTGTAATGTATTAGTTCAATTTAGACTCGAGCATCTGCCTTAGATGCAGCAGTACGGTGCCTTTGCCTGTAAATCACGCTGGATTGACACTACTACACTAGCAAATAGGAAGACGCAGGGCCCTTAGAGCTCAGCATCTGTTTTGCAGAGCATCTACGCAGGGTCCTCCTTCTCTGGGTTCGTGCTGCAGCAAAAGCTTTTTTCAGTCCAGGCCTGTCTTGGTCCACATAGCTGTAGCAGTCTCTTGCATCCGTCAAGCTCTTTTATACGCTGTGGAGGGGGTTGGGTTGGGGGTTTTGGGAGGGCGGGGATAGGGTGGGAGGGGTGGGGTTGGGAGGGCGGGGGTGGGGTGGGAGGGGGAATGAATGGTGCTCAAATCAGGTTTAGATGAAAGATGGACAAAGGAGAGGTGTAATGTGTGAAATCCATGCATGCATGTGTGTGTAATGGAATGAACAAATGTGTGTGTGTGAATGGGGTGAATGGATGGAAGCATGAATGGAATATTATGATGGATGGATGGAGGTGGATGTTAGGATGGAAAAATAGTGGGGTGGTTGGATGTACTGGACGAAAAAATTTAAAATGAGTGGTGGTTGGGCTGGGTGAATGGATGGTTCGATGTTGCATGAATGGATGGACGGGAGGGTAGATGGATGGACTTGAGTGTCTGGGTGGGTGGGTGAGTGGGTGAATGGATGGATGCATGGATAGCCACATGGGTGGGTGGGTGGTCAAATGGGTGGGTGGATGGGTGCATAACCACATGGGTGGGTGGACGGTCACGATCGTAGGCCAAAGCCCAACAGTTTTGCTAGGGCCGCTTAATACCCCCACGCCACCCCAATCCCTGCAACTCATGCGCAAGAGCCAATTGTAGCATTAAAAACAACAATCGCAATCTCGGCATCCACCCCCAATATCCCGCAACGGCATGCACACCTTCCAACCATAGAATAAAGCATGTGGACTGTGGAGACCTCAGAGAAATCCGCTAATTTTGCGTTCAATTGCAGTTGCAAGCAACCACATCATAGTGTGTAACAATTTTAGTAAATCATCACAGGTCTTTGTCCACAGTTACATAAAGGCATCCATAGTGGGCATGGAGGTGAAAGATGCGTGCAGTGTCAGGAAAATGGAAGTGGAAATAGAGTTGCAGGAGTATCAGGAAAAATGCAGTGCCAGGAGAATGGAAGTGGAATTGCAGGAGTACCAGGAAAAATGCAGTGCCAGGAGAATGGAAGTGGAGTTGCACGAGTACCAGGAAAGATGCAGTGCCAGGAAAATGGAAGTGTCAGGAAAATGGAAGCGGAAATGGAGTTGCAAGAGTATCAGGAAAATGCAATGTCAGGAAAATGCAGCTGCAAGGCAAGGGAATTGGGGATGGTAGTAGAAAATCTTCGTTTCCGTCAAGGGAATTCAGACTGACATGAAAAGGTTGCTTAATCACAGGCTACGTTGAATATACAGTCCAGGGGTAGGCCAAATATGCTTAAGGACTTGCCCAACTGTGACTGGAAGGGCTAAAAAGAAAAAACGGAACTACGCACAAGACAAAGCTTCATTGAGCATGAAAGCACAGTGGCACGAATTGACAACACATTGTGAATATAAGTGCTTGGGCATGTTTGCATGAGTGAATGCAAGAGAGTATAAGTGCTTAGGCATGCTTGCACGATTGAATACAAGTGCTTGGGCATGCTTGCATGTGCCATCCAAACTCTAGTCCTCTCACATAGATTCCTCAGACAAATGCCTTCATAAACATCACAAGGCAGTGGGGTTCAGTTCATCAATGCTTTTTCTTTTTAGCCCCTCCTATCACGGTTGGGAAAGTCTCTTTAGCCTATTTGGCCTACCCCTGGACTACTAACATATGTACATACAAGGCAGCTACGGGGAGCAGCATGACGTTTTTTGACGCTGCTCAGACTCGTCATCTATTAATATCACCATTAGAACAAGTTTAAAATTGAAATAGGATATGACGGTAGTTTTCGGTCAGGACCAATCAAACGAAACACAACACAATGTCTCTAGTGCGTGTCTTTCATCATGCATGCGCTCACGGATCCTTGACCAAGACCACGGACACATCCTTGGCGTTGCGTTGACCAGAGGGGGGCCTCCACCCCACCCAAATTTACCCTTGGCAAGGAAGGCTTGGTGCATTGTAGCTTGTTCCACACACACACACTGACAGGAATCTGTGTCGGCACTCACCCCAACCCCTGAAACAACTCATGCGCACCTGCCAGTCATGGCATCAAGCACACCCAACCCAATGCCGGCAGCCACCCTTATCCCTGCACAACTCATGCGCACCTTTTGTTCATGGCGTCAAGCACTCCCAGTGCGATGTCCGAGTCTAAAAGAGGGGGGTCTCCACCCTCCTCTACTCTCTCACAGTCCATGAAGGCTTTAAACATAGGGAATAGTTCCACGTCACCCTCGGACAGGATATCTATGTCGGCACTCATCCCAACCCCTGCAACAACTCATGCGCACCTTCCAATCATGGCGTGAAGCACTCCCAGTGCGATGTCCGAGTCTAAAAGAGGGGGGTCTCCTCATTCCTCTACTTTCTCACAGTCCAGAAAGGCTTTGGGCATAGGGACTAGTTCCACAACACCCTCGGACAGGATATCTATGTCGGCACTCACCCCAACCCATGTAACAACTCATGCGCACCTTCCAATCATGGCGTAAAGCACTCCCAGTGCGTGTTCAGAGTCCACCAGAGGTGGATCTCCACCCTCCTCAACTTTCTCGTAGTCCAGGAAGGCTTTACACATAAGAGCTAGGTCCACAACGCCCTCGGCCAGGAAGTCAGAGACAAAGTTTGCGATAAGAATGGGGGCCTGTGGAGGGGGATGGGGGGAGGGGAGGGTTATTAATTGCGCAGTTTGAAAGGCTGCATAAGCGCAATTTGCATGTTTGCAAGTTGCACGTTCGCAGGCGTGTGGGTGTAGGTGGGAGTGGGTAAGCCAGCAAAACACTTGGCTCTGTGCTAAGGGGGTGGGGGTGGGGTGGGGTGGGGGGGGGGGGGCACAATGAAATGGTGCTCAAATAAGGGATGGGTGAGACAATGACAAAGTTGAGAAGGAGCCGGAGCCGGAGATTTCACCGAGGACGGGGTCCTGTGGGAGAAAGGACGATGGGAGCTTTGATAAGGGATATATATGAATAGGGCTGTCAATATGGCAATGGTATCAATATTATCGTACAATATATGTAGGGGTAGGAGGACAGGCTCAAGAAACGTGTAGGGGTGGAAGGACAGGCTCAAGCGTGGCAATGGGGCCATTAATGTTTCTTTTTGGAGCTACACATGGCAGCTTCCAGCTAGCCCCAATACACGGCCACTGAGACAAGCCCAAAGCATTCAGCTGCATAGAAATGCGCGACATGCCGGGTTTCATGCACACTTCCTAGTTTCAGGTCTGGCCCGGGAACGGGAGATCGGAGCTGCCTAGAAGCTGAGATTTGTAGCACAAAAAGGAAACAGCGAGGACGACATATGTTTTCCAGGAGAATCAGTAAAGCATGGTAAAAGACACAAGGAAAAAGCGCGCCCCACCTTTGGCAAGTCCTCGGCTAAGCTATGCATGGAACTGAACATGTTGCACGTCCCCTGCTGGAACTCGGCCTTGGACAGAGTGGCAGGTCCTGCCTCTAGAGCGGCTTCAAACACGGCCTTGAAGGGCTTGATGCGATCTGCAAGCTCCTTGCCTCTCACGTCGAGGGCGGCCAGAACCATCAGATGCACCACATTGCCCATATCTGCGTTCTTTGCGCGCAGGCTTCTAAAGCTCTCCATCGCCTCTCCCATGATTCCGTTGACCAAGAACTCCTCCACAATGGCGTGGGCACCAATCTTGGTAGCCGCCAGATCCATTGAGGGGGCGGCAGCTGCTGCTGCAGGGGCTGCAGATCCGCCTTGGCTGGCTTCAGCTCGTTGGGAGGGAGCGGTATAGGCTCCTGCGGTTCCTGAGCTGGTGGAGGGAGGGGGTCCTCCAGAGCCACCACCGCCTCCCTTCCCGCCCCGGCCAAAGGTGGGTGGTCGCAGATTGACTTCTGAGGAAGCTGGGCGTTGCGAGTTGGATTGCATAGCTCGGGGCAGCTCGTCACGTGACATATGGCGGGAGTTGTCACGGTCGCCTCCCCCGCGGTCGTCGCGCCGGCCGCGGCCCCCACCCCCACCACCACGTCGATCGCGTTCACGTTCCTCGCGGTCGCGCTGCGCCTGCTGCTGAAGCTGCTGGGCAGCTTCCTTGTGCACGTCCTCGATCTTCTTGGGACCCTCGGCCTTGGTGCGGGGGATCCACTTCCTAGCGCGCAGGTCAAGCACATCTTGCACAAGGAAGCGGGTGCGCACATCCAGGACCTTACCCTCCTTCAACCGAGCCATTCGGGTGAAGTAAACTTCCATGGCCTGCAGGGTTGGGAGTTTAGGTCAGTGTAGGTCAGAGTAGGTCAGACTAGTTCGGTCTGTAGGTAAGGGTAGATCGGGCAGAGTAGGTCTGAGTAGCTCAGAGTGTAGGTCAGTTAAAGTCAATTCAAGAGTTATAGTCAATTCAAGAGTAGCTCAATTCAGCATAATGGCTCAGTATAGTAGGGAGTGGGTCTACATTAGTTTAGTTTGGTTTGGTTCAAAGACAATTACTAACTACAGCAGTTCTACTAAGTTCACAGGGCAAACTTAGCAATTAATTATACTCTATTAGGAGGGGCTGTGTGGACAAGCAAGCTGCACTCACATTCTTGTTCTCTGGCTTGGCAGAGCTATCTAGCAGACCCCCGACGGTTGTCATCAGCTTGCACAAGCACTCGATGTCCTCAGCACGAGGGCTGGTCTCATCCTGTGAAGCCAAGGTGGTAGTGGTGGTGGTGGTGGTGGTGGTGGTGGTGAGTAATAATGGCTTCGTGACAAGGAACACCATAGTATAACACAAGAAAACTCCACTCAAGACAAGTCGAGTCAACATAACTCAAGACAAGTCAACACAACTCAAGACAACACAAGTCAAGAGCTCAACACCAATAATGTCAACGCAACCGAGGAGCCCCTGCACTGTTTCATTTGTGGGCTGTGCGTAGCAGCTTCAACTCAGATCCATTAGCCGGCGACCAAGTCAAGCCTACAGATAACCGCTGCATTGGAATGCCTGTCGTGACAGCTTTCTGGCACACTAGCTAGCTGCAGGTTTGGCCCAAGGGGGGGAGAAAGGAGCTGCCAAGAAGCTGGTACGCATTGCCCCAAAAAGCAGAAGTGAGCCCTGCCAGGTCCAACACCCCATAGCAATAGAGAAAAAACCCAACGATTACCCCAAGCCCCCAACCAGGGATTTTTATTTCCGCTATATATAGCGATCGCTAGTTTTGACCCCGTTCTAGCGAAATTCTCGCTACAAAAGTCATTCTTTGGGGGGCCCTCAATGGCCCTTCAAAGCTACAAAAAGCTACAGAAAGCACTAAAACGCTGTCCCTGGAGGAGGCCAAAAACCATAAAGCTTGAAGAAACCCACTTTCAGATTTGAAAAAAAAAAACTGCCCCCAACCTAAGTGATAACATACACTCACAGGTCAGGCTCCACACCCCTAAACTGCACTGCAAGCCAGCCAGACCACAAAAAACACTCACCATTAGCACTGTGGCAACGCAGGTCTGCATTATCTAATCAGTAAGCACCCTCTGCACATACTTCCAGGTCAGACTCCACACCCCTAAGCTACATATCAACATGCATTGACAGGCCAGGCTCCACACAGCAAGCCTGCAAGAGCACAAACTCACCACACAACACACAAGCTCACCGCACAACACAAAAAATCACTTCAGAACCACTCACCGTTAGCAGTGTGACAACACAATTGTGCATGATCTTCTCAGTAAGCAACCTAGACTTGTATAAGTGTCCGATAAAGCCAATATTGCCGAGCATACGACGACGGGCCTGTTGGGAAATGGGACGAACGTTCAGGTATGGCCAGGGGGGATATGAGGCTAGGGCATAGGGGGCGAATGTAAGGCATAGGCTCAGCTAGGGGTAGGGCTTGGACATTAACAGGGGCTAGGGCTAGGGCTAGGGCTTGAGTTAGTTTTTTGTTGTCGCCTGATGCGTGGGTGGATGCATGAAAGGTGCATGCAGCATGTAAGTGGTCGTGTATTCTTATGCTGCTGACTTGCAGGGTTTTGTGTTGTTGCTTGATGCATGGGGGGATGCATGAAAGGTGCATGCAGCATGTAAGTGGTTGTGTATGCTTACGCTGCTGATTTGCTGGGTTTTGTGCTGTTGCTTGTTGCTTGACTAAGCGAAAGTTATCATTTGTGTACAATATCATATGATGCAATTTGTATGATATCATACTCGCCTCTGGCCAACATCATATGATATGCCGATCCCTAATAACGAGCCATGCACCCTGCTGTTGCTCAGGCAGCTTTTGTGGCCTCAGTTTGTAAAACGTTCGTCAGTCCCAAAGGTCGGAATGAGAGAAAGATGAATTTTGTTTTTGTGTCGTCACAGGCAGACAGCAAGAACCTGCCATGTCTTGGTTTATGACAAGTATGAGAGGGAAAGGAGGGGACAGAAGATGCGGGGATGGGCAACAGTGCCATGCACGCATTGTCAAATTTTAACCTTTATTACTTGGTAGCCTCAGTTTGTAAAACGTTCGTCAGTCCCGAAGGTCGGAATGAGAGAAAGATGAATTTTGCTTTTTGTGTCGTCATAGGCAGACAGCAAGAACCTGCCATGTCTTGGTTTATGTCAAGTTTAAGAGGGAAAGGAGGGGACAGAATATGTGGGGATGGGCAACAGTGCCATGCACGCCTTGTCAAATATGACCCTTGTTACCTCTTGCCTCAGTTTGTACAACACTCGTCAGGCCCAAAGGTCAGAATGAGAGAAAGATGAATTTTGTTTTTTTATCACACGGGAGGGAGATGACGTGGCCATGTATCACAGGCCATGCACAATGCTGATGCCGCTTACAAAGCCTCGGTTTGTTAAACAATCGTCAGGCCCAAAGGTAGGAATGAGAGAAAGATGAATTTTGTCATCTGTATCATCATATGCAGACAGCGGGGTAAGCAAGGGAGGGAGATGACGTGGCCATGTATCACGGGCCATGCACCATGCGGATGCTTCTTACTTAGCCTCAGTTTGTAAAACGTTCGTCAGTCCCAAAGGTCGGAATGAAAGAAAGATGAATTTTGTTTTTGGTGTCGTCATAGGCAGACAGCAAGAACCTGCCATATCTTGTTTAAGAAAAGTATAAGAGAGAAAGGAGGGGACAGAAGATCTGGGGGAAGTAGGGCAACAATGACATGCATGCTTGGTCAAACATGCCAGCCCCTTATGCCTGCTATTGTAAAAGAACCCAGCACTAGCCCACTGGCCTTCATCCCAGCCCCAGTTTCACACCCAGCCCGGTTTCACCTAGCCAAACCAGGTACACCAAACCAGCCCCAGTTGAACAAAAATACAACAGTCCCACAGTAAGAAGAGATGGGTTGAGGAAGCATGCATGCTCAGTTTCACTTAGCCAACCCGGCTACAACAACCCAGCCCCTGTTTCACAAAACATGCCAGTCATGCAGGAAGGGGGGGGAGAGAGGGAGGGGGAGAGGGGGAGAGGGAGTGGAAGAGAGAGAGAGAGAGAGAGAGAGAGAGAGAGAGAGAGAGAGAGAGAGAGAGAGAGAGAGAGAGAGGTGGGTACTACGTAGGTACGTAGGAAGTAGGATAGAGGAAGTGTGCATGCATGCTCATGATTCATGCTTCTAACTTAGCCTCAGTTTGTAAAACGTTCGTCAGTCCCAAAGGTCGGAATGAGAGAAAGATGAATTTTGTTTTCAGTGTCGTCATAGGCAGACAGCAAGAACCTGCCATGTCTTAGTTTATGACAAGCATGCGAGGGAAGGGAGGGGACAGAAGATGTGGGGATGGGCAACAGTGTCGTGCATGCTATGTCAATGCAGATGTGGGGTTGCGAAACAGTGCCATGCACGCATTATAAAATATGAACCCTTTTTACTTGTTGCCTCAGTTTGTAAAACGCTCGTCAGTCCCAAAGGTCGGAATGAGAGAAAGATGAATTTTGTTTTTTGTGTCGTCATAGGCAGACAGCGACGAAAGCAAGGGAGGGAGATGAAGTGGCCATGTATCACTAGCTATGCACCAAGCTGATGCCGCTTACAAAGCCTCAGTTTGAAAAACACTCGTCAGTCCCGAAGGTCGGAATGAGAGAAAGATGATTTTTTTGTTGTCTGGTCTCAGGCAGACAGCGACGAAAGCAAGAGAGGGAGATGAAGTGGTCATGTATCACGGGCCATGCACCATGCTGATGCTTCTTACATAGCCTCAGTTTGTAAAACGTTCGTCAGTCCCAAAGGTCGGAATGAGAGAAAGATGAATTTTGTTTTGAAGTCATCATAGGCAGCCAGCAAGTACCCTGACCTAGCTCGCCATCTTTCATAGGAGGGGATGGCGCAGAAGATCTTGGGATAGGTAACAGCACATACATGCACTATCAACGAAGCCCCTAATGCATGATCGCATTGCCTACACCAGCCGCCATGGGAAGGAGGGGGAATATACCCACCTATACTCCCCTTTTTTCTGTCTCCCCCTCTCACTCTCCTCCTCATCCTTCCACCCACCACCCACCTGTTGACCCACCCATCCACCTCTACCACCACACTGCCACCAAGACCCCTCTTTCCCCGCACACACCTTGATTTCCATTCATCATTCATGCACATCCTTCCACCTGACCACCCATCGACGTACCCACCCACCCCCACACTGCCACCAAGACCCCTCTTTCCCCGCACACACCTTGATTTCCATTCATCATCCATCCACATCCTTCCAGCCGTCCACCCATCGACGTACCCACCCAACCTTACTGCCACCAAGACCCCTCTTTCCCCGCACACACCTTGATTTCCATTCATCATCCATCCACATCCTTCCAGTCGTCCACCCATCGACATACCCACCCAACCCCACTGCCACCAAGACCCCTCTTTCCCCGCACACACCTTGATTTCCATTCATCATTCATGCACATCCTTCCACCTGCCCACCCATCGACGTACCCACCCAACCCCACACTGCCACCAAGACCCCTCTTTCCCCGCACACACCTTGATTTCCATTCATCATCCATCCACATCCTTCCAGCCGTCCACCCATCGACGTACCCACCCAACCTTACTGCCACCAAGACCCCTCTTTCCCCGCACACACCTTGATTTCCATTCATCATCCATCCACATCCTTCCAGTCGTCCACCCATCGACGTACCCACCCACCCCCACACTGCCACCAAGACCCCTCTTTCCCCGCACACACCTTGATTTCCATTCATCATCCATCCACATCCTTCCAGCCGTCCACCCATCGACGTACCCACCCAACCCCACTGCCACCAAGACCCCTCTTTCCCTGCACACAATTTGATCTCATTCATCATTCATCCACATCCTTCCACCTGCCCACCCATCGACGTACCCACCCACCCCCACACTGCCAACAAGACGCCTACACACCTTGATCTCATTTGCGGCAATAATTTTCTGGTCCATCTTCTTCAGCTTTTCTTCGCGTATGCTGATCTCGCCCTCTTCCAAACCATCAGCCTCAGCCTTCTCTATGGACTCAGCCAACTTATCGGCCTCCTCCTCCTCTTTTTCCAGCGTCTCGTCGTCAACTTCCTCAGATTCCTGGCGCGGATTTGGAAAGCAGGATAGGTCAGCAAGGGTTTGAATTGCATGGATTCAGATGGCATGGAGTCAAATGGGAGGGGTTTAAATGGCGTGGGATTCAGATGGGGTGGATTCAGAAGGCATGGATTCAAATGGGGTGGGTATGAATGGCGTGGGATTCAAATGGGGTGGGTTTGAATGGCGTGGGATTCAAATGGGGTGGGTTTGAATGGCGTGGGATTAAAATGGGGTGGGTTTGGATGGCGTGGGATTCAAATAGGGTGGGTTTGAATGGCGTGGGATTCAAATGGGGTGGATTTGAATGGCGTGGGATTCAAATGGGGTGGGTTTGAATGGCGTGGGATTCAAATGGGATGGATTCAGATGGGATGGATTCAGTTGGTATGGATTCAAATGGGATGGATTCAGATGGGATGGATTCAGTTGGTATGGATTCAAATGGGATGGATTCAGATGGGATGGATTCTTTTACCTTCTCCTCCTTCCTGCCACTGCCTCAGCACCCCCCCCTCACCCTCACCCTAAATTCAAGTCTCACCTTCTCTACAATCTCCTCCCTCCTCACATCACCCATACCCTCTCCTCCACTCCCCCATTTCCAACTCTCTCCCTTCTCTCCCTCCACCCACTCCCTCTGCACCCCCCTTCCCCTCAGTTCAAGCCCCACCATATTCTCTTCCTTCTCCTCCCTCCTCCCATCTCATCCCCACCCCTTTCCTCCACCCTTCCCCTCAATCCAAGCCTCACCACATTCTCTCCCTTCTCCTCCCTCTCCTTCACAGCTCGCATTGCTGCTGTACCGTTTTCAAATTCAACCTGACACTTGTTGAGCAGCAGGCGGCGGAAGTCAATGGGCCTGCCTCCAGCCTGTGCGGAGGGGAACTGCACGGCAGGCAAGGATTGGTGTGGTGTTAGTGCAGTAGTGCTAGAGCAGTAGTGCATGGGGTGGTGTTGGCACATGGGGTAGTGTTAGTGCAATAGTGTTAGGGCAGTAGCACATGAGGTGGTGTTAGTGCAGCAGTGCTAGAGCAGTAGCGTATGGAGTGGTGTAAGCACATGGGATGGTGTTAGTGCAGTAGTGTAAGAGCAGCAGTGCATTAGGTGGTGTAAGCACATGGGTTGGTGTTAGTGCAGTAGTGCAAGAGCAGCAGTGCATTAGGTGGTGTAAGCACATGGGGTGGTGTTAGTGGGATAGTGTTAGATCAGTACACATGAGAGCCATGGAGTTCAGAGCAAGGTAGCAAGAGAGCGATCGAGGAACTATTTTCATCCTCTAACTCCCTCCCCCTGACACACATCTCCACCCCCATTCCAAGATCTGGATCAATCAGCCCCTCCAGTGACTGCACACATACACACATGCCCCCTACCTACTGCCCCTGTCCCCCCATCCACCAAGACCTAGGTCAATCAGCCCCTACAGTGACTCTACACACACACATTCGCCCTCTACCTACTGCCCATTTCCCCCACCTACCGATGGCAGCAAGGGGTGGATGGTCCTGCACAAGTTGGAGTACATCTCGCAGAAGTGGCCCTCAACAAGTGCCTTGTCAAAGATCTGGTCAATCAGGCCCTCCAATGTCTTGGAGTGTGTGTAGTCCACCTCCAGTAGCAGCTTCGTCAACTTATCAAACGTGTCTAGTGTTAACTTGTTCAGCAAGCCCTTCAGTGCCTTCTGCCTCTTCTCCTCCTCAGGGTCGTCTGTCGTGGCCTTGTCTCCCTGCCAGCGGTTAGCACTATGGTGCAACTGGACACCTGAGTTCCTGCTGCCTACCCCCCCAGAGCTAGGCACGCCACGCTTGTTGCCACCTCCCCAATTGGGACCGCTGTCCTCTACCTGGCTACTTCGAGCTCGCTGCGGGTTGGGCCCACCTCGCATGTCCCGCCCCCCCTGTTCGTAGCCCCCTCTGCCAGGCCCCCTCCTGGAGCCCCATTCCTCTCCCTCGCCACCGCCGCCACCAGGGGGGCCTCCCCCTTGGCCTGACCCTCTACCACCACCGCCACCGCCGCCATGGGGCGCCCGCGCCATGCTGCTCACATCGTACGCGGCTATTTCGAATGGGCGAGGCTTGTCCATAATAATCGAGGGATCTGTGTCTGCATTAAACGTAGGCCTTGTCATGTTGGCGCTAGCTAGGGTGCGCATGAAGTCGAAGGTGTAGATAAGCCTGCCGTCATCAGCCTTGGCTGGGGGGGCAGGAGCTTGAGGGGTATTGGCCACAGAGTCACCGCGTGACTCCCAGTCCTCTGCAGCAGCATTCATGGTGCTCTTGGAGGCAGGGGTGGTGACGGTGCTGGTGGTCTTGGAGGCGGGGATGGTGCTGGTGGTGCTCACCTTTGGCACGCCTGCCAGGAGCTCGTCAGCAGCCGGTGCAGGCGCGGCTGCCGCGGCTGCTACTACTTCTACTGCCGCAGCTACCGTCGCGGTGGCACCGGCAGCTGCAGCTGCTGCTGCAGCTAGCTTAGCAGCCTCAGCGGCGGCCTTCTGGTTGGCAGCGCACTGGAAGGAGCAGGAGCGGGAGGTTGAGTGAGAGAGAGTATGTGTGGGTGTGGGTGGGTGGGAGCCTGGAAGGGTTGGTGGTTGGGCTACTTGGCAAGAGCAAGAGCAGGAGGGGGAGTATAGGGTTAAGGGTGTGGACGAATTGCAAGAAACGGAAGTGGGAGTGCGCGGATGATGGGATGATAGGTGGTGGCAAGGTATACACAAATACTTACGTACAAACCGGGCACCAGCAGACATCCCTTTGTATGACAGCGAAAACAACACAAAGATAGGTAGAAAGGAAGCAGAAGGGAATGCGTATGCAAACGCACATGCGTAAGCAGAAAACATACATACATGCAAAGGAGAGTGAAGCGGAACGCTAGACCAATGGGCATATTGAAAAGGCATACTCGAGATGGCAAGGTACTTGGGCATATGTGAAAATACCACAGTTACAGACAAGTAGCAGGCTATCCTGCTACACTCCCCCCTTCTTTTAGAGGGAAGTGTCCTTACATACCTTGGCCTAGGCCTATGCAGAAAACGTACAGAAATGCTGAGGATCACTTGTAAGCAATGGTACGTGAACCAAACAGCCATCTGATCAGATGACCAGATGGCCAGATGGTCAGATGACCAGAACAGATCAAATCAGATGATCAGATGACCAGACCAGATCAGATGGCCAGATGGCCAGATGATCATATGACCAGATGACCAGAACAGATCAAATCAGATGATCAGATGACCAGATCAGATCAGATTATCAGATGACCAGACCAGATCAGATGGCCAGATGACCAGAACAGATCATATCAGATGATCAGATGACCAGATCAGATCAGATGATCGAAGACCAGATCAGATCAGATGGCCAGATGATCAGATGACCAGAACAGATCAAATCAGATGATCAGATGACCAGATGACTGATCAGATGGCCAGATGATCAGATGAAAAGATGGCACTTAGGAACTACCCCTTCAGACAATAACGTACAATAACAAAAATGTATAATAATAAGAACATACCTTGGCTGCTGATTCTGGAGTAGGCGCCTTAATTTCCCTGGCAGAGGAAGCATGGGCTGCGGCGGCTGCAGCGGGAGGGGAGGTGGGCTTGTCTGCCTCCACAGCAGCTGGATCAGCAGCAGCAACAGTGGCGTCAGGGGGTGCAGCAGCCGTAGTCGTAGCAGCGGCAGGGGGTGCAGCAGCCGTAGCCGTGACAGCAGCAGGGGGTGCAGCAGCTGTAGCCGTAGCAGCGGCAGCAGGGGAAGGGGAGGCTGCGGGGGGAGCCTTGGGTGTAAAGGCTGCTGCCGATGGGCTCATGTCGAGCTGCTTCCCAGTGCCTGGGTCCTTGATTACGAGGGCCTTCCTCGGGGGAGGAGTTGCCTTAGGCACTGCTGCTACAGCAGATGCAGCGGTGGCCGGGGGAGCTCCACCAGCTGGTGCTGGGGGGTTGGGGTAGCCAGGGGCTACATAATTTCCCTGGTAGTTTCCTGGGTACACGGGGTAGCCTTGCTGGCCAGGGTATCCAGCACCTGCACTCTGTTGGGCATAGCTACCACCCCCTCGCCCCCCACCCCCACGGCCTCCTCCGCCACTGCCACGGCCGCCTCTTCCTCCGCCATGAGCTCCAGAGGGGCCGTTGTGTTGCTGCTGGTTAGGGGCGTGGGCAGCCTTGTTAACGGAGCTGGATTGAGGGGTCTGCTCTTGAGCTACCGGGGCTGCAGAAGCCCCGTCCTTCGATGCCGCATCCTTGGATGCCCCGTCCTTGGATGCCGCATCCTTGGATGCCCCGTCCTTGGATGCCGCGTCCTTGGATACTGCGCCCTTGTATACCCAAGATGCGCCATCCTTGGATGCCGCGTCCTTTGGTGCCTCGTCCTTTGGTGCCAAGTTCTTAGGTGCCTCGTCCTTTGGTGCCTCGTCCTTGGGTGCCGCGTCCTTGGCTGCTGCCGCGCCCTTCGATACCCAAGATGCCCCGTCCTTGGACACCCCATCCTTGGATGCCGCTTCCTTGGATGCCGCGTCCTTGGACGCTGCTGCGCCCTTGGATACCCAAGATGTCGCTTCCTTGGATGCGCCAGGGGCGCCGGCGGCCTGAGGCATGGGGAGATTTGGGGCAGTGATGAGACTTGAGGTAAGGAGGGATCAAGGGCAGTGAGGACATACAATGAGAGATTACGAACAACTACCATGCTTACCAGTGATAAGACTGAAGGAAAGGGGGAATCAGGGGCAGTGCTGACACATTATGAGACCTCGCAAACAGCTGCTATGTCATAGACAAGCTAGCACAACACACACACAAAGCATACTATCAAGACACACGAGTTGGGAACAGACACAGACGCCCACACAGCATGCTATCAAGATAAGCAAGCTAGCTACACACACACCTTCGCCTCTGGTACCTTGGCTGCAGAGCTCTTGTCAGCTTCCATGTTTCCTGCAAGAGTTAAGCTGGCATCAATGAAAACAAGAGCAGCTTGACATCTTATAAAATGCCAACCACAGGTACAGACGGGAGAGGGGATGAATGAATCAAACAAGTGACGGAAGTGCGTTTGTATGATCATGTTTAGGAGTCAACCAAACATGATCTAACATCACGTTTTCTACACAGTTCCGAGCTGTCGCGCAGTAGTCAGAGCTCAGGCGCAGTAGCTGTCAGCGAAAGCAAAACCCACAGTAACTATTACCTAGTGCAAGCAAACGAGAAGGTTCCTTTAATCTCACAGCCGCAGCTAAGCGTAATAATTTTCATGTGTCTGATATAAAGTTATGACATCTGCATATGATAACTTGTTTAGATGCGACAAGTGCTGCATAGGATCATATGCAGCGTCGCAAGCGACGCGGGAAATTGGCGGAGTGTGTGACATGTGGCAACGATGGAGCTGACCGAGGCCAGTTGGCTGTCGTGTCAGGCTTCAATTTCTTGTTGATCAGACAAACGGACACTGGGGTGAATCTGGGGGCCCCCGCCCTGGCGGAGCAAAACATTATATGACAAAGATGTGAAGATATTATCTCCTGCAAACATGTCATGGTGCATGTTCATACGTGACGAAGCAACAACTGGGGGGGGTGGGGATTGGGGGGGGCGGTGGGGCCTTCAGGAACCCATGTGTAGCAATATGTGATCAGGAGTATGGTGTAGTAGTGTTTAGACTCCCATGTTTACTCTGCCTGAAGCAGCTTCTAGGCAGCTCCCTCATCCAGTCACAGGGTAAGCCTGGTGAGTTCAGCACTGATAGAATTCTGTTTTTCTGCTCGCAGGTGCTGTACGTGACGTTGGTGTGACTGTGTACCCAGCCAGGGGAGATGCCTAGAAGCTGCCACACGTTGCCCGAAATAAAAGAATTGCGTATTACATGCTCAGCCACCCACCTGCTTTGGGCTCCTCCTTCACTGGGTGGGCCGCAGGAGCTGCCTGGGCCTGCTTCAGCATCTCTGCAAAGGATGGACCTGTCTTGGCCCCCCAGCCACCACCTGGAAAGGTACAGGCAAGGGAGTGGTGTCAAATGAAATCTGAGTTCAACGCATGCAGAATGACCAGGCACATGAGCAGAATGATCATCTGGACTTGCTGAACATCATACCCAGTCCAATACAAGTATGCGACATACTGGGTAATGGATAAGGTACACACCAGTGCAAGATTGTGTCCTGCAAGTTCAGGAGGGAATACAGTCCAACATCCAACAGGAGTGCCCCACAGGCGAAGCCCAGGGCAGGCGAAAATGTTGCTCCCCCGATAGATACGATGGGCATATGAGCGCACAGCGATGAGTACCAGTGTATACCAGTGTTTGCTGGTACACAGCAGTGGCGACGTACCTGTAGCCGGGGCGGGGGCTGGGTTGGCGGGAGCAGCTGCTGGCTCCTTGGCTGCCGCATTCGCAGCTGCGCTATCGTCGTTCTGTGATGGCCTGCGATACGGAATGGTGATACCAAAGTGGCGCAGTCAGGAGACTTGCTTGTTGGAGGGCCGCAAAACACAGCTGCGCAATTTTCTAGCTATTACAGTGCACCTTTTTGATGCTACGGCCTGGCCGCTACGCTCGCCATGCGCGCTCTTAGGTCCACCGCTGTTGCTTGTTTTCACCCCCCGGGATGCGCCAGAATCGGCAGCGTCCCCATGGGTGCCCCTAGGGGCCATACCGAGTAGTAGAAAAAGTAGACAGGGAGGTAAAGAGGGGCGCTGCAGTGAGTGTGCTGGTTCGATTTATCTTACTGGGCATAGATCGCTGGAGTCCGTTTTGACGGCCAAGTTGGTTGGGATCGGTTGTGGAACATAGTACTCAGGCACTACGAGGCACGGCACGCATAAGAATACGTGTATCTGTATACATTGCCATTCCATTCCCATTTCCATTTCCTTCGCTTACGTGTCACCTCTAATAGTGTATGCTTAAATTCGCATGAGAAAATTCTACATGCAGGAGCCAGACAGAGCGCAAATGGCATGGATTACTGCCTGCGGATTGCCACGTGGCCCCGATTTCGATTGCCACGTGGCTGTCGCTTCGGGAGTCTAGCGGCGGCCACGAGCAGAAGCGGCTAATCAGGAACTCAGGCCCGGTAATTGGGGAGTTGGAGTACATTACCATATGACTACTTGCGGGTGGTCCAGCCTCAAGGCGACGGGTGGCCTAGAACTCTAGAAGTCAGAGATGAGGGTTGATTTCCCTTGTCCCCTCAATATGTTCGCATCATATAGCACATGCAGGGCAGGTGGGGGTAACAAGGAACTTAACTGCTATCAAACATGCAAACGTGTGTGACAGCGTGTTTTACTGACTGCGATCTTTGAGGGGCAGCTGATCCCTTCACATGGGTTGTGTTGCTTACTTGACCAAGTTGGGTTACTCTTCTTACTTGAACTTGGTCATGGTACATGGCTCCAGCCTCAACTCAGCTGTTTGTTCATGGATTCGTCCCCTAGTATCGGGTCAAGGCTATCTATAAATTGTGGACCAGAACGTGTCTTACCCGATACTCATTTCACTTTATCAGCAGGCTTCAGACTTTCAGATGTACGCCAGTATGTGGAGTCTCCATCAACAATAATACAACTTTTAAATGTTTTTCAAAGCTGACCGCGCTAGAGTAATGTGGTTTACCAAACTACAGGGGTAGGGTTAAAAAACAAAGCCTACGTAGGAAACTAGGATTATTATACCAACACAAAAGCACCAAAGCTTTGGTCCATATTTACTTTAAGGGCTCTGCCATTAACCCGATGACAAGTCCTACACAGCATCGCAAGCGACGTGGAAAATTGGGGGAGTGTGTTGGCAACGCAACGACAGGTGGCGACTATGGAGCTGACTGAAGCCAGTTAGTTATGAGACTGTTGGCTGACGTGACAGGCTTCAATTTCTCGGTCGGTCGGTCGGACGGACGCTGAGACGGGCTACGGGTGAATCTGGGGGCTCCTGCCCCCCATGAGGGGGGGCTCCGCCAAAAACATATTAGCACAAGCAGCCAGAGTATTCAACCTCCGATGAAGATCCCTCCTTCGCCTAGCACTACCCGTATAAGGCCAGCTTATTCAGCAAGCCTCTTCAGCCAAAGTGGCTACCCCTGAACTGTAGCTTGAACTTGGTAACTGTAGGGGCGTGATTTGTTTGAGAGCAATTTGGCTGAAGGGGTTCCGACAAATGGCTGGTATTGGTTTTTTAGGCCAAAACTTGGAGCGGTCAAAAATTGGGCTGTCCGCCAACCATTCCGACAAGGGATCTGCTCCTCTCTCTCCCCCTCTGCTGGCTAATCGTGCCCCCTCCCTCCTTCGCCCTCCCTCCCCCCTCGAGAAGGTAACGAGTCAAGAACTAGAGGAACAAGGTACACAACCTAATGGTTTAATTCTCAATTTAGATTCCAGGCACTTGCCTTGTCAGAGGATCTACCTTTTTTATCTTGCAGACTTGATTCAGAATTCATACAACATGTACCTGCCTTGTCTGATCTGTAGACCTGATTCATAATCTAAGTTATGGGCACCTGCCGTGTCTGGTCATCTGTGGACTTGATTCAGAATTCATACAACATGCACCTGCTTTGTCTGATCTGTAGACCTGATTCATAATCTAGGTTACAGGCACCTGCCTTGTCTGGTCATCTGTGGACTTGATTCAGAATTCATACAACATGCACCTGCTTTGTCTGATCTGTAGACCTGATTCATAATCTAGGTTACAGGCACCTGCCTTGCCTGGTCATCTGTGGGCTCGATTCAGAATTCAGACTGCAGGCAGCTGCCTTGTCTGTTCTGTATGCTGAGGATAGGTGTGGCAATATGTTGGCGTGAAATATGCTGTGGCATGCGAGGCGTAAGCCGTAGGTACGTAGCTGCTGACCACAATGATAGGATAGCACAAGTTCATGTAGGAGGCGGAAGTGCAATTGGAGTGATAGATTATTAGCTCATGTTCATTGCTACACACATTTGACAGCCGAGTGTTAAGTCATGCATCTTGCATTGAAGAACGATGATGTCAAGTGTTGTATTGCTTGTTCAACACCACCTAACAGTGGCTCATCCTTTGCTGCACCGTCCTTTGATTCAATTGTCAAAGGCCATGTGTAGGTACTTGGGACACCGTCTGTGCACTGTGGTGCTGATTGTTTTGTACCGTATGTTAGCTGGTTGCATGTGAGAATGTTGACCAGCTTGAGAGGCGCGACCTGGACGTTCATTTTAGGAGTTCATTTTTCAGTTGTTCGATACTTACTAGTATTGGAGGATGATTCATCAGTCTGTTTTCTGGTGATTGCCTGACCTAGAAATGTATGTGTTGGTACTTTTTACCTCTCGCTAGTTGTGTGATGTGATCGTACAAGTGTCAAGTATTCTGCAGTTGTATAGGCATAACTGACTTTTCAGTTAGTGCGGATGCCTAGTTGTACCTGACAGGTTGTCCCTTAGACATTTGGTTTCACCAAACCATATATGATGTCTCTTTTATTGTAGATTTTTTGTCATGGTTTATGTCATGTCCTACATTCAGTGCATCATTAGGTAGTTGTCAAGAAGCAGCTGTGTATGAGCTTTGGAACTTGGTTGGTGTTTGCAGACTAATGTATTGTGTACTTTAGGTATTGTACTGTGATAGAGTACTTTGATGCTGATCTGAGAAGGAATCTGATTTCCGTACTAGTCGGTTTCAGACGGTGTGTTTCTTGAAGAATGGTTATCTGATTGCGTAGCCTTTCTGATAGATGCCACTTAATTAATATGGTGACTTATCAAGATGTTGATTATTTGGTCCCCACGATTATCGTGGAGGAGGGTTTGTGGTTGTGAAAGCTAATGGTAGCTTTAGGCAGGCCAGATAGGTGTGTTGAGTTGCGCTCTTGTTTTGTGCTGAGCTGTCATTGCTTTGCTGGATAGCAGTAGCGATTATGTATGGGCAAATGTTGGTCTTAACTTTGCTAAGGAGTATATTCTGATATCTGGTGTCATAATCAAGTATGTTCTCATTTCTTAATTAATTTAACATGCTTAGACCAAGCCTTTTATACAGGTTTTATGTATGAACTTGGAGGATATGCTAGGTTTGAAGATCTATCTAGCTGTCTAGTTCAACATATTGTGGCTGATGAGAGTTATGAATGTACAGTGTTGCTTGAACAAGTATTTTATAGGCTTGTGGAGTTTGGAAGCTCGAGTGTTTCCTGTGTGTGCATGAATTAAATTAGTAACGGAGGCATGAATTTCCAACTGGGAGACGGATGTTTTGTTACCCAAGTATTTCAATTGTAAACTGATTGCATTGGCTGACTTCAGTCGAGGAGTGAAGTGATTTCAACAAGTGAACTGTATTCCTTACTAGGAATATATACATTTCAGAGTTACCACTTGTTGCTGACTATGTGTATGAGTTTGAATGTATGCAATATATGTGTGGCATGGCTATATGTGGCTTACCACAAGGAGGATTGTTGAGGATAAGTGTACCTCAAGCCCCATGTTGGTGTTGGCTATGCTGTGGCGCGTAAGGCGCAAGCCGTAAGCCAGTGTAGGTCCGTTTGTCCGTAGCAGGGTTTTTTAACTGCTATATTTCGCAAGTTGCGATAAAACCAATCGGTTGGGATATCGGCCCTGGGATAAAAACCATAGTTTCGAGAATCGGCCCTGTGGGCTGGATTTGGCCTGAAGTTGATCTGGCCTGGCTAACCTGGCTTTGCATGGCCAGTGGCAGTTGGTCACTCCCCTAGGCCGTAACCCGTATGGGCAGAACAAGCCTTTCGTCCCTTAATGTTGGATTCCAAGCCCTGCCCCCCAGCACGCAAACAGGGGGCACACTAAACAGATTAGGCACTTCAGAGGCCTGTGTCGATCAGAATATATATAATATAATAGGACAGGCCTGGACAGGCGTGATTACTTTAGTTTGATTACTTTAGTTTGATTACATAGATCGGTCTTTCGGCCAGAATTGAATTGAATTTATATTTGACCTTCAGCTATTTCTGGAGTCTGGACAATTGGCTCCAGAACCATTATTGCAACAAAAAGGGGGGGGGGGAGGGCTAGTTCCTTAAAAAAACTGGTATGTAGCTGTTTTTCATTGCTTGCGGAGTTTATTAGGAAGCAACTGTTTTGCTGTTGCACCATAGCGCCTGATGACAGGAGGGATGCAAGCGGGCACGGGGACCCATACTAATGGGAGAGCCCTGAAAGACAGTTTAGAACTTATCTGGATATAGAGAGTACATCACTACTCTCTACTACCTGGCGCAACATCGGTACCCAAATATAATAACCCTTACTCACCAGGGAATACCCAACCAGTCTACCAAATAATGCCCTTTCATCAAGCTTGTTACGCTGTACGCCGACTAAATGACATAGCAAGGGCAATTCACACGTAACAACGACACATCAGGTACCACACCAAAGAACAGCTCCAAAGGAGTCTTGTCTCCCTGGTTGTACAGCCGATTGCGAAGATAACACACTGTAGCATTCTGCTGAGCAGTGTACATCATCAACAACTCATGCACTGCCACAACTAATCGAGATCAACCATTACTCGACCACTTAACTTAAAAAATCCTAAGCCCTATCAGAACTCAAACACTTGAACACAAAACCATGTAGCTGAGGCATACACCTAAGGAGGGCACCCAGGGGAAGGACCAGGGGCACGGTAAGACAAAGACGCGACCTCTGTCGAACAACGGAACGTACCCAGGGGCCCCAAGGATCCTAAGAGAGAAAAATATCCACCAAGAAATCATGCCAAAGAATCTCCACGGCCGCTGGACTAGGGCCAGGACGGCCTCCACTTCGGCTCCCAGCATGGGCGATGTCCAGCGCTGCGACACCTGGGATCACAGAAGGTGGGGAAGCGTTAGGGATAAGTCGAGATTTGAGGTATGGGAGAATGGAGACGACGATGAAAGTGCAGCAAGTCGCACCAAGTGCAGAAAATCGCACCAAGTGCAGAAAGTCGCAAATCGCAAGGGCAGAATTCGAAAATTTATCGCTAGGATGCGAAGAGCAGAGCCGAGGCATGTAAAGGTCCTAATATCCCGCCGTCGACGATCAGTCAATCCCAAGTCCCCCCCTCTATCGCTCGACTTACCCGGTTGGGGGGTAGAGGGAGCAGCACCCGTAGTGGTGTTGTCCATACCCCCCCTGCTTCCTACCACCTCCAGAATCTCCAGGTCCAGACGCGTAGGACGTTCTTGTTCCTCTGGCGAACCCTATGGCAGTGCCGGCGGTCCGCTAGATTGAGCTGATGATCCGCCAGCTTGATCGAAAAAATTCTCCAGAAGGTAGCACAAAGCCACTAGAGCGCAAGCTCATGCCAGTAGCCGACCGTCGGCTGGGCAGAGCAAAGGGGGTCACAGACGACGTAGACATCAGCAGGGAGCTTGGTCGGCTTGGCAACCTCCGGGTCCGCAGGCTGAGCCTCAAACACCGGAGAAATGTGAGCGACGGCAAGGATGCGAGCAGACGAAGACAGGGTATCTCCACCGATGTTCAGGCTAGTCGCCGACTTGAGTCTGCACGTCACAGTCATCTACGACAGACGGGAGGAGGCGACAGACGGCAGGGGAGGAAAAAGAAGGGAAGATGGAGGAATGACTGGGGGGTGTGGCTTCCACGATGGCGGAAGGATCCTCTTCCCCGGCAGCAGAGGCCGTAGGTGCGCGCACATCCATCAGCCAATGTGTCGTCATGTCAGGACTTCGGAACTTCCAGAATGAAGCTTGGTGAAGCCAAGTAGAGGACGACGCAGAAGATGCATTGCAAAGCAGTGGTACCATGTTGAGCCCGATAACCTATCAGCTTAAACACTTCGAAAGTGGACAGATGCTTGCACGGTCATACGCGCCAATCTATACACGGAGATGAGAATAATTAAAAGGACTGGGGAACCACATAAGACACCAGCGGTGGAAGGGGCGGCAGCCTGGAACCTAATCAGGGTACAGGCTATGCAGCGCGTGTCAGGGGACGCAGCCTACAGGAAGCTGTCTCCGTGTCATGAAGGATGACAAAGTCTACAGGAAGCTGTTACCGTACAGAAAGCAGTTACTATCTACAGCTATAGTTCTAAGGAAGTACAGTAGTAGTCACCAAGACATAAAACGATCGAGTGAACCGCAATTGATGCTGATATCCACCGAGTTTGAGTTGTGTTTCCTCTGCTACCGTTTCCATCCGACTTCTCCTTCAACACTGTAGACCTGGATCCGCTAAAGCAGGTAACTTGAGCCCATTTTTGGAGCGCCTCAGATTGAAAAGTAGCCGATGTTAGTGCACATAATGTTTTGGGGCAATTGTACCGTATATTTTTTACCCCCACCAATCCATATTTGCCGCCAACATCTCATGCTCCTTCGGTGCATGGCTCCAGCCTTTAATGCTCGCCGTCTTTGGTAGTTAACTAATCGATCCAAATCTGGACTGATACATATAATCTACAGGTGTATGATATACCTTGCTAGGAAAACATTATTATGATATACCTTGCCGTAAAAAATATTGTTAGCACGAAAAATTATAAATTGCACATATGGTGTGAAGCAGGGTTGTCCAAACGGACCCCAGGAGTTGCTTCTTGGGACGCAACCAAATGGGTAGGTTGCGTCCAGGGATGCAGCCAATTTCGTAGGTTGCGTCCTGGGACGCAGAAAAGTTTGAAGGTTGCGTCCCAAAAAATCCTCTTTCCCCCTCCCACAGCAACAGCAGCCTGATGCGTCCCACTGCGTCCCACTGCGTCTCAATTTTTCTCCATGCTTGATGCGTCCCAGCAGCAGCAGCAGCAGCAGCAGCAGCGGGCTTGGCAACAAAAAAATCATCCAGCCTTCGCTGCTTGGTCGGAGCATTGGGCGTGCCGCGAGATTGCATTTTGACGGTTCGAATATTTTTGGAGAGATCGACCAGAATAAATCGATCACATCAAAAAATTATAGGCTTTAGACTAGGGTGCTGTTTGAAACCCGCTCATCCACTCAGGGCCTGGGGGCATGTGGGTGATTTTTAGGTTTGAGTCCGTTCAAATTATGTGGCTGAGAGAGTCCTTTGCGTCCTGCACCACCCACTGAGACACTCTCGAGTCGGACGCATCAGACGCACTGGGGCGCATTGGGGCGCATTGGGACGCATGAGAACGCAGGGTAATGAAGTGAGACGCAACCAACTTCCAAAACCTGCGTCCCGGACGCAACCAATTTATGAGGCTGGGTCCGGGACGCAACCGACCCTGCCAATGTTGCGTCCTGGGACGCAATGGCCCTCCCCATGTTGCGTCCTGGGACGCAAGGACGTGCGTCTTGGACTACCCTGGTGTGCAGGGGGCACAAATGGATGGACAGCCTTCATCACGAAGCAGATACATTCATACCGGTATATCACACACTATAATCCGGGTGTCGGTGTCAGTGTGATCCCCACACCCGGGACCGACACCTAGCCTGTTGGCTGGTTGGCTGGGTGGGAGACAGGTCCTTGAGGTAGGCTCTCTACCGGATCCGGATAGGATGCTAAGCTAAGGGTGGATTTCCATAGGCCGTGGATGGGTCTGGATGGGTCGAAAAGTACGAACAACCGACGATCCATCCAGGCCTTACATTTCCACAGAGCCCCTGGATGATTCGTATTTGTACGGATTGTACCGACGAAACACCCATCCACGAGACCCATCCAGATGGCAAAATCCATCCATGCCTTCGACCGAGGGGTGGATTGGATAAGTCTGGATGAGTCGCAAACTTTCCGGCGCATCCCGGCGCAGGCCGGCGCCGGTCTTGCTAGCGACCTGCCTCTACCCCTGTGGCCTATACCAGTTCTCTCTGCTAGTTTGACCTCCCGAAATCTGCGACCTTCCTCAGTCTGACCTCCCGAAATCTGCGGCCTCCCACAGCTAATATCAATTCCATCTTCTGGTTTGACCTCTCGAAATCTGTGACCTCCCTCTGCTAGTTTCAATTCCCGAGATTTCGAATTGCGTCAGATCTGGTTCGAGGAACAGAAAACCCGAGACATTCTTCTTCCTTACATTCTTCGGCACCTAAGCCACAGTGGATGGCCAGGCGATCATTCCCCTGAAGACAAGTTGCCGTGCAGCAATAGCTCCAGCGCAAGTTATGGCACCCGGCCATTGCGGAACCATCCATGTCGCATTTCCACTGGCGGGAACTGGATGATCGACTGCGTACGGATGCACGAATCATCCATGACCCATCCACGAGGCGTAACCGAAAGTAAACCGATTTAGCGACCCATCCAGTACTTCACCCATCCACGCCCTATGGAAATCCACCCTAAGAGGTCGTTCACACGGGACTGGTTTGGGTTTGGGTTAAGGGGTAGTTGGGCGTTTCTGTCGTGCATCCAAACCTTTTTTCGTTCACACGGGAAAAAGTTGACGCGTTTGGGTCAAATTAGTTAACCAAATGCTAACCCAAACCCAAACCCAAACGTGCCCCCCCCCCCCCCCCCCCCCCCACGTTTGGGTTATGATTATGGTTATGTCGCACACGTGTGGTTCGTTGTTCCTGTTGCGATACATTTCGCCGCATTTCCTTCAGCCCCACTTGCTTTCGAAACCGTCCTCCCTTTCGCGCCATCTATAATATTCACTGCGCTGTATGGAGGGGTCCGATCAGGATGGGCCGCCACCTGCAGATCCACGCCAGCATGAGATGCACCAGCAGCAGCGTGATACGCAGTATGAGGAGACGCAGTTTCCGCCTTCCTCACATTATCGCCAGAGCCTGCTTGATTTGAGCGCTCCTGCTGCGGATCGGCAATTCAAAAATGTTCAAACTTTTCCAACTGACAAGAAGCTCTGGAATGCAGTCCGAACGAAATTCATGGGTTTGGGCGGGTTTGGGCTAACCTCGGCTAATCTTCGGCTAACCCCCTCTGACGCGGCAGGTTAACGTCAAACCAAACCCAAACCCAAACCTGTCCCGTGTGAACGACCTCTAAGAGGGCGTTTACACGAGCCGGTTATCTAGGCCAGTTAAGTTGGCGAGATAACCAAATAGTTAGCGCCACGTATGCCCGAACCCTCAACGAACGCAAAATTAACCAGTTTCTGTTTACACGTGCATTTGCGCTCGCAGTTTGCGTTCGGTCAGGTTGGTCGTGTACTTCTGGATAGCCTCGTGATTTTTGAATTTTGGGTGACAGACGAGCTATTTTCGGGCCTTGCTCCGCAGCACGAACCGTGCTGTGAAGCAAGCGACTTCAAGGCTCCGCAGCGACCCGTCGATCGAGATTGCTGGGTGAGATCTGGCAGCTGATCATCAACATCTGCTCGACCAATGCCTTCTTGCTTGCTGCTCTAGAAAATTCGAATCTGCAGAAATTGACGAACTGAACTGGAGCTAGCGTAGCCGATATATATCACAGCCCGGAAGCCAAACGAACTTAACGAACCACTAACCTTAACCTTTAACCCGTAACTAGGGGGGGGGGGAGGGGGAGTTATGGTTATCGCGAAAATGGTTAACTGGGCGACATAACTGACGCGAAAAGTGTCGTGTAAACGCTTCGTAGTTAGTTAACTGTACATCTTAACCGTAACTGGCCGAGATAACCGACTCGTGTAAACGCCCTCTAAGCAGCTGCAAGTACTTTCATTCGAAACCTGGTCCTGAATCCTCAGTGCGGATCGGTCCCGGGTCGCTCCCCTGGGTCGCCCCCCCCCGGTCGCCACTGGGGCCAGGCTAGCCCAGGTTGGGCCGGGTTGGGCTTCACCAATTGGAGTGTTCTTAAGTGGGGTCCATTCGTCCGTTCCGAATTCCGAGATGGACCTGCCTAATAACATCCACTGCCTGCCCTTCTTGCGCTTGCCTTATATGATGGAGGCGGTACACTGCTGTCAATGGAAACCGGTTTCTTAATCTCCGGGGTTCGAATTACTAGGGAAAACAGCAGCATCGGGCCTTACACACCTGTTACAAAGATGATCGCAGGAAGAAGGAAGATAATGGCTTGGTGTCATCCAGGCCCCGAGATGAAGTTACCGCTTCAGCCAAAAGAATGTCCAGATCAGAGGGTCCCCTACTCCCCTGCCCTGGTTCAGAGCCCTTGTTGCCCCTCCCTCACCTGCTCCTGGTTGCCTTCTGCCGAGCTGGATTGGGGGCCTGCCCCCCCCCCCCCCCCCCCCCCCCCCCCCCCCAGGGCCCCCCCGCCCTATCCCGACCAAACATTCTGCACCGTTGGCTTTGGCTTCGCTTGAACGCACCGTGCCGTGCTTTTGTTGATTGCTCGACCAAACGCTTTATTAATATTAGTTCCTAGACACCCAAGCCGCACCCAAGCTTACAAAATATATTTTATCGAGAGAGACACGATCTGCGCATATTGATACCCCAGGTTTATCTAGTCAGCTTTTCACTACCGTAGACGATTCGAAATGCTTGCTGCCGTGCAGAGAATTGCCCCATGTAGGCCCCTCTCAGGTAATTCTTTCCAAATGCTGACTTCCGAGTTCGGAACGTGGCAATCGTGATACGAGATCCCCTGATATCCACGACGAACATGTGGACGACTTCTGACGTTGAAATTGCCTGTAGCTAAAACTGTCGCCTCAAACTGTTGCAGACGTAAGTTCAAGGCTCGCACCATTACCTTCCTTGCGCCTGGCCAGGCTAAGGGCTATTTCCAGCTCGCAAGCCGAGGGCACCAATGAAAAGGGTGCGTAACTGACTTCTTCAGGATCCGTTTTTATCAGGGTGGCAGAATGTAGCCTGTAGGTTTAAATGCAATAATTTGACAACTTCAGCTTCTTTGCGTTCTCGGGAGAATCACATGGGCTCGCGGGCAAGCAGCGGATTAGCGAGCCTATTAGTCGCTCCCCTCCGACACCCTGCTAAACAATGTTGAGCGATCACACAAAATGTGGCAATCCATTCGATCGCACCGCTGTATGCCTGCAGGCGTTGATTGATTGCACCTGTTGTTTTCTCTCGGTTTGTCTTCTGGTTGTGCATTTCCGACATGCCATCTGTTTTTGTCCTCGGGACGGGAAGGACAATTCGAGAGATAACGTATGTATTACTATATCCCATGTTCTGGCCTCGTTTTCCCGCGATTCGAACATGTGTCTCTTGATCGCCCTTGGCGCCAAATTGGCTAGCTGCAAATGTCTCACAACCTTAAACCCTACATAAACCCTATACCCAGAACATCCAGAGCCAGATGGCACAGGCTCGTAATCCATTACCTATGGCTACTGTAAACTCACACACCAGACAGCCTATAAAGTCAAAACTCGTGCTTGCCGGAGGTTGGGAGAGTGCCCAAATCCATATGGTTTAGCTTGGAGGAACCATGCATGCATCCTAGGTGATGAAGAATGAAAAATGAGGAGATGAGTGCTTCTGCGATAGTTTGCCCCAACTCTCAAAATACGCAAAAGTTGGGATCAGGTTCCCACCCAGTCCGACCAGCATCATAGAAAAGGTAACTTGTGGTCTTTCCACTTTTTGCAATCCGATCAGATCCAGCCAACGATCAAGACCAGAATAACCTTACCAATAACGCTCAGGTGAGGGTTGACGACGTTTGGACTCTTGAGTGATAAGGGTGATACCTCATGTGGTGTACCAAATTACTCGCAAGTATGGGGTGAGAGGAAATAGCGAGTACATTTGGAACTTCTACTGACACTTCATGAGTCAAGATCTAAACCAACAAATTCCGGAACTGTCCAAACCCTGATCTTCTGTAGTGAGAACGTCTGATATTTTCAGAAGTTCTGATTTTGTATCATCTTACCTTGTTGGGTAAAGACCTTTTAATCATGCCTGTACCTGCACACTGACCCTGCAGCCCCCCAGAAAAAGAAGGGTGCATGCGTCCTTGACGAGATTTTGCCGAAGCGCAAGTTCAACCCAGAGGCAATCAAGGCGAAGGAGGGTGGATCGAAGGAGTCAGGTACTGCCCTAACATAAAACTTCAATTAATATGACCTTTATATAATGGCTCACATGCCATGGCAGTTTACATGTCCTGTGTCCAATGCCAACATCAAAATAGCTGGAAATCAATCTGCCAACACAGGCTGGTGCTGGTAATATCCAACTGCGTCTTATCTCGCTACTGGGACACACTGGTAAAATGATCGCGACAATAAGATCCTTGTTAAGGCCTAACAACAACAACAACAACAATCAGTTAATCAACTGGCGGCTTACCCTTTTAAAGTGACCACAACTGGCAGATTTCCGTTCTTATTTCACCATTGACACTGGTGCCGCAGCCAGCTCTATGAAATGTGCCCCTCTGCCTTGGTCCATTTCTGAAGTAATGCGTCCTTATCTCCTCCTTCGAATTTCCATCCCCTGTGCGACCCATGTGGGACTAGCTCTGCACCCCATTCATAGACCCTCTCTGGCTGCTCCCATCTCTGCAGATGCTATGAAGCGCAAATCCACAACCCTGCCTAATGGAAAGAAGCCAATGCCCGAGCTGCACCCAGAAAGTGTGCCCGACTTCTGAGCCATGGGCTGCGGACTGGAGAGCATGTTCCCTGTGAGCAATATTGCATTTTCTGAAGTAGGGGGCTGGGAGACAGAATCACCCCCCGTAAATAGTTGTGTAGTGCTGTGGTGCATATGACAGCACTAAGCAATTGCCCTTGCAAGCAGTACTCAATGTTCAACAAGCTGGGATCTTGCTGGGGTGGAGCACAACACTGATATCTCCCTGTCAGCAGTGTTCTGCTGCAGTGCTCCAAAATAAGGTTGAGTCCTGAAGAGTCTATGCATTTTTAGCTCGGGACAGCCTTGAAGAACAGCCCAGGCCAGGAAGACGTGGCATTGACATGAAGAGACGTGGAGTCTAGGAATTTGATTACATAAGCTTTATTGACCCTTATTTCTTGAATTGATCGCCCTGTCCCAGAGTCTTAGGCAACGATTGATCCTACATATTCCGGTTCATGCACATTTTGGCTGGTCTGTACGTGGTCCAAGTGCTGGACTATTTGTATGATGCCCCAACTTCAACCTGCCAAGCTAATTTGTATCATATTGTTGGAGGTTTCCAACTCCACCAAGGCTTTGTACTAAGTAGCTATCTTGAGTTGGGCTCAGCAACTGGCTACTGCCACTGCCTCTGCAGAGCCACCTACTTCTGTGTTCTTGCCTTTTGTGTCCTTGCAGTTTCTCTTGTCCGAGCTTTGCTTTAGACTGGAACCAATTAGGCAGTTGTAGAGGGGCTAGTACAGGCTGCATTGGCTTGCCCTAGTTAAGAGTTTAGTGTCGAATGTATCCGGCTATTGAATATAAACATGCTTGCGGTGTTTCGATGTCCCTGTGGATCACGTACTGTATGATTTGTCCCAGGCCGCGAATTCGAATTTGTACTTCACGATGTTGAGGCTTGTTGAGTTAAGAAGGCCTGACGCTTGTGTGACCATTTTTCAGGGCTTTTCTTGGCTTTTTGTAGTATTGTGCTGAGGCTGCATATTTTTCCAGGGTCTGGCATGGTGGCGTAGATGTTCTTTTCTTTGTATTTTGTCATGCTGAGGCTGCATATTTCCAGGGCCTGGCATGTGGTAGGGATTATCTTGGTTGTGTATTCTGTTGTGCAGAGGCTGCATATTTTATAGGGCCTAGCATGGAGTGGCTTAGCTGTGTCTTGTATTATGCCGAGCCTACTTTTTTTCCAGGGCATAGCATGTTAACATGGTGTTCCTTGTCTGTTTTTTATGTTATGCTAAAGCTACTTATGTTTCCAGGGCCTAGCATGGAGTGTTTGGCGGTGTGTTGCAGAATGCTGAGGTTAAGTGTGTTTTAGTTGGACTCCGAGGGCCCAGCATGAATTCTTTGCTGATTTTTCATCCTTTGCAGTGCGTAGGCCTTAGTGTGTGTTGAAAGCCTGGCACGAAATAAATAAATATCACGCCTCATTACGAGGCGTGAGGTTGAGGGGGCCAGCGCTTTTGCTTTTACTGGGGCCAACCAACTTCTTGTTTGTACTTCACCTTTTTCTGAGGCTCTCTTGTAGAGCCTGTGCTGCATGTTTCCTTTTGCCGAGGTTTGGTATTGATGTAGAAGCCAGGCAACTCAGCACTTGTATTATATGCACTCAGTAAGCACTACCATAGTGCGCAATTAATAACTACATTTCATGAGCCAACACACACGTTCTTAAGCTAAAATCTGCACAGTAGGCGCCTGAATCGTTGGCAGCAGTATAAAAATTGAATACAATAGTGTGTGCATTAATTTTGGCGGTAATTTCAAATTAGGAGCGACTGGGTACTAACATCCTGAATTCCCTATTCTTTAGTACCTTTACCTTCGGACAGGCTTGACGTTCCTCCCTAGCCGCGTCCCTTACTTGAAGTCGAGGTTGTTATGCTAGGCAACGAGTACTGTGTGGGGGACTTCCCGTCCTAATGTGGTGCCTTGTATCGGCCTTAATTCCATGAGTGGAAAGGCAACTGATGGTTTATTATACAAAATATTGAGCGTTACAACTCTTCGGGAATCTGACAACTACTTCTTTCTTAAGCTTGGGTTGGAACTGTCCCATGATGACACCGTTAGAACACTAGACAATGACGGTAGTCAGTTCGTTTAGGTACGTCGTTACAATCAAGGGTGGGTCATAGTTCCCAACTGATGATCTGATACATCAATATTCATTCTCGCGTAGAAAAATATCCATTCCCCAAGATTCTCGATGAATAAAAAGAAAGCAATATTCATTCCGTCAGATTCCCTGAATAAGCAGGCAATATGCATTCCCTCAGAATCCCTTAGCAAGCAAGCAATATCCATTCCCTCAGATTCCCTTAGCAAGCAAGCAATATCCATTCCCTCAGATTCCCTCAGCAAGCAAGGAATATCCATTCCCTCAGATTCCCTTAGCAGGCAAGCAATACGCAGTCCCTCAGATTCCCTGAATAAGCAGGCAATATCCATTCCCTCAGATTCCATTAGCAGGCAAGCAATATCCATTCCCTCAGATCCCTTTCGCAAGCAAGCAATATCCATTCCCTCAGATCCCTTTCGCAAGCAAGCAATACCCATTCCCTCAGGGTCTCTGAGTAAGCAAGCAAGCAATATCCATTCCCTCAGATTCCTTTAGCAAGCAAGCAATATCCGTTCCCTCAGATTCCCTTAGCAAGCAAGCAATATCCATTCCCTCAGATTCCTTTAGCGAGCAAGCAATATCCATTCCCTCAGATCCCTTTCGCAAGCAAGCAATACCCATTCCCTCAGGGTCTCTGAGTAAGCAAGCAAGCAATATCCATTCCCTCGGATTCCCTTAGCAAGCAAGCAATATCCATTCCCTCTGATTCCATTAGCAAGCAAGTAATATCCATTCCCTCAGATTCCTTTAGCGAGCAAGCAATATCCATTCCCTCAGATCCCTTTCGCAAGAAAGCAATACCCATTCCCTCAGGGTCTCTGAGTAAGCAAGCAAGAAATATCCATTCCCTCTGATTCCATTAGCAAGCAAGCAATATCCATTCCCTCAGATCCCTTTAGCAAGCAAGCAATACCCATTCCCTCAGGGTCTCTGAGTAAGCAAGCAAGCAATATCCATTCCCTCAGATTCCCTTAGCCAGCAAGCAATATCAATGCCCTCAGATTCCCTGAGTATGCAAGCAGTTTCCATTCCCTCAGATTCCTTTAATAAGCAAGCAATATCCATTCCCTCAGATACCTTTAGTAAGCTAGTAATATCCATTCCCTCAGATTTCCTTAGCAAGCAAGCAATATCCATTCCCTCAGATTCCCTTAGCAAGCAAGCAATATCAATTCCCTCAGATTCCCTGAGTATGCAAGCAATATCCATTCCCTCAGATTCCTTTAGCAAGCAAGCAATATCCATTCCCTCTGATCCCTTTAGCAAGCAAGCAATACCCATTGACTCAGATTCCCTCAGATTCCCTTAGCAAGCAAGCAATATCCAATCCCTCATACTTCAATATTCAAGGGTTGTTGGGGACAAAAGAAGTCCCTTTGCAAACATGCAATACGCTAAGATGGCGCTCATAGACGGCCGCATCTTAATAAGATGGCCACGTGTTAGTAAACCCATGAGGCAGGGCTATAGGAGGGACATGAAAACATCGACAGATGGACAGATGAAGACATGGAAAGATGGACAGATAGACAGTACTTGCTGTAGAGCCAGGCAGCAGCAGACCAGCTCTAGGGGCATGACAGAACGAAGGAGATGAATGTGTGGACTGGTAAGACCAAATAAGCATGCTATCGCCGATTTACTGCCAAGTACCACCTCTGAGTCCTGGTTTTTTATTAGGTACCTAGGCGGCCCTCGACTCCACTGCTCAACCGGGCTGTTTCGCCGATGTACCGCTAAGTACCGTCTGTCCGTCTCTTTGTTCAGTTTCTTTCCCTATTTTGTTCCTTCTTGCTCATTGTAACAATTCTACCAAGTAAGCGTGCTGTCCCCTTGTCCCTCATATCACCGACTAGGGTTGTCCAGGAGGCAGACCCTGTTTGGGGTTCAGTTCATCAGTGCTTTTTCTTTTTAAGCCCTTCCTATACAGTTAGGCTAGTCCCTTTAGCCTATTTGGCCTACCCCTGGACTGTAACATACATACATACAAGCATGCTATCCCCTTGTCCCTCCAATCAAAGACTAGGGTTGTCCAGGAGGACCCCTAGCTCTGCGTCCTGAGACACAACTATTTGTATAGCCTACATCCCGAGAGGCAACCAATTTCATAACCTGCGTTCTGCGTCGCAACCAACACTCCGAAGCTACATCTGCGACGCAACGGACCCTTCGACGTTGCGTCTGCGACCTAGGACGCAGCATCCTGAACAACCCTGTCACCGACATGTTGTTTCTCATGTCCTCCCTGCCATCGACATGCAGTCCCCCCTGTCACCGACAAGTTGTTTCTCATGTCCTCCCTGCCATCGACTTACAGTCCCCCCTGTCACCGACATGTTGTTTCTCATGTCCTCCCTGCCATCGACTTACAGTCCCCCCTGTCACCGACATGTTGTTTCTCATGTCCTCCCTGCCATCGACTTACAGTCCCCCCTGTCACCGACATGTTGTTTCTCATGTCCCCCCTGCCATCGACATGCAGTCCCCCCTGTCACCGACATGTTGTTTCTCATGTCCTCCCTGCCATCGACTTACAGTCCCCCCTGTCACCGACATGTTGTTTCTCATGTCCTCCCTGCCATCGACTTACAGTCCCCCCTGTCACCGACATGTTGTTTCTCATGTCCTCCCTGCCATCGACATGCAGTCCCCCCTGTCACCGACATGTTGTTTCTCATGTCCTCCCTGCTATTGGCATACAGTCCCGCCTGTCAAGGCCCAGCCCCATGGGCGTGGGATTTGAAGGGCCAGTAGGCTACCGTGGAAGCTGGCACTACGGTAAAAAAACTGTAAAACGCTGATCTTGGGTAAAAAGGCTGATCTTGGGTAGAAACGCCGATCTTGGGCAAAAACGCTGATCTTGAGTATAAAAGCTGATCTTGGGTAAAAACGCTGATCTTGAGTACATAAGCTGATCTTGGGTAAACACGCTGATCTTGGGTACAAAAGCTGAGCAACGCTGATCTTGACTGATGCTAGCATGATCTGGATATTCATCCCTTAGAGAGGTTGAGTTTTTTGGCGGAGTTTTTGGCCGAGTTTTTTGGCCTCTTCAAGGGGGCAGGAGCCCCCATGGTTACCCATTTGTCCGTCCGACAGTCTGACTGCGATGAAGCCTGACACGTCAACCACCTGTTGCTCTGATGTGAACACTCTCCGCCATTTTGTAGCATCGCATGCGACGCTGCATATAACTTGTTCCATCTCTCAAAGGTACGGTTACCCTCTACGGTCCCTTGATTCCATGAGGCCAGCATTTGAGTGAATTTCCACCATCCTTGTTTACAGACTGATGCCTGTAGTGTTTATTTATCACATACTAAGACTGCCTGGCACTTCACCAGCCTGAGCGGAAGGCTGACTTTCTGCGATACATAATGCTCCCCGTGGTAATGGCCATCTCTAGCTTCTTGTCAAGCTCCATGTTGGTGGGCAGCTCCCCGAGCATCTTAGCCACCTGCACCGCCTCTAGCCTCGCCTTTTTCACAAAGGGGCGCACCATGGCCAGCACGAAGACGAGAGACAGCACCACTGACATGAGGAACAGCACAATCTGTACCGCCTGTACCGAGGATAGGGAGGACATGACGGAGTCGCTTTGAGTGGATGCAATGGTTAGCACGCCATCTTGTGCATCGTATAGCCCAACCTGCCACATGACCGGCATGAGGGGACTCTTGGGGGTGAGGAGGTTCTCGTCGGAGTGAGCCCAGCGGTCACCTGACTGCAGATAGTTGAACACCATGTTGTCTACGCCGTTGTGGGTGATTGAGTAGGTCAAGGCATCGGGGCCGCTGCATGGGGGCTCCGTTGGGTAGAGGAAGGTGCGCAGGCAGGCCCGGGAGAAGAAGAGAAGGTTGCGCATGGTCTCGGAGTTGAACAGAACGCCCTGCAATGAAGAGTGGGAATGTATTTTGGGTTTTCTGCGCTTGTGATCCTGGTGTGTGTAAGTGTGTGTAAGTGTACATGACTATATACGTGTGATATGGCCATGTATATGCCATGTGCGTGTGAGAGACTATGTGTGACTACGTGTGTATGACTACGTGTGTATGACTACGTGTGTATGACTACGTGTGTATGGCTACATGTGTATGACTACGCGTGACTACGTGTGTTTGTGTGTGTAGATGTGAATGTGTGTACGTGTAACTACGTGTGGCTATGTGTCTGAAAATTCCCTCCCCCACGCCGCCCTCTGCTGCCCTCTTGCACTCACATCCCGATTCGGCGAATGGTTCATTGGCTAATCATTTGGCTAGACCGAAGAAGGAGCTGCGTTCGAATCCCTACGGATACGCTTTAGTGTTCGCGGTCGCTGTCAACCGCCATGGTAGCTTTGTCAAGGCAAAGTAGCAGCCCGTTCTCTACCGCTGTAGGACAGGGCTCCCTTAACACCACGCCCCACCAGGCGTTATCATTACTTTTCTAACACTCACATGCACCGCATTCTGCAGCAGACTTCCTGTATGTATTTTGTACGAGGTAGGGTCTACCATTGCAGCCAGCCTTTCCCTCTCCTGCTGCACAGCTGGGCCATCCCCGTAAAGCATGGCAGCGTAGTCCATACGGACCAAGGTTATACTGACCTCCAAGTGATGCTTGAGCTACAGCAGGAGCGGTTCGTCAGTTAGGCTTGTCAGTTAGGTTTGTTTGTTAGGTTCGTTAGTTTGTTAGGTTTAATAGTTTTGTTTGTTAGTTTGGTTAATGTGTTAGGTTTGTTAGCTCGGTGGGTAATTTAGGTTATAGTGCCCTCCCCATACAGCATGGCGACGTAGTCCATATGAACTAAGGATTTACTGACCTCCAACTGATGCTACAGCTACAGCAGGAGTGGTTTGTAAGTTAGGCTTGTTAGTCAGGTTTGACAGTTATGTTTGTTAGTTATGTTTGTTAGTTTGGCTTTGTTAGCTAGGTTTGTTACTTTGATTTGTTAGTTAGGTTTGTTAGTAAGGTTTGTAAGATTGATTGGTGAGTTAGGTTTCTCAGTTTGATTTGTTAGTTTGGCTCGTAACTTCGGTTACCGGTAGTCAGTTTGATTTGTTAGTTTGGCTCGTAACTTAGGTTACCGGTAGTCAGTTTGATTTGTTAGTTTGGCTCGTAACTTAGGTTACCGGTAGTCAGTTTGATTTGTTAGTTTGGCTCGTAACTTAGGTTACCGGTAGTCAGTTTGATTTGTTAGTTTGGCTCGTAACTTAGGTTACCGGTAGTCAGTTTTGATTTGTTAGTTTGGCTCGTAACTTAGGTTACCGGTAGTCAGTTTGATTTGTTAGTTTGGCTCGTAACTTAGGTTACCGGTAGTCAGTTTGATTTGTTAGTTTGGCTCGTAACTTAGGTTTCCGGTAGTCAGTTTGATTTGTTAGTTTGGCTCGTAACTTAGGTTACCGGTAGTCAGTTTGATTTGTTAGTTTGGTGGGCAGCTTAGGTTTTAGTTCCCTCCCCATACATCATGGTGGAGCAGTCCAAACAAGCCAATTGTGTGATGATGATGATGATGATGATGATGATGATGATGATGATGATGGTGATGATGATGATGACTGTGATGATGCTGATGGTGCTGCTGCTGGTGCTGCTGATGATGATAATGACGATGCTGATGGTGCTGCTGCTGCTGCTGCTGATGATAATGATGATGCTGATGGTTATATTATCCTGCCGCCGTAGTGGACTCCAAATGTGCTTGACACCGCTTGACCATGTCAAAGGGGACTTATGTGCTGACCTCCAAGTGATACTCGAGCAGGAGTAGATTGTTAGTTCGCTTTGTTAGTTATATTTGTCAGGTAGGTTTGTTACCGGTAGTTAGGTTTGTCAGTCTAGGGTTTGCTTTTTTTCTGGTTTGTAAGTTTGGTTTGTCCTTGTTCTGTTGTCTGGTTGAAGGGACGTGCTGATGATGAAGTATATTTCAGCTGCATTAGGGTTGGTGGGAGTTTGGATAGGTAGGTAGGTAAATATATATGTATGCATTACTCCTCCTCCTCCTTCTTCTTGTTGTCCTCCTTCTTCTCCTTGTTACTCGGTGTTAACCATTTGTATATCTATATCGATTGAGTAGTTGAAAACGTATACCAACAATTACACCAAATCCCCCCCCCCCCACACACACAGTCCCTCATCCCGCACACCTTCTCTTGGTCAGTTGCTTGCTCATACCAAATCAACCCCTTGCTCCTCCTCCTCCTGCTCCAAGTCGAATTGTTGAGATGGGCAACAAACTCCCAACTCACAAGCAAGGTTTTGTTGTTGTAACGCCGCCAGGGCCTGCCTGTGTCTGCTATACCTTGAATCGCGTAGTTGGTGATCCATACGTGGCAAGCTTTGATTGGCTCTATACCTTATCTTCTATCTTTACTACCAGCCATTTCCAAGAATTTTGCTAATAAATGTAATTCACTATTACAATGGTCTAATATCAATATGTTTATAACACCACTACTATACACACTACTACTACTACGTATACTTAAAAAACACTTGGTAGAGACTGACTCACCTCAGAAAGGTTCAGGTATGGATCGTACTGTTGTGCCGCTGCCATCATCTCTTGGGCAAAGAACGCGGCATGCGGCATGCATTCAGGTTGCATATGTGCAGCGTGTACAACTGGAAGTTCATGCTAGACAAGGTGGCATACGAGTACTGCACGGCAGGGGCAGCGTTGGGTTGGGTTGGGTATGGTTGGGTTGGGTATGGTTGGGTTGGGTATAGTTGGGTTGGGTATGGTTGGGTTGTGTATGGTTGGGGTGTGTATGGTTGGGTTGGGTATGGTTGGGTTGTGTATGCTTGTGTATGGTTGTGTATGGTTGGGTTGTGTATGGTTGGGTTTGGTTGGGTATGGTTGGGTTGGGTAGGTTGGTTGGGTATGGTAGGGTTGGGTTGGGTTTGGGTAAGGTTGGGTTGGGTTGGGTTGGGTATGGGTTGGGGTTGGGTATGGTTGGGTTGGGTATGGTTGGGTTGGGTTGGGTTGGGTATGGTTGGGTTGGGTATGGTTGGGTTGGGTTGGGTATGGTTGGGTTGGGTATGGTTGGGTTGGGTTGGGTATGGTTGGGTTGGGTTGGGTATGGTTGGGTTGGGTTGGGTTGGGTTGGGTCGGGTCGGGTTGGGTTGTGTATGGTTGGGTTGGGTTTTGTATGGTTGGGTTGTGTATGGTTGGGTTGTGTATGGTACGGTTGGGTATGGTTGTGTTGAGTTGGGTTGGGTATGGTTGTGTTGTGTTGTGTCGGGTATGGTCGGGTTGGGTATTGTATAGATGTTTGTGTGTGGTGGGGGTGGTGTGCATGACATGACTGATGGATGGTGTGTGGTGGTTAATTATGCGAGAATACGTGGCGGTGCCTGTGTGGTGGTGATGGTGAGGTGGTGAATTATGTGGAAATGCCTGTGTGACCATCTCACCGCACAAAGGCTGATGTTTGTGTGTGGTGGTGGTGGTGTGTGACGTGACTGACTGACTGATGATGTGGTGTGTGGTTGTGAATTATGTGAGAATATGCGGTGGTGCCTGTGTGGTGGTAATGGTGTGGTGGTGAATTATGTGGGAATGCCTGTGTGACCAACTCACCGTGTTAAGGCTGATGTTTGTGTGTGTGGTGGTGTGTGTGACGTGACTGACTGATGAAAGGTGTCTGGTTGCGAATTGTGTGAGAATATGTGGGAATGCCTGCGTGGTGGTAATGGTGTGGTGGTGAATTATGTGGGAATGCCTGTGTGACCATCTCACCGTGTAAAGGCTGTTGTTTGTGTGTGTGGTGGTTTGTGTGACGTGACTGACTGATGAATGGTGTGTGACTGTGAATTATGTGAGAATATGTGGTTGTGATGGTGTGATGGTGTGGTGGTGAATTCTGTGGGAACACCTGTACGGTCATCTCACCACGAAAAGGCTGATGGTTTGTGTGTGGTGGTGCGTGTGGCGTGACTGACTGATGGATGGTGTGTGACTGTGAATTATGTGAGAATATGTGGTGGTGATGGTGTGGTGGTGAATTATGTGGGAATGCCTTTGTGCCCATCTTACCGCGTAAAGGCTGATGATGAGGATCGCCCACATAAGGAAGGGGGCCAGAAGCCACCAGGACGCAAACAGATCCGTGATCAGTACTCGAGTGCGATTTTCTCGCCTCTGTGGATTAGCCTTAGAAACTGAGCCCGGCCGACTGGCTTCCCTAACCGTGCCCTCGTTGGGTGGAAAAGTCTGTTTCATGAGGGGAAGGGGTGGTTGGTGGTTGCCTGGTTGGTGTAATTTTTGTGGTTGTGTTGCTGGCCTGAGGGCTGGTTGGTGGTTGAGGAGTCTGTTTCAGGAAGAGCAGATGGAAAGAGGTGGTTGGTGGTTGGTGTCCTGTTGTGTGCTTGTGGTAGCTGGCCTGAGGGCTGGTTGGTGGTTGAATAGTCTGTTTTAGGAAGAGCAGACCGAAGGGGGTGGTTGGTGGTTGGTGTCCTGTTTTGTGCTTCTGGTAGCTGGCCTGAGGGCTGGTTGGTGGTTGGAAAGTCTGTTTCATGAAGGGCGGACGGAAAGGGGTGGTTGGTGGTTGGTGTCCTGTTTTGTGGTTGTGGCAGCTGGACTCAGGGCTGGTTGGTAGTTGAGGAGTCTGCATCATCAAGGACACGTGGGAAGGGGCGGTAGGTGGTTGGTGTCCTGTTTTGTGGTTGTGGTAGCTGGCCTGAGGGCTGGTTGGTGGTTGAAGAGTCTGTTTCATGAAGAGCTGAAGGAAAGGGGCTGTAGGTGCTTGGTGTCCTGTTCGTGGTTGTGGCAGGTGGCTTGAGGGGTGGTTGGTGGTTGAGGTGTCTGTACCATCAAGGTCAGAGGGAAAGGGGTGGTTTGTGTCCTGTTTTGTGGTTGTGTAGCTGGCTTGAGGGGTGGTTGGTGGTTGAGGCGTCTGTACCATCAAGGACAGATAGAAAGGGGCTGTAGGTGGTTGGTACCCCAATTTGTGGTTATGTTAGTTGACCTGAGGGGTGGTTGATGATTGGTAGCCCATGTGATAACGATGTACAAAAACATGTGCACTTCTTCTTTCACTACCAACACCAGCACCACCACTACCACCACTGCCACCTCTCATCCACACCACACGAGAACACCTGCAGACTAATCTGGCCATTCACTCCTTTCACCCACACCACACCAGCACCTCAACACCTTCCACCCACCCCACGACCATAACCACCCCTCCCACCCACCCCACGACCCTCACCACCCTTCCACCCACCCCACGACCATAACCACCCACCCACCCACCCACCCCACGACCATAACCACCCACCCACCCACACCACGACCATTACCACCCCACCCACCCACACCGCACAAGCGCACCTTCTGACCAATTTGGGCATTCAGGTGTGCCAGAGCACCCTCCCGCAGGCTGTGGAAACGTTTGTCAATGGGCGCTGACACAGAATCCGCCCCTGACGCTCTCCCAAAGCCTGATATCTGCACCGCAACCGGGACATCATCGGGGCTCTGGCTGGGATACTGGTATGACAGAGAGCCAAGCTTCTTCATGGGCATGGTGAGGACGCCGGAAACTGACCTGCCAGAGCCGGCCACGCTCTTGCTTGATTTGCTCTGCCCGCTCAGGTTGCCTACCTGGGTTGGGTTGAGTTGGGTTGGGTTGGGTTGGGTTGGGTTGAGTTGGGTTGAGTTGGGTTGGGTTGGGTTGAGTTGAGTTGAGTTGAGTTGGGTTGGATTGGGTTGGGTTAGGTTAGGTTAGGTTAGGTTAGGTTAGGTTAGGTTAGGTTAGGTTGGGTTGGGTCAGGTTAGGTTAGGTTAGGTTAGGTTAGGTTGGGTTGGGTCAGGTTAGGTTAGGTTAGGTTAGGATAGGTTAGGTTGGGTTAGGTTGGGTTAGGTTGGGTTGGGTTGGGTTGGGTTGGGTTGCGTTAGGTTAGGTTGGGTTAGGTTGTGTTGTGTTGTGTTGTGTTGGGTTATGTTGTGTTGTGTTGTGTTGTGTTGTGTTGTGTTGGGTCGAGATGGGTTTGGTTTGATTTGGGTTTATTTGGTTGGTTTGGGTTTGGTTTGGTTTGGTTTGGTTGAGTTTGGTTTGGTTTGGTTTGGTTGGGTTGGGTTAGGTTGGGTTAGGTTAGGTTAGTTTGGTTTGGTTTGGTTTGGTTTGGTTTGGTTTGGTTTGGTTTGGGTTGGGTCGAGTTGGGTTTGGTTTGGTTTGATTTGGTTGGTTTGGGTTGGGTTTGGTTGGGTTGAGTTTGTTTGGTTTGGTTTGGTTTGGTTTGGTTTGGTTTGGTTTGGTTTGGTTTGGTTTGGGTCGGGTCGAGTTGGTTTGGTTTGGGTTGAGTTGGTTTGGTTTGGTTTGGTCTGGTTTGGTTTGGTTTGGTTTGGATTTGGATTTGGGTTGGGTGGTTTGATTTGGTTTGGTTTGGTTTGGTTGGGTTGGGTTGGGATGATTTGGGTTAAGTTGAGTTGGGTTAAGATGAGTTGGGTTAAGATGAGTTGGGTTAAGATGAGTTGGTTTGGTTTGGTTTGGTTTGGTTTGGGTCGGGATGGGTTGGGTTGGGTTGATGTTAGGCTGGATTTATTGTAGGTTTGGGGGGTACGATTTCCTCTCCTTGGGTGCTTATGTGTCTGTGTGCGTTTGTGAGTCAGTTATTGTGCTTGTGAGTGTGTTCATGTGTTCATGTGTGTGTCAGTGTGTTTCTGTTCGGTTTGTTCATGTGTGTGTGAGTGTGTTCATGTGTGTGTGAGTGTGTTCATGTGTGTGTGAGTGTGTTCATGTGTGTCAGTGTGTTCATGTGTGTCAGTGTGTTCATATGTGTGTCAGTGTGTTCATGTGTGTTCATGTGTTCATGTGTGTGTCAGTGTGTTCATGTGTGTGTCAGTGTGTTCATGTGTGTGAGTGTGTTCATGTGTGTGACTGTGTTCATGTGTGTGTCAGTGTGTTCATGTGTGTGAGTGTGTTCATGTGTGTGTCAGTGTGTTCATGTGTGTCAGCGTGTTCATGTGTGTGAGTGTGTTCATGTGTGTGTCAGTGTGTTCAAGTGTGTGTGAGTGTGTTCATGTGTGTGAGTGTGTTCATGTGTGTGTCAGTGTGTTCGTGTGTGTGTCAGTGTGTTCATGTGTGTGTGAGTGTGATCATGTGTGTGTCAGTGTGTTCATGTGTGTGAGTGTGTTCATGTGTGTGTCAGTGTGTTCATGTGTTCAGTTTGTTCATGTGTGTGTTCATGTGTTCAGTTTGTTCATGTGTGTGTTCATGTGCTCATGTGTTCAGTTTGTTCATGTGTGTGTTCATGTGTGTGTTCATGTGTTCAGTTTGTTCATGTGTGTGTTCATGTGTTCATGTGTGAGTTTGTTTGTGAGTGCGTTCATGTGTGTGTTCATGTGTTCATGTGTGAGTTTGTTTGTGATTGTGTTCATGTGTGAGTGTGTTTATGTGTTCATGTGTTCAGTTTGTTCATGTGTTTGTGATTGTGTTCATATGTGAGTGTGTTCATGTGTTCAGTTTGTTCATGTGTGAGTTTGTTTGTGAGTGTGTTCATGTGTGAGTGTGTTTGTGAGTGTGTTCATGCGTGCGTGTGTTTGTGAGTGTGTTCATATGTTCATGCGTGTTCATGTGTGTTCGTGTGTTCATGTGTGTTCATGTGTTCATGTGTTCATGTGTTCATGTGTAAGTGTGTTTGTGAGTGTGTTCATGTGTGTTTGTGTGTTCATGTGTTCATGTGTGAGTGTGTTTGTGAGTGTGTTCATATGTGTTCGTGTGTTCATGTGTGTTCATGTGTTCATGTGTGTTCATGTTTTCATGTGTGAGTGTGTTTGTGAGTGTGTTCATGTGTGTGTGTGTTCATGTGTTTTCATGTGTGCGTGTGTTAGTGAGTGTGTTGATGTGTTCATGTGTTGATGTGTTCATGTGTTCATGTGTGAGTGAGTTCATGTGTTCAGTTTGTTCATGTGTTCATGTGTGAGTGAGTTCATGTGTTCATGTGTTCATGTGTGAGTGAGTTCATGTGTTCATGTGTGAGTGTGCCAGCGAGCGCTCTCGTGTCGCTTTTCAGTGCGTTCATGTGTTCATGTGTGTGTCATTATGTTTGTGTTCAGTTTGTTCATGTGTTTGTGAGTGTGTTCATGTGTGTGAGAGTTTGTTCATGTGTGTGTCAATGTGTCCGTTCAGTTTGTGCATGTGTGTGTCAGTGTGTTTGTGTTCAGTGTTTTTCATGTGTGTCAGTTTGTTCATGTGTGAGCACTATCATGTTGCCCACCTCCTCCTCCTCTCTCCCTTGGGTCCTCTGGAAGGAAACTGAGCGGAGCAGCTTCTCCAACGGGGCTTGGGCACGGGCTGCAGGGTTGAGTGCTTGTACAGCTGGGTGCATTGGCTGTGAGGTGGGTGCACCTGATAAGGAGATCGACTGGCGGGCCGACTGGGCCAGAGACTGGTGGGCGCTGTAGCCCATGATCTTTACAGGCGATGATCGGGGGCTGGTGTGGTGTGGGGCATTCGTTGCGCTACCTCCGTATGCCCTGGCCTTGTTAGCTAGAGTAAGGAGACCAGGTGGAGAAGTAGGGCCTCTAAAGCTCTTGTCTGCAGGGGCGAAAGTTGGAGGGTTGGTTTGGTTTGGTTTGGTTTGAGTTGGAGTGTATGGTGTGCTCTCCTTGTGTGGTTATGCGTCTGCGTGTGTTTGTGTGTCGAAAGTGACTAAGCCATACATGGCCGCACATAAAGAGTGACCAAGCCATGCATGGCCGCACCTAAAGAGTGACCAAGCCATGCATGGCCGCACCTAAAGAGTGACCAAGCCATTAATGACCGCACCTAAAGAGTGACCAAGCCATACATGGCCGCACCTAAAGAGTGACCAAGCCATACATGGCCGCACTTAAAGAGTGACCAAGCCATTAATGGCCGCACCTAAAGAGTGACCAAGCCATACATGGCCGCACCTAAAGAGTGACCAAGCCATACATGGCCGCACTTAAAGAGTGACCAAGCCATACATGGCCGCACCTAAAGAGTGACCAAGCCATACATGGCCGCACCTAGAGAGTGACCAAGCCATACATGGCCGCACCTAAAGAGTGACCAAGCCATACATGGCCGCACCTAAAGAGTGACCAAGCCATACATGGCCACACTTAAAGAGGGGCTAAGCCATACATGGCCGCACTTAAAGAGTGACCAAGTCATACATGGCGGCACTTAAAGAGTGACCAAGCCATACATGGCCGCACTTAAAGAGTGACCAAGCCATACATGGCCGCACCTAAAGAGTGACCAAGCCATGCATGGCCGCACCTAAAGAGTGACCAAGCCATACATGGCCGCACCTAAAGAGTGACCAAGCCATACATGGCCGCACCTAAAGAGTGACCAAGCCATACATGGCCGCACCTAAAGAGTGACCAAGCCATACATGGCCGCACCTAAAGAGTGACCAAGCCATGCATGCCGCACTAAAGAGTGACCAAGCCATACATGGCCACACCTAAAGAGTGACAAAGCCATACATGGCCGCACCTGAAGAGTGACAAAGCCATACATGGCCGCACCTAAAGAGTGACCAAGCCATACATGGCCGCACCGATTGAGTGACCGAGCCATACATGGCCGCACTTCAAGAGTGATCAAGCCATACATGGCCGCACCTAAAGAGTGACCAAGCCATGCATGGCCGCACCTAAAGAGTGACCAAGCCATGCATGGCTGCACCTAAAGAGTGACCAAGCCATACATGGCCGCACTTCAAGAGTGACCAAGCCATACATGGCCGCACCTAAAGAGTGACCAAGCCATGCATGGCCGCCCCTAAAGAGTGACCAAGCCATACATGGCCTCACCTAAAGAGTGACCAAGCCATACATGGCCGCACCTAAAGAGTGACCAAGCCATTAATGACCGCACCTAAAGAGTGACCAAGCCATACATGGCCGCAACTAAAGAGTGACCAAGTCATACATGGCGGCACTTAAAGAGTGACCAAGCCATACATGGCCGCACTTAAAGAGTGACCAAGCCATACATGGCCGCACCTAAAGAGTGACCAAGCCATACATGGCCGCACCTAAAGAGTGACCAAGCCATGCATGGCCGCACCTAAAGAGTGACCAAGCCATACATGGCCGCACCTAAAGAGTGACCAAACCATACATGGCCACAACTAAAGAGTGACCAAGCCATACATGGCCGCACCTAAAGAGTGACCAAGCCATACATGGCCGCACCTAAAGAGTGACCTAGCCATACATGGCCGCACCTAAAGAGTGACCAAGCCATACATGGCCGCACCTAAAGAGTGACCAAGCCATACCTGGCCGCACCTAAAGAGTGACCAAGCCATACATGGCCGCACCTAAAGAGTGACCAAGCCATGCATGGCTGCACTTAAAGAGTGACCAAGCCATACATGGCCGCACCTAAAGAGTGACCAAGCCTTACATGGCCGCACCTAAAGAGTGACCAAGCCATACATGGCCGCACCTAAAGAGTGACCAAGCCATACATGGCCGCACCTAAAGAGGGACCAAGCCATACATGGCCGCACCTAAAGAGTGACCAAGCCATACATGGCGGCACTTCAAGAGTGACCAAGCCATACATGGCCGCACTTAAAGAAAGGCCAAGCCATACATGGCCGCACCGAAAGAGTGACCAAGCCATACATGGCCGCACCTAAAGAAAGGCCAAGCCATACATGGCCGCACTTAAAGAGAGGCTAAGCCATACTTGGCCGCACTTGAAGAGAGGCTGCAATTGGTGGCACTTCATGAGAGCCGGCCCTTAAAAAATAGAAGAAAGAATGATCTCCTCACGACATATTATTAAACTCACCACCATCCCAGAGAATGCATCGGCAAAGCCCACACATAGTCTACCCATATACATATACTAACATAGCCCCTTTCAGTGATATACAATGGTCTAGTGGTATACCAAATCGCATGAGGAAGACGAGTCGGGGGTTTGATTCCCCCTTCGATCGCTCTTGGCGTTGCAGGTCGTCGTCAACCAGCGGTAGCTTGTCCAGTTGAGGTAGGAGACCGCTCCCCACCCGCGTACGACGGGCTCCCTTAACACCACGTCCCACCAGGCGTTATCATTACCTTTTTATACTCACATAACTTACATGCTAAGTCAAACATAATTTGACACCAAGCCATCAACACAAAATACTCTAATAATACAGGTGTTTCATTACTCAAGCCTTAAGGCTGCTTGCCGTACTCGGCAGTAGAAACACCATTAAAAGACATCAAAACAATTAGCATCCCAAAGCGAGAATCATGCCACTAGACCAAAATCCCTCAGTCTGGGGGAGTTGCGGGAATCGAACCCACGACCTCTCGCAAGCTCGCTGATGAGCAATGGGAAACATGCAACATTTTAATCTACTCCTTGGCAAGTGGGACCCCTGGGTAAAGCTCACGCCAACCGTTGGGTAAAGCTCACGCCAAACGGGAGATGTTCGATCCCCACTGCCGGAAGACAGTGGTGTTCGGAGTCCGTTCCTTCGGGGGCGGTGGTGTTTCCACTGCCAGGATAAGTGGCCATTGTAATCTTTCTTTCCCACTTGATTTTAGCTGCCTAATAATTGACCCCGGAGATTACACTTGATTTTAGCTGCCTAATAATTTAACCCGGAGGCCTTTGGGCTAATTACACAAAATACAATGCAACGCACCACCATCCCCGATGTCAGAAAAGCCCACAGCGTTCCTTAGCGTCTCTGTGTCAAAAGATACTGGTAGATCCCTGCAGGATGGGCCAGACATGAAGTCCCTCAGTTTTGGGTTTTGTATCAGTTATTATTGATTGTTTTAGGCCGGTTCTAGGATACAGTTAGTAGGAAGGGCTAAACGCATAACATGGAAATTCATACGACCTGCCACGGGATTTTGGGTTTTGTCTTCAGTTTTGCTTTGTTTGAGTTGTGAAGTTCAGAGTTCCTTTAAGTTTCTTTATCAAAGGAGACAGGTCGATCCCTGCAGGCAGGGCCAGACACAAAGTCCCTCAGTAATAGGTTTTATTTCAGTTATTATTGATTTTTAGGACACAGTTTGCAGGAAGGGCCAAACACACAAAATTCAAATTAATACTCCCTGCCACGGGCGTGACGTTGAGAGAACCCTCCCGTTCACATGCCCCTTGCATACCGGAGAATGGTTACTAAGTTAGGTTTTTGGTTTCGCAAACCGTTACTGCGCCTGAGCTTGGACTACCGCGAGACAGCACAGAGGGGTGATCTCTACCTCGGGCCAAACACAAAATCCCTCAGTTTTGGGTTTGTCTTAAGTTTTGCTTTGTTTTAGTTGAGAAGTTCAGAGTTCATTTGAGTTTCCATGTCAAAGGCGACAGGTAGATCCCTGCAGGCAGGGCCAGGCACTAAGTCCCTCAGTTGTGGGTTTTGTCTTTAGTTTTGCTTTATTTCAGTTGAGAAGTTCAGAGTTCATTTGAGTTTCCGTGTCAAAGGCAACAGGTAGATCCCTGCAGGCAGGGCTAGGCACTAAGTCCCTCAGGACCTCAGTTTGGGTTTTGACTCTAGTTTTTTGTTTGTTTTGTTCAGTTGAGAAGTTCAGAGTTCCTTTGAGTTTCCGTGTTGGAGACAGGTAGATCCCTGCAGGCAGGGCCAGGCACTAAGTACCTCAGTTTGGGGTTTCATTTCTAGTTATTATTTCTAGTTTTGAGGATATAGTTTTAGTTTGAGAAGTTATTAAGTTTGGGATTTATTTATTGTTAGGATATGGTTTTAGTTTGAGAAGTTATTAAGTTTAGGATATATTTATTGTTAGGATATAGTAATAGGTAGGTTTTAGTTAGGGTTTAGGATATAGTTTTGGTTGAAGTATTCATTTTTTCTAGTTTTAGGAGATTTCGTCCAGGATTTTAGTGCATGGGTTTTAGTCCAACATTCACTTTTGTTTTTATTCACTTGTCAGCGGATCGCTTAGCAGAAGCTGCACTTTTGTGTGGTATTGAGAATTCAATTATTATCCACTGTGAGAGGAGGATATGGGGGGCGGACTGGAATGTAACAACGTACCACATAAACCTGGGGTCTATACTTTAGGGTTCATTTTTTTCAGGGGTTAGGGGGGCTTCGCACTCCCCGGGTTTGGGGGAAAGTGCATCACATTGGAGGCGCACTGAGTCACTCAATTTGCGACGCGTCGCAAGAAAAACAAAAGTGACTTGTGTGTGGCATGGGGACTTACATGGACAGCAGGGTGACCCACAACCTAAGAACTTGAACACTACACTGAACAACCATTGGTGGTTGGCCCCAGTGAAAGCAAACGGGCTTCCCCACTCAACCTCGCGCCTCGTAAGAAGGCTTATTCTTTATTTATTTATGTATGGACAAACATTAAGCGCACAGTTTGATGGCACCAGGCAACACCCATTGGGTAAGTTTGGGTATGTTTGGGTAAGTGTGGGTATGTTTGGGTAAGTGTGGGTATGTTTGGGTAAGTGTGGGTATGTTTGGGTAAGTGTGGGTATGTTTGGGTAAGTGTGGGTATGTTTGGGTGTGGGTATGTTTGGGTAATGTTTGGTATGTGGGTATGTTTGGGTAAGTGTGGGTATGTGGGTATGTTTGGGTAAGTGTGGGTATGTTTGGGTATGTTTGGGTATGGTGGGTATGTTTGGGTTTAAGTGTGGGTATGTTTGGTGTTGGTATGTTTGGGTAAGTGTGGGTATGTTTGGGTATGTTTGGGAAATGGTGGGTATGTTTGGGTAAGTGTGGGTATGTTTGGGTATGTTTGGGTATGTTTGGGTAAGTGTGGGTATGTTTGGGTAAGTGTGGGTATGTTTGGGTGTATGTTTGGGTAAGTGTGGTATGTTTGGGTAAGTGTGGGTATGTTTGGGTAAGTGTGGGTATGTTTGGTAACGTGTGGGTATGTTTGGGTAAGTGTGGGTATATGCTTGGGTATGTTTGGGTAAGTGTGGGTATGCTTGGGTATGTTGGGTTGGGTATGTTTGGGTAAGTGTGGGTATGTTTGGGTAAGTGTGGGTGTGGGTATGTTTGGGTAAGTGTGGGTATGTTGGGTATGCTTGGGTATGTTTGGGTAAGTGCTTGGGTATGTTTGGGTAAGTGTGGGTATGTTTGGGTAAGTGTGGGTATGTTTGGGTAAGTGTGGGTATGTTTGGGTAAGTGTGGGTATGTTTGGGTAAGTGTGGGTATGTTTGGGTAAGTGTGGGTATGTTTGGGTAAGTGTGGATATGCTTGGGTATGCTTGGGTAAGTGTGGGTATGCTTGGGTATGTTTGGGTAAGTGTGGGTATGTTTGGGTAAGTGTGGGTATGTTTGGGTAAGTGTGGATATGCTTGGGTATGTTTGGGTAAGTGTGGGTATGCTTGGGTATGTTTGGGTAAGTGTGGGTATGTTTGGGTAAGTGTGGGTATGTTTGGGTAAGTGTGGGTATGTTTGGGTAAGTGTGGGTATGTTTGGGTAAGTGTGGGTATGTTTGGGTAAGTGTGGATATGCTTGGGTATGTTTGGGTAAGCGTGGGTATGTTTGGGTAAGTGTTGGTATGCTTGGGTATGTTTGGGTAAGCGTGGGTATGTTTGGGTAAGTGTTGGTATGCTTGGGTATGTTTGGGTAAGCGTGGGTATGTTTGGGTAAGTGTTGGTATGCTTGGGTATGTTTGGGTAAGTGTGGGTATGTTTGAGTATGTTTGTTTGATTGTTACAGTCCAGTGGCTACGCCATTCGAACTGAATCCTTAGTGTCGCTGGTTTGTGTCGGGAAACCCACCTCCTGGGTGAAATTCCTTTCACATCTAAGCAAGTCATATGCAGCGTCGCAAGCAACTCCGAAATTGGCGGAGTGTGTTGGCAACAGAAAGAAAGGTGGCAACGATGGAGCTGACCGAAACCAGTTAGTTATGAGACAGTTGGCTGACGTGTCAGACTTCAATTTTTCGGTCGCACAAACGGACAACAGGGTGACCCTGGGGGCTTCCGCTCCTCAGAAGGAGGGGCTCCGCCAAAAATAATCAAGGTGCATGGGTAGCCAAATAGGCTAAAGGGACTTGCCCAACTGCTTGGGTATATCCTGGATAACGTATTTTACTCGCCACCAATACAACTGGACCGTATGCAGGCTGTGCCGCTGTCCTGTCTTGGCATTCTTTTGCTGAGTTTGTGTCATGCTTACTTACTTGCCCCCCACTGTTTCAGTTTTGGGCTACCCATGCTAGCTTCCCGCCAGCTCCAATAGGCAGCCACTAGGTATAAACCAATGCTTAAAGCTGCATTGAAATGCCTGCCATATCAGCTTTCAGACACACAATTTGGCTCCAGATTTGGCCCAAGCACATGAGAAAGGAACTGCCCAGAGGCTGCTACACGTAGCACAACAATGAAACGGTGTTGCCAACTACCTCAAATGTTTTTTATTTCACTTTTCTGCGAGCCAGGTTGAGCAGTTATTTGGGCTACTCAAGCCTGGTTTCAGGATTGCTGCGTAGCCATCGAATGGCGGAGCGTGGAGCCTGGGGGTTTGGGGGAGGGGGTGGGGTGGGGGGGGCATTTCTTACTAGTTTAGCCAGACCCATGCGTCGCCATGCAGTGACTGAATGGCAACGCGACATCGGAAGAAAACAAACTGCTTACCTCAGTCTTCCTATTGAAGTCCCAGTGCTGAAGCACGACTGGTCCTTGCTGACCGAGCTAGCTGGGCCTAGTACGAACTCTTGTTCCGAATCTCTCTCAGAATCTGAACTTGTGTCGGAGTTGACAGCGATGGTGGACTGCTTGGCCGCCATGGTGCGCACGACGGGGCGAGGGATGCAGAGAAACATGGAAAACATGGCGTGTCGGTGACTGCAAGGGGTGGTGGGATGGGGTGGTGAGTGAGTTGTTTGGCGGGTGAGGAGAGTTGGACTGTGGTGAGTGGGTGGGAGGGGGTTGTGGGACGAAGTTGTGGGATAGGGTTTTGGGATGGGTTATGTAGTGGGGTTACGGGATGGGGTTGTGGGATGGATTGGTGAGTGAGGTGTTTGCATGTGAGTGGATATGAGAATGGTGAGTGAGTGGGGCGAGGGATACAGAGGAATATGGAGAACATGGCGTGTCGGTGACTGCAAGGGGTGGTGGGATGGGGTGGTGAGTGAGTTGTTTGGCGGGTGAGTAGAGTTGGAGTGTGGTGAGTGGGTGGGAGGGGGTTGTGGGACGAAGTTGTGGGATAGGGTTTTGGGATGGGTTATGTGGTGGGGTTACGGGATGGAGTTGTGGGATGGGTTGGAGAGTGAGGTGTTTGGCGAGTGAGTGAATGTGAGAATGGTGCGCACCACGGGGCAAGGGATGCAGAGGAACATGGAAAACATGGCGTGTCGGTGACTGCAAGGGGTGGTGGGATGGGGTGGTGAGTGAGGTGTCTGGCGGGTGAGGAGAGTTGGAGTGTGGTGAGTGGGTGGGATGGGGATGTGGGACGAGGTTGTGGGATAGGGTGGTGGGATGGGGTTATGTAGTGGGGTTACGGGATGGGGTTGTGGGATGGTTTGGTGAGTGAGGTGTTTGCATGTGAGTGGATATGAGAATAGTGAGTGAGTGGGGCGAGGGATACAGAGGAATATGGAGAATATGGCGTGTCGGTGACTGTATGTGTTGGTAGGATGGGGTGTTGCGATTATATCTATATCTACCCCCCCCCCCCCCCCCTCCCCAAACACACACACCACCCCATCCTATCTACGCCTTTGACATCCTAACTATGGCGTGGTCCTAGATCGAGGGAATGACGGTGGGCCCAAACCCACATGTTAACTTTGCTAAACAGGTAGATGATGTAGGCACATGCGAACATGAACATTGGATTAGCCTCTAGCACGACTAGTGCAAGTGCCCCTCCACCACCCCCAACCCCACCACTGCCAAAAAAGACCACCATTGCAAACCACCACCACCACTGCCAACCACCACCACCACCACTGCCACTGCCAAACCCACCAGTTAACTTTGCCAATCAGGTATATGACGTAGGCACATGCGACCATGAACATTGTGCAAGCCTCTAGCACGAGTAGTGCAAGTGCCTCTCCACCACCACCACCACTGCCAACCACGACGACCACCATCACCTCTGCCAAACACCACCACCACCACTGCCAAAAACCACCACCACCACCAGTGCCAACCATCATCACCACTGCCAAACACCACCACCACTACCAAACCCACCAGTTAACATTGCTAATCAGGTATATGACGTAGGCACATGCGACCATGAACATTGTGCAAGCCTCTAGCACGAGTAGTGCAAGTGCCTCTCCACCACCACCACTGCCAACCACGACGACCACCATCACCTCTGCCAACCACTGCCAACCACCACCACCACCACCACCGCCACTGCCAACCACCACTACCAACCACCATCACTACTGCCAAACACCACCACCACTACCAAACCCACCAGTTAACATTGCTGATCAGGTGGATGATGTAGGCACATGCGACCATGGACATTGTGCAAGCCTCTAGCACAAATATTGCAAGTGCCACTCCACCACCACTGCCACTGCCAACCACCACTACCAACCACCATCTCCATCACCACTGCCAACCACCACCACCACTGCCACTGCCAACCACCACTACCAACCACCATCACCATCACCACTGCCAACCACCACCACCACTGCCACTGCCAACCACCACTACCAACCACCATCACCATCACCATTGCCAACCACCACCACCACTGCCACTGCCAACCACCACTACCAACCACCATCACCATCACCACTGCCAACCACCATCACCACCACTGCCACTGCCAACCACCACTACCAACCACCATCACCATCACCACTGTCAACCACCACCACCACCACTGCCACTGCCAACCACCACTACCAACCACCATCACCACTGCCAACCACCACCACCACCACTGCCACTGCCAACCACCACTACCAACCACCATCACCACTACCAACCACCACCACCACCACTGCCACTGCCAACCACCACTACCAACCACCATCACCATCACCACTGCCAACCACCACCACCACTGCCACTGCCAACCACCACTACCAACCACCATCACCATCACCCCTGCCAACCACCACCACCACTGCCACTGCCAACCACCACTACTAACCACCATCATCATCACCACTGCCAACCACCACCACCACCACTGCCACTGCCAACCACCACTACCAACAACCATCACCATCACCACTGCCAACCACCACCACCACCACCACTGCCAAGCCCACCTGTTAACATTGCTAAGCAGGTAGATGATGTAGGCACATGCGATCATGAACATTGCGCAAGCTTCTAGCACGAGTAGTGCAAGCGCCACTCTACCAAGCTGATTGGCTTGGTCGTTGCAGCCGTTGGCCGCGATTCCAACAACCTGGTGTGTGTATATCAAGCAAAGGGCATGGTAAGGTACAGAAAGGCAGTAGATTACATTACATTGTCATTGACAGGCCATTGCTGGCCCAAGACAAGCCCGCTTCACAACATTCGGGAGGGGTCTTCCAACAAATCCACCGAAAAAGAAAGGCAATATTGCAGCAAGCTAGCATTATTATCAGCACTAATTCAGACTAATTCCATACTAAACATAGTGTGCATCTTGACTAAAACAAGTTGGGCACGTCCCTGAAGCCTATTTGGCCCAGGAATTTTGTTTTCAAATAAACAAGAGGAAATCTGTTCTTTCTGGGTAGCTTTTAGGTCTGAGGGCTAGGATCTCAAATCAGGTCTCGTATAACGATAATTTGGGCCAAAACGGGGTCTCATTTGATGATTGTAAAATATTAGGAAAACATCTGTGACATGGCCGTCAGAATGCAATGGGACTTGGCCAAGCAAAAGGGCTGCCCCCCTCAACCTCACGCCTCGTTATAAGGTGTACTATTTATTTATTTACAAACTCTGTGCATGCAGACTTTGATATGTAGAGGGGAAGGCTAAATGGAAAGAAAGTCCTGCGAAACCAGTATGAAACATTGTTTTTTAAATTGTGAAAGGTCTTTCACCCCAGGAGGTGGGTCTCCCGACACAAACCAGCAACACCGAGGATTCAGTTCGAATGGATTGTACTGTACTAGAACTGTGGTTGTTTGATTACTTTCTGTGTGCATTGTGCAATGAGCCTTAACCCAGTTCATTTGACTGGCTATTGATCCCGGTGGACCACAATTTCAACAACCTGGTGTGTGCATATGCCATGCAAAGGCACGGTAAGGTACATAAAAGCGGTACATAGTGCGCACCGTGCAATGCGACTTGACCCAGTTCATTGGACTGGCTGTTGATCGTGGTCGACCACGCTTTCAACAACCTTGTGTATGCATATGCCATGCAACAGGCACGGTAAGGTACATAAAAGCGGTACATAGTGTGCACCGTGCAATGCGACTTGACCCAGTTCATTGGACTGGCTGCTACAGCTGTTGACCAAGATTTCAACAACCTGGTGTGTGCATATGCCATGCAAAGGCAGTAAGGTACATAAAAGCGGTACATTATGTGCATCGTGCCTTGAGACGTGACCCTGTTCATGAGACTGGCTGTTACAGCTGTTGACCACGCTTTCAACAACCTGGTGTGTGCATATGCCATGCAACAGGCACGGTGAGGTACATAAAAGCGGTACATAGTGCGCACCGTGCAATGAGACTTTACCCAGCTCATTGGACTGGCTGTTGATCGCGGTTGACCGTGATTACAACAACCTGGTGTGTACATATGCCATGCAACAGGCACGGTAAGGTACACACAAGCGGTACATAATTTAAATCGTACAATGAGACTTAACCCAGTTCATTGGACTGGCTGTTACAGCTGTTGACCCGTTTGCTGGCTAATGGAGCCGGATGGAAGCTGCAATTAGTAACCTCAGAAAGAAACTGTGGCCAGGATTGTGTTTACCCCATGTAGGCATTGTTCACTGGCATATCACGTATTTCTCCTTGCCAAGATATAAGTTGTCGTATTTGCTGCAAAGCTGGAGGCGCTAGGATTGTGCTAACATGTGCGTATTGTTCATCTACACACAATGTATTTCTCCTTTCCATGGTCTAAGTTGTAGTGTTTGCTGCAAAGCTGGAGGGGCTATGATTGTGCTTACCAGTACTCCTGCACGCATTGTTCATTGACACAAAATATATTTCTCCTTGCCATGACCTAAGTTGTCGCGTTTGCTGCAAAGCTGGAGGGGCTAGGATCGTGCTTACATGTTCTCCCGCACACATTGTTCATCGACATACAATGTATGTGTCTTTTTCATGACCTAAGTTGTAGTGTTTGCTGCAAAGCTGGAGAGGCTAGGATCATGCTTACATGTAAGTATTGTTCATCGACACACAATGTATTAGACTAATTTGTGGTTGGTCCCAGTGCAAGCAATCAGCTGCCCCCCTCAACCTCAAGCCTAGTAATAAGGCATACTTTTTATTTATTTGTGCTTTCCCGATAGTTTCAACGAACGGCTCAATGGTAGAGCTCGATGAAACAAGGTGGGGGGGTCGAATCCCGGCGGGTGCGCTTTAATGTTTTCGGTCGCTGGCCATGCCATGGTAGCACTGTCCAGGTAAAGTAGCAGCCTGTTCTCTACCGCCGTAAGACGGGGCTCCCTTAATACCACGCCCCACCAGGCGTTATCATTACTGTGCTTACCTGTACATATTGTTCACCGACACACATTGTATTAGACTTATTTCTGGTTGGCCCCAGTACAAGCAACCAGCTGCCCCCCTTAACCTCACGCTTTGTTTATGTGTGCTTACTTGTACACATTGTTCATCGACACACATTGTATTAGACTTACGTCTGGTTGGCCCCAGTGCAAGCAACCAGCTGCCCCCCTTAACCTCACGCTTTGTTTATGTGTGCTTACTTGTACACATTGTTCATCGACACACATTGTATTAGACTTACGTCTGGTTGGCCCCAGTGCAAGCAACCAGCTGCCCCCCTCAACCTCACGCTTTGTTTATGTGTGCTTACCTGTACACATTGTTCATCGACACACATTGTATTAGACTTACGTCTGGTTGGCCCCGGTGCAAGCAACCAGCTGCCCCCCTCAACCTCACGCTTTGTTTATGTGTGCTTACTTGTACACATTGTTCATCAACACACATTGTATTAGACTTACGTCTGGTTGGCCCCAGTGCAAGCAACCAGCTGCCCCCGTCAACCTCACGCTTTGTTTATGTGTGCTTACTTGTACACATGGTTCATCGACACACATTGTATTAGACTTACGTCTGGTTGGCCCCAGTGCAAGCAACCAGCTGCCCCCGTCAACCTCACGCTTTGTTTATGTGTGCTTACTTGTACACATTGTTCATCGACACACATTGTATTAGACTTACGTCTGGTTGGCCCCAGTGCAAGCAACCAGCTGCCCCCCTCAACCTCACGCTTTGTTTATGTGTGCTTACCTGTACACATTGTTCATCGACACACATTGTATTAGACTTACGTCTGGTTGGCCCCCAGTGCAAGCAACCAGCTGCCCCCCTCAACCTCACGCTTTGTTTATGTGTGCTTACCTGTACACATTGTTCATCGACACACATTGTATTAGACTTATTTCTGGTTGGCCCCAGTGCAAGCAACCAGCTGCCCCCCTCAACCTCACGCTTTGTTTTTGTGTGCTTACCTGTACACATTGTTCATCGACACACATTGTATTAGACTTACGTCTGCTTGGCCCCAGTGCAAGTAACCAGCTGCCCCCCTCGACCTCACGCTTTGTTTATGTGTGCTTACCTGTACATATTGTTCATCGACATACTTTTGGGCTTCAACAACAGCAAAGTGGAAGCTGCTGGTTTCTGAGAGGGGCACCCCCCCCTCGGTGTAGAGGAGGTAGTTGGCCTGCAAGGTTTAGGATTTAGGGCTTAGGATATAGAGAGGGCACACCGCCCTCGGTGTAGAGGAGGTAGTTGGCCTGCAAGGTTTAGAGTTGAGGGCGTAGGGTTTAAGGTTTAGGGAGGTCACACCTCCCTCGTTGTAGAGGGGGTAGATGGCCTGCACGGTTTAGAGTTTAGGGCTTAGGGTTTAAGGTTTAGGGAGGTCGCACCGCCCTCGGTGTCGAGGAGGTAGTTGGGCTGCAGTCAGGAGAAGATGGAATGACGGCAGATGTGTTTAGAACATCTATGTAATTGGGCTGCAGGTACAGAACCCCCCCCCCCCCCCCCCCCCCTCCCCCCTCACACACACACCCATCCCCTCCCACCCCCACCACACACACACACACACACACACACTCAAACACACGCACAAGCAAGCACCCACACCCACAAATGTACCCTCACACACGTCCACACACACTCACAAACACACGCGCAAGCAAGCACCCACACCAACACATGTACGCCCCCACACGCCCTCACACACACATACACTCTCAGACACACACACAAGCAAGCACCCACACCCACCAAGTTTGCACACACACACAAACACACGTCCACACGCACGCTCCCTCCCCCCACATACACATCCTCCTCCCCTTACCTGAATATCCCTCAAGCTAACCACTGCCTCGCATCCTAGCTGCCAGAGGGAGTAGTTCTGCATGTGCGAGACCCACATCGGCTTAAACGCATCCACCACCTCCACCTGCAGATTCGGCATCTCCCACAGCGCCACCCATGCCTTACTGGAGCCCTTGTGGTCTAGAAAGGCATGGCGGTGTGCGGCGTCAAAGTTGTCTGTCCAGTATCCTAGGGTTAACGCCAGCCCCGCCTCGTCCCCAGGGGCATACATGCCGGGTATGCTCACGTTCTGGAGCACCAGGTCTAGTGCCCGGGCCACCTGTTCAAGACAAAATATGGAGAACATGGTTCGCTGGTGAATGCAGGGGGCTAGTGGTGTGTAGGTGGCAAGTGGTGTACAGTCACATGCATTAGTAGAGGTCGCAGCCTCACAGGCAACCCACAGTCAGGAGCAGGGTACAGGTCGGGTATGCTCACGTTCTGGAGCACCAGGTCTAGTGCCTGGGCCAGCTGTTGAAGACAGGAACATGGAGAAAATGGTGCGCCGGTGAATGCATGGGGCTAGTGGTGTGTATGTGGCAAGTGGAGTACAGACACGTGAACAAGTCAAGCGCATGGGCCACCTGTTGAAGACAGGAACATGGAGAATATGGTAAGGCGGTGAATGCATGGGGCTAGTGGTGTGCATATGGCAAGTGGTGTACAGTCACTTGAACAAGTCAAGCGCTCGGGCCACCTGATCAAGACGCAGTCAGTAGCAGCGTCAAGTAGGCTGCTTGTGAGATGTATGCACCACGGGGTGTGGGATACAGTAAAAATGCTGAGCATAACTTACGCCCAGGTCGGGGGTGAGTATGGTGGTGATAATGATGGGTTTTCCCAGTTGAGTGCTACAAACCCACCCACCCACCCACACCCACCGACCCGCGTTGAGTATCGTGAAATGCAGAGCATGGCGCTTACATCCAGGTAACTGGTGTGTGAGTATGGTGGTGATGATAATGTTTTTTCCCAGTTCAGTGCTACAAACCCACCCACCCACCCACCCACACCCACACCCACAGACCCACCTTGAGTCTCGTGAAATGCAGAGCATGGCACTTACACGCAGGTCGGTGGTGTGTGAGTATGGTAGTGATGATGATGGGTTTTCCCAGTTGCGTGCTACAAACCCACCACCCACCCACCCTCGTTGAGTATCGTGAAATGCAGAACATGGCGCTTATACCCAGGTTGATGGTGTGTGGGTATAGTGAAAGTGGTGAAAGAGGGGGGGGGGGGGGGGGGGGGGGGGGGGCATATACGATGGTCTTCTGTATCTGCCATCGTCTTGTCCAAACCAAGCCAAACCAAACCAAGCCGATCCAAACCAAGCCGAACCAAACCTGCTATGTTCCCCATCACCGCTAGACCATAATAATTTAGGAATCACACCCACCGACACGGCTTGGTTCATGCTCATGGAGGCCTGGCCTACTGAGTTGAGGTCGTTGACGCAAGTCTTGAGGTTGCCTAGGAGCACGATGATGGCGACAAAGCAACCGGTGTGGATAAGCAAGATGGAGAAAGACATGATGATGGTTCGGGATAGGAACATCGTCAACCATCGGTGAACGCCTTGGCGCTCTAGTACCTGTCAGAGTGGTGGTTAATAGTGTGGGTCAGGTCTAGCGGTAGTGGGGAACTCGAGTGGTTTAGCATGGCTTGGTCTGGTTCTGTTTGGTCTGGTTTAATTTGGAAGATGATGGGCAGATAAAGGAGAATATTGTCAAATATTGGCTCTCTAGGATCTGTCAGATTAGATGTTAATAGTGTGTGTCAGGTTTAGCGGTAGTGGGGAACTTAGGTGGTTTAGCATGGCTCGGTCTGGTTTTGTTTGGACGAGATGATGGGCAGATAAAGGGGAACATCATCAACCATCGGTGAACGCCTTGGCGCTCTAGTACCTGTCAGAGTGGTGGATAGTAGTGTGGGTCAGGTTTAGCGGTAGTGGGGAACTTAGGTGGTTTAGCATGGCTTGGTCTGGTTTTGTTTGGAAGGGTTGGTTGCTAACACCTTATGTCAGCACCGGTGGTGTTGGACAGCCTTTAGGCTGTCTTTAGCAGAGGGACGCCAACCTTCTTCTAAACCTCTTTTTAACCTAACCCAAGAGGTTTATAAGAGGTTGCTGGTAATGTATGAGATGATGGGAAAATCAAGGAGAGTATCGTCAAATATCGGTGAACTCCTTGGCGCTCCAGTACCTGTCAGATTAGATGTTAATAGTGTGGGTCAGGTCTAGCGGCAGTGGGGAACTCAGGTGGTTTAGCATGGCTTGGTCTGGTTTTGTTTGGACGAGATGATGGGCTGATAGAGGAGAATATTATCAAATATTGGTAAACACCTTGGCTCTCTAGGATCTGTCAGAGTGGTGGATAGTAGTGTGGGTCAGGTCTAGCAGTAGTGGGGAACTTAGGTGGATTAGCATCGCTTGGTTTAGCGTGGCTTGGTCTGGTTTTGTTTCGACCAAAAGCATTTTTGGTTTGGAACAAAACTGGGTCAAAAGTAGCGATCGCTATATATAGCGGAAGAACAAATCCCTGCTCCAGGATATGCCAGAGGAGTGGGTAGTAGCGTGGGTTAGGTCTAGAGGTCTAGCGGGAACATAGCAGGATTGGATTGTTTTGGTTTCGCTTGGTTTGGATTGGATTGGTTTGGACAAGACAATGGCATATACAGGAGAACATCCTAGGTACCCCCCCCCCCCACCCACTAACACACACAAGCATCCCCACTACCCCCCCCCCCCCCCCCCCACACACACACACACACCCCTGGGCTGTAACATACCTACCCCTGGGCTCACATATCTACCCTGGGCTGTAACATACATACACACACCTGAACCTTGTGCTCGCGTCTTTGGTGATCCCCCACCATGATGGAGTTCATACCGTTGTTGTCATCATAAACTGTGTAGCTTTTGATAGACGCCTGCCCCCCACCCACCAACCCACCCCACCCCCTCCCCCCGAGCATCTCTCCTGCCACATACAAACACACACACCTCCCCCGAGCATCCCCCCTGCCACACACACACACCCTCCCCCCGAGCATCCCCTCTGCCCCTGCCCAAGTACCCTCTTCCACCTGTACCTTATGCATACGCCGCATGTGCTTGCGTCTTTGGTGTTCTCCCGTCATCATGGTGCTCATGTCGCCGTAGTCACTAAACACGGTGCTGGGGTTGATATACGCCTGCTCTCCCCCACCCACACACCCACACCCACACACTCCCCCGAGCACCCCCCTCTGCCCCTGCCCAGGTACCCTCCTCCACCTGTACCTTATGCATACGCCGCATGTGCTTGCGTCTTTGGTGTTCTCCCGTCATCATGGTGCTCATGTCGCTGTAGTCACTAAACACGGTGCTGGGGTTGATATACGCCTGCTCTCCCCCACCCACACACCCACACCCACACCCTCCCCCCGAGCACCCCCCTCTGCCCCTGCCCAGATACCCTCTTCCACAAGTACCTTGTGCATACGCCGCATGTGCTTGCGTCTTTGGTGTTCTCCCGTCATCATAGTGCTCATGCCGCTGTAGTCACTAAACACAGTGCTGGGGTTGATATACGCCTGCTCTCCCCCACCCACACACCCACACCCACACACTCCCCCGAGCACCCCCCTCTGCCCCTGCCCAGGTACCCTCCTCCACCTGTACCTTATGCATACGCCGCATGTGCTTGCGTCTTTGGTGTTCTCCCGTCATCATGGTGCTCATGTCGCCGTAGTCACTAAACACGGTGCTGGGGTTGATATACGCCTGCTCTCCCCCACCCACACACCCACACCCACACACTCCCCCCGAGCACCCCCCTCTGCCCCTGCCCAGGTACCCTCCTCCACCTGTACCTTATGCATACGCCGCATGTGCTTGCGTCTTTGGTGTTCTCCCGTCATCATGGTGCTCATGTCGCTGTAGTCACTAAACACGGTGCTGGGGTTGATATACGCCTGCTCTCCCCCACCCACACACCCACACCCACACCCTCCCCCGAGCACCCCCTCTGCCCCTGCCCAGATACCCTCTTCCACAAGTACCTTGTGCATACGCCGCATGTGCTTGCGTCTTTGGTGTTCTCCCGTCATCATGGTGCTCATGCCGCTGTAGTCACTAAACACAGTGCTGGGGTTGATATACGCCTGCTCTCCCCCACCCACACACCCACACCCACACACTCCCCCCGAGCACCCCCTCTGCCCCTGCCCAGGTACCCTCCTCCACCTGTACCTTATGCATACGCCGCATGTGCTTGCGTCTTTGGTGTTCTCCCGTCATCATGGTGCTCATGTCGCTGTAGTCACTAAAAACGGTGTTGGGGTGATATACGCCTGCTCTCCCCACCCACCCACCCACACACACACCCTCCCCCGAGCACCCCCTCTGCCCCTGCCCAGATACCCTCCTCCACCTGTACCTTATGCATACGCCGCATGTGCTTGCGTCTTTGGTGTTCTCCCGTCATCATGGTGCTCATGTCGCTGTAGTCACTAAACACGGTGCTGGGGTTGATATACGCCTGCTCTCCCCACCCACACACCCACACCCACACCCTCCCCCCGAGCACCCCCCTCTGCCCCTGCCCAGATACCCTCTTCCACAAGTACCTTGTGCATACGCCGCATGTGCTTGCGTCTTTGGTGTTCTCCCGTCATCATGGTGCTCATGCCGCTGTAGTCACTAAACACAGTGTTGGGGTTGGAGTTGATAGTTCCTTGCTCCGAAAACTCCTCAGTCAACCTCATAGGTGACATTGACGACTGAGACAGAGGACGGGGCTTAGGAGAGGACAGATGCGAGGGTAAATGGGCAACTATTAGCTCAGCTCCACCGAGGGATGGCCGTGGCTCTATCTCTGGTGCTAGGTTGAGGGCAAAAGACCCAAGCTTGGGACGTTTGTCATCGGGCAGCTGTATTGGGGGGGCCTGGGGGGGAACATGGGGGGGCATCAGGGATGGATGCCATTGGGCAGCAGCACCAGGGGGGACATGTGGGGGAACATGTGGTACCAGGGGGGGAGCATGGGGGAGCATGGAGGTGCATCAGGGATGGGTGCCATTTGGCAGCAGTACCAGGGGGAACATGTGGGGAACATGTGGTACCAGCGGGGGAGCATGGGGAGCATGGGGGAGCATGGAAGAGAATGGGGGGACATGTAGGGGAGCATGGGGGAGCATGGAAGAGCATAGGGGGACATGTAGGGGAGCATGGAAGAGCATGGGGGGAGCATCAGGGAAGCAGCACTGGGGGAGCTGTGGGTGAGCAAGTGGGAATACCGGGGGAGCATGGGGGAGCATCAGGGATAGATGCGATCGGGTAGCAGTATTTGGAACCCGGGGGAGCATGTGGGACCTGTGGGGGGTTGGGGGTTGGGGTTATGGGGTTGGGGGTTAGGGGGCATGATGGGTGTAGGGTGTTGGGGGCATGATGGGGGTAGGGTGTTGGGGGGCGTGTGTGGGAGCTATGAGGGAACATATACGAAAGTGGAACAATATAACATTTTAATTTTCATTTAAAACTTGACATAAAATGTAATCCAAAAATGAAATTAAAAATATATCTTCAAATTTGCAGTTATAATTCGGACTATGAAAGTCTTAAGTTGGACAGAAAATTTGGATTATGAAAGTATGAAGGCAAAAAATTTACCTTGAGAGAGTCTGCCACCTCCAGGCTGACCTCGTTCTCCAACAGGCTTGGCACGCTTGGCACGCTTGGCTCCCGCGAGCGGTGAGTGGAATTCATGCTACCTAAGTGAATGGGTAGGTCCACAGTGGTGATGTGGGGTGAGGGTGAGGGTGAGGGTGTGGGAGTGGGAGTGGGTGTGGGTGAGTGTGGGTGTGGGTGTGGGGGGTGTGGGTGTGGGTGTGAACTTGGGAACGGCAACTAATATAAGTGTCTGAAAAACTTATATTAACTATTATTATTACAGTGTCACAATAATATGGGTTTTTCAAATAAATTTGGTGAGACGGCTTGTCCGACTAATATTATATAATATTATATAATATTATTTATTCACTAATATTATATAACATAGCCAACCCCTAAAGTAATGATAACGCCTGGTGGGGCGTGGTATTAAGGGAACCCGTTGTACGCGGGCAGAGAACGGTCTACCACCTCAACTGGACAAGCTACCATCGCGGTTGACAACGACCTGCAACACTCAGGGTGACCATAGGGGGAATCGAGCCCCCAACCCTGCTTTGTTTCAGCAATTTGGTGTACCACTAGGCTAATCCCTACCTAAGTGCGACAGCCGTGATCTGGGGAAGGATAGGGAGGGCTGCAGCGCAGGAGGGCGGTACCTCTCAGCAGAGCGCTGATGGAGGAGGGGCCTGGGCTCGGTATCTGCCTCACTTAATCCTTGGATGGCCATGCTGGTTGCGGCCCTCGGGTTGGAGGACGGGCCTGTTGCAGGGTTAAGGGTGCTGGAGCCGGGGATGGGGTACAGAGTGCTTGCGCCTCCCCCTGATAGGCTGCGTGCTGCACCTGTCCCCGACATCTGGTTGTTGCTGCCACTGCGACGTGCGTTGCTGGGAGTTGCATCTGTCCCCGCCGTCTGGTTGTTGCTGCCACTGCCACTGCCACGTGTGTTGCTGGGAATTGCATCTGTCCCCGCCGTCTGGTTGTTGCTGCCACTGCCACTCGCGTCACTGAACATGCTGCCCCGCTCCCGTGCAGTGTCCATTGGGTTAGAGTCCCTTATCTTGGAGCTTGGCGATGTGGTGTCAGTGAAAGCTGCATTGGCCGCCACTGGGCGGGAGGACAGGTCAACTGGAGGAACGGCATAATCATATGAGCTTGTTTCCTGCAGTTGGTTGCGGTTGGTTGCGGTTGGTTGCGGTTGGTTGGTTTTCCTGCAGTTGGTTGCGGTTGGTTGCGGTCGGTTGGTTTTCCTGCAGTTATTTGCGGTTAGTTGCGGTTGTTTGGTTTTCCTGCAGCTGTTTGCGGTTGGTTGCGGTTGGTTGGTTTTCCTGCAGTTGATTGCAGTTGGTTGGTTTTCTTGTGGTTTTTACATGGGCCTCGGGTATGGTATGGAATCGGTATGATATAGTATGAAGCTGTACGCTATTGTAGAACATATCGTTATGGTATAATATTGTCAGATAGCATGAAGTTGTATGATCTTGTATGAGATTGCATGAGATTGTATGATCTTGTATGATATGGAATGACATCGCATGAGATTAAATGAGATTGCATGAGATTGCATGAGATTGCATGAGATTGCATGAGATTGCATGATATTGTATGATATTGAATGAGATTGTATGAGATTGCATGAGATTGCATGATCTTGTATGATATTGAATGAGATTGTATGACATTGCATGAGATCGTATGAGATTGCATGAGATTGTATGAGATTGAATGAGATTGAATGAGATTGCATGAGATTGTATGATATTGCATGAGATTGTATGAGATTGCATGAGATTGCATGAGATTGCATGAGATTGCATGAGATTGCATGAGATTGTATGATATTGTATGATATTGATTGGGATTGCATGAGATTGTATGATATTGAATGAGATTGTATGAGATTGCATGAGATTGCATGAGATTGCATGAGATTGCATGAGATTGCATAAGATTGCATGAGATTGCATGAGATTGCATGATCTTGTATGATATTGAATGACATCGCATGAGATTGTATGAGATTGTATGAGATTGCATGAGATTGCATGAGATTGCATGAGATTGTATGATCTTGTATGATATGGAATGACATCGCATGAGATTAAATGAGATTTTATGAGATTGCATGAGATTGCATGAGATTGCATGAGATTGCATGAGATTGTATGATATTGAATGAGATTGTATGAGATTGCATGAGATTGCATGATCTTGTATGATATTGAATGAGATTGTATGACATTGCATGAGATCGTATGAGATTGCATGAGATTGTATGAGATTGTATGAGATTGCATGAGATTGCATGAGATTGTATGATATTGAATGAGATTGTATGAGATTGCATGAGATTGCATGAGATTGCATGAGATTGCATGAGATTGTATGATCTTGTATGATATTGAATGGGATTGCATGAGATTGTATGATATTGAATGAGATTGAATGAGATTGCATGAGATTGCATGAGATTGCATAAGATTGCATGAGATTGCATGAGATTGCATGATCTTGTATGATATTGAATGACATCGCAAGAGATTGTATGAGATTGTATGAGATTGCATGAGATTGCATGGGATTGTATGATCTTGTATGATATGGAATGACATCGCATGAGATTAAATGAGATTTTATGAGATTGCATGAGATTGCATGAGATTGCATGAGATTGCATGAGATTGTATGATATTGAATGAGATTGTATGAGATTGCATGAGATTGCATGATCTTGTATGATATTGAATGAGATTGTATGACATTGCATGAGATCGTATGAGATTGCATGAGATTGTGTGATATTGAATGACATCGCATGAGATTGTATGAGATTGTATGAGATTGCATGAGATTGCATGATCTTGTATGATATTGAATGACATCGCATGAGATTGTATGAGATTGTATGAGATTGCATGAGATTGCATGAGATTGTATGAGATTGCATGAGATTGCATGAGATTGTATGAGATTGCATGAGATTGCATGAGATTGTATGAGATTGTATGAGATTGCATGAGATTGCATGAGATTGTATGAGATTGTATGAGATTGCATGAGATTGCATGAGATTGTATGATCTTGTATGATATTGAATGACATTGAATGAGATTGTATGAGATTGTATGAGATTGCATGAGATTGTATGAGATTGCATGAGATTGCATGAGATTGTATGATCTTGTATGATACTGAATGACATCGCATGAGATTGTATGAGATTGCATGAGATTGCATGAGATTGCATGAGATTGTATGATCTTGTATGATATTGAATGACATCGCATGAGATTGTATGAGATTGCATGAGATTGCATGAGATTGCATGAGATTGTATGATCTTGTATGATATTGAATGACATCGCATGAGATTGTATGAGATTGTATGAGATTGCATGAGATTGCATGAGATTGTATGATCTTGTATGATATTGAATGAGATTGTATGGCAATGTATGAGATTGTATGAGATTGTATAATCTTGTATGATCTTGTAAAATAAATGTCTCTACTTACCAAGGTTGGGGCTTCCTCAACTGGGGCAGTTGCAGGCAGGCTAGAAGAGTCTTGGGCATGCTCTCCCCCCACAGAGGGCACTCTTGAAGAGTCTGGAGCAGGGTCTCCTCCCACAGAGGGCAGCCCTCCTAACGATTCATGAGCAGGGTCTCCCCGCACAGAGGGCAGCACTCTTGAAGATTCTGGAGCAGGGTCTCCACCTCGCGATGAAGGGACTCTCTCAAGAGGGACAAGTGGGAGGTCTGTAAAGGAGGCGTGCTCCCCTTGTGTTTCCTCGTTCTGCTGCACCCGGATTTGCCGATCTTGTTCTTCTGTTGTGGCTGCTGGTGCTGGTTCTTGCTCTTCTGTTGTGGCTGATGGTTCCAGTTCTTGTTGCGATTCTGTTGCCGCTGCTGGTGCTGGTTGTGGCTGGAGGTGATGGTAATGGTTCTTCTCTGACCCCTCTTCCTCTTTCGCCTTTGCCCCCTGTGCGACCTCTGACTCTCCTGCCCGTAACCCTTCTGACTCATGCACCTCAGCCCTCTCTGCACCCTCTGACTCTAATGCCACAGACCCTTCTTTCGCTTTCGCCTCTGCCCTCTGCGCTCGCTCTGATTCCCCTGCCCGTGACCCTTTTGATTTGTGCACTTTCATGCCTTCTGCTGCCCACCCTGCTTGGAGGCCTGTTGCTGCGGTTGCTGCGGTTGCTCCTGCTCCTGCTGCTTTTGCTACTGTTTCTGCCTTGCTATCTGCGCCCCCCCCCATTGCTGTCCTGCTGCTGCTGCTGCAGTTGCTGCACCCTGTTCTTCCCTCCCCCCTTGATGCCCTGCTGCTGTAGCTACCAATGTTACCGTACCCTCTGATTCCCTTCCCCCTTGATGTCCTGCTGCTCTTGCTGCTGCCGCTGTTGATGGACCCTTTGATTCCATCCCTCTGTCTGCTGCTGCTGTTGCTGCTGCTTTACCCTCTGTTTCCCTCCCTTGATGTCCTGCATCAGTTGCTGCTGCTGCCGCTGCTGATGGACCCCTTGATTCCCTCCCTTGTTTTGCTGCTGCTGTTGCTGCTGCTGCTGTACCCTCGGTTTTCCTCCCTTGATGTCCTGCTGCAGTTGCTGCTGCTGCCGCTGCTGATGGACCCCTTGATTCCCTCCCTTGGTCTGCTGCTGCTTCTACTGTACTCTCTGTTTCCCTCCCTTGACGTCCTGTGCTGGCTACAGGATATGAGGCTGTCACTGGAGAAGAAGACTGGGGGACCACCAGGGCCTGGGGCTGGGACTGGGGTTGGTTCCCGGACTGGGTCTGGGTCTGGGTCTGGGACTGGTGACCGGACTGGGTCTGGGTCTTGGACTGAGACTGGGACTGGGGTTGAGCATGGGGCTGGGTCTGGGCCTGGGACTGAAGCTGGGACTGAAGTTGGACCTGGGGCTGCGACTGGGACTGGGGTTGAGTTTGAAGCTGGGCTTGAGCTTGGAGGCCCCTGAGGTCGATGCTTGTTGAAGTAAGTGAGCTACAGCCGAAGTCGATGCTAGAGTCACGACCTACGGTGTTGCTGGAGTCACCACCAAAGGCGATGCTGGGGTCACAGTTGAAGTCGTTGCTGAGGTCACGAGCTAATGTGAAGCTGGAGTCAGGAGCTAAGGGGCTGCTGGGGTCCTGGGTGACGTCGTTGCTGAGGTCACGAGCTAAGGGGCTGCTGGGGTCATGGCCGAAGGCGATGCTGGAGTCATGATCGGAGCTTGTGCCGTAATCGGTGACGATTATTAAAGGTTCGAAGTCCTGTCTGTTTCCCTTAAGTGCTCCTGAAGTTAATTTTTGATATGAGAGATTTGTATACGATTTTGTACAAGATTGTTATAAGATTTGTAAAAGTTTGTAACGAGTATTTTTATTATCCATAACATTAGTCCAAAAAGGATTATATTCTATTCTATTCTATTCTATTATATTTTATTATATTGTATTGTATCCAAAACATATTATATTACATTATATCCAAACAGGATTTTGTGATATTGTATCCAAAAATGATTATATAATTATATTATATTACATCCAAAACGATTATGTTACATTACATTACCCTGCTAGTGCAGTGGGGTTCAATTCATCAATACTTATTATTTTTAGCCCTTCCTGTCACGTTTGGGCAAGTCCTTTTAGCCTATTTGACCTACCCCTGTACTGTTACATACAAACACATACCCAGAGAGCAGGATGCTGCTCGACTTGGGGCAAAAGGTGGGATGAACATTTTTGTATGTTTGGGGGGTGGGTGTGGGTGTGTTTGGTGTGTGTGTGGGGGGGTACTGTTACATACACAAATGGGGGGGGATGGCCGTGGGGGAATGGCCACTACCTTATGTGCACTGCTTGGAGGTATGTTGATTGCATGTTAAAATGCAATGTTCAAATGCATTTTAACATGTTGCAATATTAAATTTTAATGTTCAAATTCATGTTGAAATGTTGCAATTTTAAATTGTAATGTAAACATGTTGCATTGTTAAAATGTAAAGTTAAAATGAATTTTAATATGTTGCAATGTTCAATTTTAATGTTGAAATCTAATGTACAAATTCATGTTGAAATGCTGCATTTTTAAATTGTAATGTTAATATGTTGCATTGTTAAAATGTTAAGTTTGAATGCATGTTAACGAGGGGGCGGGGGCAAGAAAAAAGATTTCGTACCGCATGTTCTATATGGATAGAGAACCGCAAGCAATAGTCGATCAAAAATACATGTCGATGCACTAATGGGCGGCCGAGATACGAGGGGTGGGGGGATGGGGGGTGGGGGGTGGGGGGGGGGGGCGACCGTTTTCCCAATTTTATTTGTACCCCTTGTAACTTCCTTGTCAGTACGAATTTTTGAGCGTGAGGTACATCAATGAGTATGTCTCGACGAGAGGAGTACGAATCTGCAGTCGTTAGTAAGTTACACGCAGGGTGTAATTGGTGGATCTCCTGGAATGTACATCCAGGCTACATCCAGGCTGGACGCCAGGCCGGACGTCACCCAGACCTTCGCGCCCAGCTTCGCACGAGCGGCAGTTGGGGGGGGAAAGGCGCCGCGCAACGCGTTCTGAATTCCGTTCCCTTGCGAGGTTCTTAAAGCAGTCAAGCCTGGGGTCGGGCCCTCCCCCGCCCCCCCCACCCCCCACGCACACCTTCCCCCCCCCCCCCGTCCCTCCCTCCCCCCCAAAACACACACACACCACCCGAGTGGACCATCAGGCTCCAGAATACAAGTTGAGTAGATTAAGCCATGATAATGATGATGATAAAGATAGATAGACACTGATAGACAGATAAATTTTGCCTTCAGTCGTTTTTATACCTGAGCGATCTCCTCCTAGGGCGCGGACAACTGCTGAGCGCCCAAGAAAGTTGTAAAAATACTTAAATCTAAATTACT
>CM039463.1:64632346-64643954 GCA_022414725.1 Microglena sp. YARC
TAGCCCCACCTTTCAGGGTCGAGCAACGCACACACACACACACACACACAAGCCCACACACACAAAGATCTAAGCCTGCCACCAGGTATGGGATTAGCGAGTTATTATATGACCTTGTTGTACTAGATTAGTGAGTTCTACTATATGGCCGTGTTGTACTATATTATCTTGTTGTAGACCCACCTTTCAGGGTTGAGCAAGCCCCTTAAGGCTATTTGGTCTACCCCTGGACTGTTTTGAGGACACAATGCGTATTGGGGTTAGTATAGAGCATGTTGCAGAATTCAACTCAACTCAACTCAACTCTGAGCTGCCAACCTTCACCACAATTAAATCAAATTCTGAAAAGCAGAATTCAACTGAACACAATTGAATTTAATTTTGAGCTGTCAGCCTTCACCACAATTAAAGTCAAAGTAGAATTCAACTCGACGCAATTCAATTTAACTTTGAGCTGTCAGCCTTCACCACAATTAAAGTCGATGTAGAATTCAACTCGACGCAATTCAATTTAACTTTGAGCTGTCAACCTTCACCACAATTAAAGTCAATGTAGAATTCAACTCGACGCAATTCAATCTAACTTTGAGCTGTCAATCTTCACCACAATTAAAGTCAATGTAGAATTCAACTCGACGCAATTCAATTTAACTTTGAGCTGTCAACCTTCACCACAATTAAAGTCAATGTAGAATTCAACTCGACGCAATTCAATTTAACTTTGAGCTGTCAACCTTCACCACAATTGAAGTCAATGTAGAATTCAACTCGACGCAATTAAATTTAACTTTGAGCTGTCAACCTTCACCACAATTAAAGTCAATGTAGAATTCAACTCGACGCAATTCAATTTAACTTTGAGCTGCCAACCCTCACTGCCGTTCAAACAAAAGAAGAGAACATAAAATCAAAGCCCCCCCCCCCCCCCTTCCACACACACACACACACCTGGAAGCTTTTGTCACCCCTCCCAAGGAATGGGTGGGACTAGATGCACCATCCAACATTTGGAATGCCTATCCCGAAAGGGACATGCCCACCACCACACACACACGCACAAATGCACATACACAAACATACACACACACCACCACCACACACACACATACCTGACAGCTTCTGTCAACTCATAAGGCGTGCGTAGTCCTAGATGCACCATCCAACATTTGAAATGCCTACCCTGGAAGGGACATGCCCCCCCCCCCCCCCCCCCCCCCACCACACACACACACACAAACACCCACACAAACACCACCACACACAAACACCGCCACCACACAAACACACACACACCACCACAAACACACACACGCACACCACCAGACACACAGCACAAACACACGCGCACACCACAAACACACACACACCTGAAAGCTGTTGTCCCCTCCCAAGGGGCTAGATGCGCCATCCAAGTTTTTGATAGTTCCCAAATCCCTTTCCACATATGGACTGCGAGTTAAGGTGTACTCCTGCGATCTTCTCAGAGGCATTCCCTGTGGCTCTGCATCCCATGCCCCACCCCCACCACCACCCCACCCACCACCACCCCACCACACAAACAAACACTGCCACCACCACAACATACACACACCTGAAAGCTGTTGTTCACTCCCAAGGGGGGGGGTAGGGCTAGAATGCGCCATCCAAGTTTTTTGATAGTTCCCAAATCCCTTTCCCACATATGGACTGCGAGTTAAGGTGTACTCCTGCGATCTTCTCAGAGGCGTTCCCTGTGGCTCTGCTGGAGTATGGAGAATGGAGTATAGAGTAAATAAGCATGAATGTTTGGTGGGTGCACGGAAGTGGGAAGCATGTATGTGGGTGGGTGAGGTGTGGGTGGGTAGGTGGGTGGGTAGGTGGGTGTGGGTGTGGGTGTGGGTGGGGTGGGTGGGGGATGATTGGTGTGTTAGGTGGAAGAGGGGTACATGGGTAGGTGGCTGTGGGGTGTGGGGTGGGGGTGGGAGATGATTGGTATGTTAGGTGGAAGAGGGGGAATCATGGTGGGTGTGGGGGGTAGGTTGTGGGGGGGTAGGTTGTGGGGTGGGTGGGGGATGATTGGTGTGTTACGTGGAAGAGTGGGAATCATGGGTGGGTGTGGGGTGTGGGTTGTGGGTGTGGGTGGGGGGTTGTGGGGGGGTAGGTTGTGGGGTGTGGGTGGGGTGGGGGGGTAGGTTGTGGGGTGGGTGGTGTGGGGTGTGTGGGGGGGATGATTGGGTGTGTTACGTGGAAGAGGGGGAAGCATGGGTGGGTGTGGGTGTGGGGTGTGGGGTGTAAGGTGTGGGGGTGGGTTGTGGGGTGGGTGGGGTGGGTGGGGTGGGGTGTGGGTGGAGGATGATTGGTGTGTTACGTGGAAGAGTGGGAATCATGGGTGGGTGTGGGGTGTGGGTGGGGTGGGTGGGTGGGTTGTGGGGTGGGTGGGGTGGTGAGGTGGGGTGTGGGTGGGGGATGATTGGTGTGTTACGTGGAAGAGTGGGAATCATGGGTGGGGTGTGGTGTGTGGTGTGTGGGTGGGGTGTGGGGGTGGGTTGTGGGGTGGGTGGGGTGGGTGGGGTGGGGTGTGGGTGGGGGATGATTGGTGTGTTTATGTGGAAGAGTGGGAATCATGGGTGGGTGTGGGGTGTGGGTGGGGTGGGGTGGGGGGGTTGTGGGTGGGGTGTGGGGGTAGGTTGTGGGGTGGGTGGTGTGTTAGGTGGAAGAGTGGGAATCATGGGTGGGTGTGGGGTGTGGGTGGGGTGTGGGGGTAGGTTGTGGTGTGGGGTGTGGGTGGGGGATGATTGGTGTGTTACGTGGAAGAGTGGGAATCATGGGTGGGTGTGGGGTGTGGGTGGGTGTGGGGTGTGGGTGGGGTGGGGGGGTAGGTTGTGGGGTGGGGTGTGGGTGGGGGATGACTGGTGTGTTTAGGTGGAAGAGGGGGAAGCATGGGTGGGTGGGTGTGGGTTGTGGGGTGTGGAGGTGTTTGTGGGTGGGTGTGGGGGGTGGGTGTGGGGTGTGGGCTGTGGGGTGTGGGATATATGGATCTTTACCTGTACCTCTACCTGCGCCTCTGCCTGCTCTGGCAGGGACTTGTCCAAAGTGTCCTTCTTTCTCTTCCCAGTCACAATCTCAGCGGTGTGAGGTTTGTCCAGGCTGGCACTGGGGCTGTCTGTTGCTGTCACCTTATAGAGCTTCTCCCTGCTCTTTTGTCCTCGGGGGGCTTTTCTAGGTGAGAGAGTGGCCTTGACGGGGGCGGGTGGGGGGGGTCCGCTAGCCATGGTCATTTGCACAAAGATGCGAGTGTTGGAGAGTACTTCTGTGACCCTGTCAAGAGGGGGTGGGGTGAAGGGGTGGGGTAGAGGGTGAGGTAGGAGGTGGGTGGGTGAAGGGGTGGGGTAGAGGGTGAGGTGGGAGGTGGGTGGGTGGAGGGGTGGGGTATAGGGTGAGGTGGGAGGTGGGGTGGGTGAAGGGGTGGGGTAGAGGGTGAGGTGGGAGATGGGTGGGTGAAGGGTGGGGTAGAGGGTGAGGTGGGAGATGGGTGGGTGAAGGGGTGGGGTAGAGGGTGAAGGGGTGGGGTAGAGGGTGAGGTGGGAGGTGGGAGATGGGTGGGTGAAGGGGTGGGTGAAGGGGCGGGGTAGAGGGTGAGGTGGGAGATGGGTGGGTGAAGGGGTGGGGTACAGGGTGAGGTGGGAGATGGGTGGGTGAAGGGGTGGGGTAGAGGGTGAGGTGGGAGATGGGTGGGTGAAGGGAGGGGTAGAGGGTGAGGTGGAGATGGGATATGGGTAAAGGGGTGGGGTAGAGGGTGAGGTGGGAGATCGGTGGGTGAAGGGGTGGGGTAGAGGGTGAGGTGGGAGACGGGTGGGTGAAGGGGTGGGGTAGAGGGTGAGGTGGGAGATGGGATATGGGTAAAGGGGTGGGGTAGAGGGTGAGGTGGGAGACGGGTGGGTGAAGGGGTGGGGTAGAGGGTGCGGTGGGAGATGGGTGGGTGAAGGGGTGGGGTAGAGGGTGAGGTGGGAGATGGGTGGGTGAAGGGGTGGGGTAGAGGGTGAGGTGGGAGATGGGATATGGGTAAAGGGGTGGGGTAGAGGGTGAGGTGGGAGAGGGGTGGTTGAAGGGGTGGGGTAGAGGGGGAGGGGGGAGATGGGTGGGTGAAGGGGTGGGGTAGAGGGTGAGGTGGGATATGGGATATGGGTAAAGGGGTGGGGTAGAGGTTGAGGTGGGAGATGGGTGGGTGAAGGGGTGGGGTAGAGGGTGAGGTGGGAGATGGGTGGGTGAAGGGGTGGGGTAGAGGGTGAAGTGGGAGATGAGTGGGTGAAGGGGTGGGGTAGAGGGTGATGTGTGTGTGTGTGTGGTGTGGTGATGTGGTGGGGGGGGGGAGAGTACCTTCTGGTGACCCTGCAGGGAGGGGTAAAGGGTGAGGTGGGAGATGGGAGATGCTGAAGGGGTGGGGTAGAGGGTGAAGGGGGAGATGGGTGGGTGAAGGGTGGGGTAAAAGGGTGAGGTGGGAGATGGGAGATGGGAGATGGAAGGGGGAAGGGGTGGGGTAAAGGGTGAGGTGGGAGATGGGAGATAGGTGGGTGAAGGGGTGGGGTAGAGGGTGAGGTGGGAGATGGTGGGTGAAGGGGTGGGGTGGGAGATGGGTGGGTGAAGGGGTGGGGTAGAGGGTGAGGTGGGAGATGGGATATGGGTAAAGGGGTGGGGTAGAGGGTGAGGTGGGAGATGGGATATGGGTAAAGGGTGGGGTAAGAGGGTGAGGGTGGGAGATGGGTGGGTGAAGGGGTGGGGTAGAGGGTGAGGTGGGAGACGGGTGGGTGAAGGGGTGGGGTAAGAGGGTGAGGTGGGAGATGGGATATGGGTAAAGGGGTGGGGTAGAGGGTGAGGTGGGAGACGGGTGGGTGAAGGGTGGGTAGAGGGTGAGGTGGGAGATGGTGGGTGAAGGGGTGGGGTAGAGGGTGAGGTGGGAGATGGGTGGGTGAAGGGGTGGGGTAGAGGGTGAGGTGGGAGATGGGATATGGGTAAAGGGGTGGGGTAGAGGGTGAGGTGGGAGAGGGGTGGTTGAAGGGGTGGGGTAGAGGGGGAGGGGGTAGATGGGTGGGTGAAGGGGTGGGGTAGAGGTTGAGGTGGGAGATGGGTGGGTGAAGGGGTGGGGTAGAGGTTGAGGTGGGAGATGGTTGGGTGAAGGGGTGGGGTAGAGGGTGAGGTGGGAGATGGATGGGTGAAGGGGTGGGGTAGAGGGTGAGGTGGGAGATGGGATATGGGTAAAAGGGTGGGGTAGAGGGTGAGGTGGGAGATGGGTGGTTGAAGGGGTGGGGTAGAGGGGGAGGGGGGAGATGGGTGGGTGAAGGGGTGGGGTAGAGGGTGAGGTGGGATATGGGATATGGGTAAAGGGGTGGGGTAGAGGTTGAGGTGGGAGATGGTTGGGTGAAGGGGTGGGGGTAGAGGGGTGAGGTGGAGATGGGTGGGTGAAGGGGTGGGGTAGAGGGTGAAGTGGGAGATGAGTGGGTGAAGGGGTGGGGTAGAGGGTGATGTGTGCGTGTGTGTGTGTGGTGTGGTGATGTGGTGGGGGGGGGGAGAGTACCTTCTGGTGACCCTGCAGGGAGGGGTAAAGGGTGAGGTGGGAGATGGGAGATGGCTGAAGGGGTGGGGTAAGGGTGAATGGGGGAGATGGGTGGGTGAAGGGGTGGGAATAAAGGGTGAGGTGGGAGATAGGAGATGGAAGGGGGAAGGGGTGGGGTAAAGGGTGAGGTGGGAGATGGGAGATAGGTGGGTGAAGGGGTGGGGTAGAGGGTGAGGTGGGAGATGGGTGGGTGAAGGGGTGGGGTGGGAGATGGGTGGGTGAAGGGGTGGGGTAGAGGGTGAGGTGGGAGAAGGATGGGGTAGAGGGTGAGGTGGGAGGTGGGTGGGTGAAGGGGTAAGGTAGAGGGTGAGGTGGAAGGTGGGAGATGGATGGGTAGAGGGTGAGGTGGGAGATGGGTGGGTGAAAGGGGTGGGGTAAGAGGGTGAGGTGGGAGATGGATATGGGTAAAGGGGTGGGGTAGAGGGTGAGGTGGGAGATGGGTGGGTGAAGGGGTGGGGTAGAGGGTGAGGTGGGAGATGGGATATGGGTAAAGGGGTGGGGTACAGGGTGAGGTGGGAGATGGGTGGGTGAAGGGGTGAGGTGGGAGATGGATGGGTGAAGGGGTGGGGTAGAGGGTGAGGTGGGAGATGGATGGGTGAAGGGGTGGGGTAGAGGGTGAGGTGGGAGATGGGTGGGTAAAGGGGTGAGGTGGGAGATGGATGGGGTAGAGGGTGAGGTGGGAGATGGATGGATGAAGGGGTGGGGTAGAGGGTGAGGTGGGAGATGGGTGGGTGAAGGGGTGGGGTAGAGGGTGAGGTGGGAGATGGATGGGGTAGAGGGTGAGGTGGGAGATGGGTGGGGTAGAGGGTGAGGTGGTAGGTGGGAGATGGGTGAAAATAGGGGTGGGGTGGGGTAGAGGGTGAGGTGGGAGAATGGGGTGGGTGAAGGGGTGGGGTAGAGGGTGAAGGGGTGGGTAGAGGGTGAGGTGGGAGGTGGAGATGGGTGGGTGAGGGGTGGGTGAAGGGGCGGGGTAGAGGGTGAGGTGGGAGATGGGTGGGTGAAGGGGTGGGGTACAGGGTGAGGTGGGAGATGGGTGGGTGAAGAGGTGGGGTAGAGGGTGAGGTGGGAGATGGGTGGGTGAAGGGGTGGGGTAGAGGGTGAGGTGGGAGATGGGATATGGGTAAAGGGGTGGGGTAGAGGGTGAGGTGGGAGACGGGTGGGTGAGGGGTGGGGTAGAGGGTGGCGGTGGGAGAATGGGTGGGTGAAGGGGTGGGGTAGAGGGTGAGGTGGGAGATGGGTGGGTGAAGGGTGGGTAGAGGGTGAGGTGGGAGATGGGATAATGGGTAAAGGGGTGGGGTGTAGAGGGTGAGGTGGGAGAGGGGTGGTTGAAGGGGTGGGGTAGAGGGGGGAGGGGGGAGATGGGTGGGTGAAGGGGTGGGGTAGAGGTTGAGGTGGGAGATGGGTGGAGGTGAGGGGTGGGGTGAGGTTGAGGTGGGAGATGGTTGGGTGAAGGGGTGGGGTAGAGGGTGAGGTGGGAGATGGATGGGTGAAGGGGTGGGGTGAGGGGAGGTGGGAGATGGGATATGGGTAAAAGGGTGGGGTAGAGGGTGAGGTGGGAACAGATGGGTGGTTGAAGGGGTTGGGGTAGAGGGGAGGCAGGGGGGAGATGGGTGGGTGAAGGGGTGGGGTAGAGGGTGAGGTGGGATTGGGATATGGGTAAGGGGTGGGGTAGAGGTTGAGGTGGGAGATGGTTGGGTGAAGGGGTGGGGTAGAGGGTGAGGTGGGGAGATGGGTGGGTGATAGGGGTGGGGTAGAGGGTGAAGTGGGAGATGAGTGGGTGAAGGGGTGGGGTAGAGGGTGATGTGTGCGTGTGTGTGTGTGGTGTGGTGATGTGGTGGGGGGGGGGGAGAGTACCTTCTGGTGACCCTGCAGGGAGGGGTAAAGGGTGAGGTGGGAGATGGGAGATGGCTGAAGGGGTGGGGTAGAGGGTGAAGGGGGAGATGGGTGGGTGAAGGGGTGGGGTAAAGGGTGAGGTGGGAGATAGGAGATGGAAGGGGGAAGGGGTGGGGTAAAGGGTGAGGTGGGAGATGGGAGATAGGTGGGTGAAGGGGTGGGGTAGAGGGTGAGGTGGGAGATGGTGGGTGAAGGGGTGGGTGGGAGATGGGTGGGTGAAGGGTGGGGTAGAGGGTGAGGTGGGAGAAGGATGGGGTAGAGGGTGAGGTGGGAGGTGGGTGGGTGAAGGGGTAAGGTAGAGGGTGAGGTGGAAGGTGGGAGATGGATGGGTAGAGGGTGAGGTGGGAGATGGGTGGGTGAAGGGGTGGGGTAGAGGGTGAGGTGGGAGATGGGATATGGGTAAAGGGGTGGGGTAGAGGGTGAGGTGGGAGATGGGTGGGTGAAGGGGGTGGGGTAGAGGGTGAAGGTGGGAGATGGGTGGGTGAAGGGGTGGGGTAGAGGGTGAGGTGGGAGATGGATGGGGTAGAGGGTGAGGTGGGAGATGGGTGGGTGAAGGGGTGGGGTAGAGGGTGAGGTGGGAGATGGGTGGGTGCAGGGGTGGGGTAGAGGGTGAGGTGGGAGATGGGATATGGGTTAAAGGGGTGGGGTAGAGGGTGAGGTGGGAGATGGTGGGTGAAGGGGTGGGGTAGAGGGTGAAGGTGGGAGATGGGATATGGGTAAAGGGGTGGGGTACAGGGTGAGGTGGGAGATGGGTGGGTGAAGGGGGTGAGGTGGGAGATGGATGGGTGAAGGGGTGGGGTAGAGGGTGAGTGGGAGATTGGTGGGTTGAAGGGTGGGTTAGAGGGTGAGGTGGGAGTGGGTGGGTAAGGGGTGAGAGTGGGAGATGGATGGGGTAGAGGGTGAGGTGGGAGATGGATGGGTGAAGGGGTGGGGTAGAGGGTGAGGTGGGAGATGGGTGGGTGAAGGGTGGGGTAGAGGGTGAGGTGGGAGATGGATGGGGTAGAGGGTGAGTGGGAGATGGGTGGGTGAGGGTGGGTGGTAGGTGGGAGATGGGTGAAATAGGGGTGGGGTGGTGGTAGAGGGTGAGGTGGGGAGATTGGGTGGGTGAAGGGTGGGGTAGAGGGGTAGAAGGGTGGTGTAGAGGTGAGGTGGGAGGTGGGAGATGGGTGGGTGAGGGTGGGTGAAGGGGCGGGGCTGAGGGTGAGGTGGGAGATGGGTTGGGTGAGGGTGGGGTAACAGGGTGAGGTGGGAGATGGGTGGGTGAAGAGGTGGGGTAGAGGGTGAGGTGGGAGATGGGTGGGTGAAGGGTGGGGTAGAGGGTGAGGTGGGAGATGGGATATGGTAAAGGGGTGGGGTAGAGGTGAGGTGGGAGATGGGTGGGTGAAGGGGTGGGGTAGAGGTGAGGTGGGAGCGGGTGGGTGAGGGGTGGGTAGAGGGTGGAGGGGGGAGAGGTGGGATATGGGTAAAGGGGTGGGTCAGAGGGTGATGTGGGAGACGGGTGGTGAGGGGGGTGGGGTAAGAGGTGCGGTGGGAGATGGGTGGGTGAAGGGTTGGGGGTAGAGGGTGAGGTGGGAAGATGGGTGGGTGACGGGGTGGGGTAGAGGGTGAGGTGGGAGATGGGATATGGGTAATAGGGTGGGGTAGAGGTGAGGTGGGAGAGGGTGGTGTGAAGGGGTGGGGTAGAGGGGGAGGAGATGGGTGGGTGGAGGGGTGGGGTAGAGGGTGACGGTGGGAGATGGGTGGGTGAAGGGTGGGGTAGAGGTTGAGGTGGGGAAGTGGTTGGGTGAAGGGGTGGGGTAGAGGGTGAGGTGGGATGGAATGGGTGAAGGGGTGGGGTAAGGGTGGAGGTGGGAGGATGGATGGGTGGAGGGGTGGGGTAGAGGGTGCAGGTGGGAGTGGGTGGGGTAAAGGGGTGAGGTGGGAGACTGGATGGGGTAGAGGGTGAGGGGGAGATGGATTGGATGAAGGGGTGGGGTAGAGGGTGAGGTGGGAGATGGGTGGGGTGAGGTGGGGTAGAAGGGTGAGTTGGAGATGGATGGGGTAGAGGGTGAGGTGGGAGATGGGTGGGGTAGACGGTGGGTGGTAGGTGGGGAGATGGGTGAAAATAGGGTGGGGTGGGGTAGAGGGTGAGGTGGGAGATGGTGGGTGAAGGTGGTGGGGTAGAGTGGTGAGGGGTGGGGTAGAGGGGTGAGGTGGGAGGTGGGAGATGGTGGGTGAGGGGTGGGTGAAGGGGCGGGGTAAGAGGATGAGGTGGGAGATGGGTGGGTGAAGGGGTGGGGGTAGATGGGTGGGGGTGAGGTTTGGGAGTGGTGGGTGAAGAGGTGGGGTAAGAGGGTGAGGTTGGGAGATGGGTGGGTGAAGGGGTGGGGTAAGGGTGAAGGTGCGTAGATGGATTGGGTAAAGGGTGGGGTAGAAGGGTGAGGTGGGAGACGGGTGGGTGAAGGGGTGGGGTAGAGGTGCGGTGGGAGATTGGTGGGTGAAGGGGTGGGGTAGAGGTGAGGTGCGGAGATGGGTGGGTGAAGGGGTGGGGTAGAGGTGAGGTGGAGAGGGATATGGGTAAGGGGTGGGGTAGAGGGTGGGTGGGAGAGGGGTGGTTGAAGGGTGGGGTAGAGGGGGAGGGGGGAGATGTGGTGGGTGAAGGGTTGGGTATAAGAGGTTGGGTGGGAGATGGGTGGGTAAGGGGTGGGGTAGAGTTGAGGTTGGGAGATGGTTGGGTGAAGGGGTGGGGTAGGAGGGTGAGGTGGGAGAATGGATGGGTGAAGGGGTGGGGTAGAGGGGGAGGTGGAGATGGGATATGGGTCAAAAGGGTGGGGTGAAGGGTGAGGTGGGATGGGTGGTTGAAGGTGTGGGGTAGAGGGGGAGGGGGAGATGGGTTGGGTGAAGGGGTTGGGGTAGAGGGTGAGGTGGGTATGGGATATGGGTAAAGGGGTGGGGTAGAGTTGAGGTGGGAGATGGTTGGGTGAAGGGTGGGGTAGAGGGTGAGGTGGGAGATGGGTGGGTGGGGGTGGGGTAGAGGGTGAAGTGGGAGATGAGTGGGTGAAGGGGTGGGTAGAGGGTGATGTGTGCGTGTGTGGTGTGTGGTTTGGTGAATTGTGGTGGGGGGGGGGGAGGTACCTTCTGGTGACCGCTGCAGGGAGGGGTAAAGGGTGAGTGGGAGATGGGAGATGGCTGAAGGGGTGGGGTAGAGGGTGAGGGGGAGATGGTGGGTGAAGGTGGGTTAACGGGTTGGGTGGGAGATAGGAGGATGGAAAGGGGGAAGGGGTGGGGTAAGGGTGAGGTGGGAGATGGGAGATAGGTGGGTGAGGTGGGGTAGAGGGTGAGGTGGGATGGGTGGGTGAAGGGGTGGGTGGGAGATGGTGGTGAAGGGGTGGGGTAGAGGGTGAGGTGGGAGAAGGATGGGGTAGAGGGTGAGGTGGGAGGTGGGTGGGTGAAGGGGTAAGGTAGAGGTGAGTGAAGTTGGGAGATGGAATGGGTAGAGGGGAGGTGGGAATGGGTGGGTGAAGGGGTGGGGTAGAGGGTGAGGTGGACGATGGGATATGGGTTAAAGGGGGTGGGGGTAGAGGGTGAGGTGGGAGTGGGTTGGTGAAGGGGTGGGGTTAGAGGGTGCGGGGTGAGATGGGTGGGAGGGGTGGTAGAGGGTGAGGTGGGAGATGGATGGGGTAGAGGGTGAGGTGGGAAGATGGTGGGTGATAGGGTGGGGTAGAGGGTGAGGTGGGAGATGGGGTGGGTGAAAGGGTGGGGGTAGAGGTGAGGTGGGAGATGGAAATATGGGTAAGGGGGTGGGGTAGAGGTGGAGGGTGGGAGATGGTGGGTGAGGTGTAGGTGGGGATGGATATGGGTAAAAGGGGTGGGGTTACAGGGTTGAGGATGGGAGATGGGGTGGTGAAGGGGTGGAGGTGGGAGGTATGGATTGGGTGAAGGGGTGGGGGTAAGAGGGTGAGGTGGGAGTTGTGTGGTGAAGGGGTGGGTAGAGGGGTGAGGTGGGAGATGGGTTGGGTAAAGGGGTGAGGTGGAGATGGATGGGGTAGAGGGTGAGGTGGGAGATGGATGGATGAAGGGGTGGGGTAGAGGGTGAGGTGGGAGATGGTGTGGGTGAAGGGGTGGGTAGAGGTGAGGTTGGGAGAT
>CM039463.1:64644954-64828049 GCA_022414725.1 Microglena sp. YARC
ATAAATGCATACCCACACTGTAACAGCACTACACCCCCTGAAGGCATACCTGTAAACATACCGCCCTGTAATGCCATACCCCACTGTAACACATCCTTCCTGTAATGCATTACCACTGGGTAAACATACCCACTGTAATGTATACCCCACTGTAAACACATAACCCCACTGTTAATGCATACCGCCAACTGTAACACATACCCCCCTGTAATGCTTACCAGCCACTGTAACACATGTACGCTTCCTGTAATGCATAACCCCACTGTAACAGCATACCCCCGACTGTAATGCCATACGCCACTGTAACACATACCCTGTAATGCATACCCCACTGTAACACATACCTCGCTGTAATTGCATTGGAAGTGGGTACACATACCCCCTCTGTAAGGCACATACCCCACTGTAATCACTGCCCCCTGTAACGCATACCCCACTGTAACAGCATACCCCCTGTAAGGCATACGCCCCTGTATGGCATAACCGCCCCTTAAGGCTATACGCCCCCTGTAATGCATAAACCCACGGAAACACATACCCCCCTAATAGCCACACATACGCCCCCTGTAATGGCATACCCCTTGTAGGGGCATACGCGCCCACCTGTAATGCGTAACCCACTGTAAACACTACCGCCACCCCTATAGCACACATACCCGCTGTAATGAATACCCCAACTGTAACACATACCGCGCCACCCCCTATAGCAGCACCATACCCGCCAGCTGTAATGCACATACCCCACTGTAACACATACCCCCCTGTAATGCCATACCACCCTGTAAGAAGCATACCCCCTGTAACACTACCGCGCCTGTAAAGGCTATACCCCCCTGTAAGGCAATACCCCTGTAAGGCATATCCGCCCCCACTTGTAAGGCATACCCCACTGTAAGGCTAACCCCCCTGTAAGGCATACCCCCCTGTAATGCATATCGCCCACTGTATACAATACCTCCCTGTAATGCAATACCCCACTGTAACACATACCCTGTAATGCATACCCGCATCTGTGAACAGCATACCCCCGCTGTAAATGCATACCCCACTGTAGACACATACCCCCTGTAATAAGCAATACCCCACGCTGTAAGGCATACGCGCCTTAGAGGCATACCCCCCTGTAAAGGCATACCGCCCGCTGTAAGGCATAACACCCCTCCTGTAAGGCATACCCCCTGTAAGGCATACCCCCCTGTAAGGCATACGCCCCTGCTAAGGCATACCCCGGTGAGTGCATACCCCACTGTAACACATACCCCCCTGTAATGCATACCCCACTGTAACACATACCTACCCCGTAATGCATTACCGCCCCTGAGGTTAATGCGGAGTGACCCCTAGCAAGGCATACCCGCACTGTAATGCATACCCCCTGTAAGGGCATACCCGGCGGCTGTAAGGCAATACCCCCCTGTAAGGCATACCCGCCGACTTAAGAGCATAACCGGCCAGTCTGTTAAAGGCATACCCCCCTGTTAAGGCATACCCCCCTGTAAGGCATACCCGCACTGTAAGGCATACCCGCACTGTAAAATGGCATACGCTCCCTGTAAAGGCATACCCCTACTGTAACAGGCATACCCCCCTGTAAGGCTCATAACCCCCTGGTAAGGCATACCCCCTGTAGGCATAACGCCACTGTAAGGCATACCCCCCTGTAAGGCATCCCCCCTGCAAGGTATACCCCCCTGTAAGGCATACCCCCCTGTAAGGCATACCCCACTGTAATCACATACCCCCCTGGGTAGGGGATGCATAATTTACAGCCCACTGTTAAGGCAATACCCCCTGTAAGGCATAACCCCTGTAATGCATACTCCCCTGTAAGGCATACCCCCACCGTATGCAATACCCCACTGTAAGGCATACCCTCACTGTAATGCATACCCCCCTGTAAGGCATACCCCCCTGTAATGCATACGCCCTGTAGGCATATACCCCCCTGTAAGGCATAACGCCCCCTGTAAGCATTACCCCCCTGTAAGGCATAACCCCCCCTGTAATGGCATACCCCCCTGATAAGGCAATGCCCCCCTGTAAAGGCAATACCCCCCGGCTGTAAGGCATATGACCCCCTGTAAGGCATACCCCCCCTGTAAATGCATACCACCCCATAGTAAGGCATACCCCCTGTAATGCATATCCAACTGTAAAGGCATACCCACTGATATGCATACCCCCGTGTAAGGCATATCCCACTGTAATGCATACCGTAAGGAGGAGGATATGACCCCCTGTAAGGCATACCCCCCTGTAGGGGAGGCATACCCTCTGTATAGGCATACCCCCTGCAAGGCATACCCGCCTGTAAGGCCATACCCCCCTGTAGAGGCATCACCCCCTGTAAGGCATACCCTGTAAGCATAAGGCGCCCCCTGTAAGGCTAACCGGCCCTGTAAGGCATACACCCCCACTGTGAAGGCCAATACCCCCTCTGTAACAACATTACCCCCTGTAAGGCATACCCCTGTAGGCATATTCCCTGTAAAGGCATAGCCCCTGTAAGGTATACCCCCCTGTAAGGCATACCCCCCTGTAATGCATACCTCCCCCCTGTAGGTATACCGGCCCTGTAGCATACCGCCACTGGGGAGTAATTAGCATGACCCAGCTAGTAACACATACCGCTGTAAGGCAATACCCCCTGTAAGGCATAACGCCACCTGTAGGCATACCCCCTGTAATGCATACCCCACTGTAACACAATACCCCATCCCTATAGCACACATACCCCCTGTAATGACATAACCCCCACTGTAACACATACCGCACCCCCTATAGCAGCACATACCCCCCTGTAATGCATACCCCTTGTAATGCCATACCCTCGAACTAGTAACACATACCCCAGGAGAGACCCCCCTATCGCACACATACCCCCTTGTAGGTATTCATACCCCCCTGTTAATGCATACCCCACCCCAATGCACACGCATACCCCCATGTAATGATTTACCCAGCTGTAACACATCCCGCCCCCCCCCACCCCACCCCTCCCTATTTGTGTGCTTCCACTCAAGGTGCGGGATCGTCTGCATGTGGCTGTGTGCGAGGGGCAGAGCCGTATGAGTCGCACCATGCCCTTTCTTGGCAACCTCGATGACAACACTCCCATCCAAAGGTACGTTGAGCCACCTTCGGGCCCTTCCAAAATTCACTCCAAACCAAAACGGGCGTCACAAACCTCGACAAACCTCACAGACTTTCCGGAAATCAAACATATCCGGCAATACCTAGCTCAGCAGCCTTCCAAACTCCATCCCCAACCGCCACCCCAAACCGAATCCTCCCCTCCCAAACCCCACCACCCCCGTCCTCCCCTCCCAACCCCAACCCACCCCCATGCCCTCCCTCCAAACGCCCAACCCACCCGCCATTGCCTCCCGCTCCCAAAACCGCCAACGGCCACCCCTCCATCCCTCCTCCTCACCAACCCCACCCGCCACCCCATCCCTCAACCCTCCCAAACCCCAACAACACCCCCCATCCTCCAAACCCAGCCCACAACCCAACCTCGATGACTACACTCCCATCCAAGGTGCGTTGACTGGCAATCTGAATCACTTGCCGCGCTTCTAAATTCCACTCCGCGCAAACCTCTCCATACCTCTCAGCACCCCGACCAGCTCACCCAGCCCGCCAGCGCCCCATCCACCGCCCCATCCACTCCCCATCCCTCCCCAACCCAGCGGCCCAACCCAAACCGTCGATGACTACACTCCAACCAAAAGTGCGGTGACTCACCTTCAATCCCGCTTCTCCTTCCAAATTTCACCGCCGCAACCTCCTCCACCTACTCAGCACCCTGAACCCCACCCCATCCCCATCCCAACCACCCCATATCCCTTCTCACTCAGCCACCCAACCTTCGATGACGTTTCCCTCTTCATACAAGGTGCTTGACTGCACCTTTCCCCTTCCAAATTCCACGCCCGCCCAAACAATCCATTCTACTCAGGCAACCCTGAACCCCACCCCCATCGCCCCATCCCTGCTCAAACTCAGCCCAGAACCCAAACTCGATGACTTCTCTTCTCACACAATGTGCTTAATACCTTCCCCTTCCAAATTTCACCCCGCCAAAACATACCCCAACCTACTCAGCAGCCGCTGAACCCGACCGCCCAATGCCCATCCCACCCCCCATCGCCCTCTAAACCTCGAAGCCCAAACCCAACCTCGATGACTTCCCTCTCACACAAAATGTGCCTTGACTCACCTTCCCGCTTCCAAATTCACCCCGCCAAAAACATCCAACCCTACTCAGCACCCTGAACCCCACGCCCGCAATCCCATCCCAACCGCCCGCATCCACTCTCAAACTTCAGCCAAACGCAACTTCGATGACTTCCCTCCTACACAAATGATTGGGCTTAGACTCACGCTTCCCCTGATCCTAAAATTCACCCCGGCCTAAAACTCCCTCCCCAAACCCTACTTCAGCACCCTGACCACGCACCCCCATCACCCAATCCCAACACCCCCAATCCCTCCTCAAACTCAACCGCAAACCCAACTCGATGACTTCCTCTCACACAAATGTGCTTGAACTGCGACCTTCCCTTCCAAAATTCACTCCCGCCAAAAGACATCCCCAACCTCTCAGCACCTGAACCCAACCTCCAACCCCAACCCCCGCATCCCTCGCGCCCTCACCAAACCTGAAGCCCCCCCCATCCCCCCCAAACCCCACCCCAACCCCACCACCAACCTCGATGACTACACTCTCACACAAATGTGCGCTGACTGGTCTTTGGATCCCCTTACCAAATCAAACTCTGCCAAAACCATAAAAACACTGCTGTGCACGGGACCAAAACCCCCAAAACAACCCCCAATATAACCCCCACACCGAGCACCTCACCACCCTTGCACCCCACCCCATGCAGACCTCTCCACCGGCATCGTGCGTAGGAGATTTCTTCGCCCTACCGCCTACCCCAGCGTGGGCTGCCTCCAACCGGCTGCTTCGCCCCAAGCACCTCAGCTGGCCACCATCGGGGAGGCACAGCCCCCCAGACTGCACTGAGCCCTCCACCCAGGGAGCCTCCACAACAGCAGCCTGCCAAACTTTTAAGTCAGCGCAGCGTTGTATCGGACTGCAATGCTGACTAGTAGCATGATGCTAATCGTGGATCGAGGTCATTGAGCAGAGCGGCGCAGATATTGTGGGCACAACTGCTACTGAGGGTACGAATTAATAATTCATTATATTCATTCATAATGCGCCCCCCCCCCCCCCCCCCACCCCCGCCCCCCCCACAACACACAAAACACTTACGTACACACACACAACACACAATGCTGACAGCCTGAGACTAGCATGAATCTATGTGATCGAGGTCATTGGAGCATGAGTGGGCGCAGATATAGTGCACAACTGCTACTGGGCTTGCATGGTATCAAATCAGTCATGCACCCCACACACACACACATTTGGACACGCCGCCCCCCCCCCCCCCCCCTCGCCCCCCCCCCCACCCACACACACACACACACACACACAGCACACACACACACACACAACCCCACACACTCTGTTACGTAATCCCCCCCCCCCCCCCCCCCCCCCTATATATCACACACACACACACACACTACCACACATAACTAAGTGCACACACCAAACACTATCCCTCCAAAATCCTGCACCCCACCTTCCACCATTAAACACCTGCACACTACAAAAGCTCAACGACAAGCCTTACTCCTGCCCCCCCCGCCCCCCCACCACACACCAAGTTTCCCCCCCCCCAAACACACACACACACAGTACACAGCACACAACCCACACACAAAAGCTACAACAAGCCTTACATCGCTGCCCCCCCTCACACACACAAATCTTCCGCAGCCCCGCCCAAACAACACACACACACACACCACAACACACACAAAAGCTCACGACAAGCCTTACATCCTGCCCCCACACACCACACACCCAGCCCCCCCCCAAACACACACACACACACACACACACACACCACACACACACACACACACCACTCACACACACACACAAAAGCGATCACGACAGCCTTAAGTTACATCCTGCCCCCCCCCCACACGGACAATCCAGGACCCCCCATAAACACACACACAGTACACCAAAAGGCTCACGACAAGCCTTACATCCTGCCCCCTCCCCCCCCCCACACACACAGCAGCAGTTCCCCCCGATACACACACACACACCACAAGCTCACGACACGCTGTACATGCTGCCCCCCCTCCCATTCCCAATCCTGCATCCCCCGCCCCCCCCCCCCCTAACAACACACACACAGTCCCCCCCAAAACACACACACACACAAGCTCACAAAATCAAGCACCACAAGCACCCTCACAACCCAGCCCCCCACCCCCCCCCCCACACCACACACACACATACAAACCCCAACCAGACCGCCACTCCCCCCCCCCCCCCCCCCCCCACAACACACACACACCAAGCCCCCGCCCCACACACACACACACAAGCCAAGCACACCACAGCCCCCCCCAACAACACAACACAGGCAACCCCCCACCAGTTTATATAACACACGCACACAACATACAGCCGCCCCCCCCACCCCAGCCCCCCCCCCCACCACAAGCCACACACAAAAGCACACCAGCACCGCCATCCCAGCCCCCAACACACACAGCGAAACACCAAATGCAAGCCGCCCCCCCCCCCCCCAGCCCCCCCCCCCCCCCCCCCACACACACACACACACACAAGCTTCACCAAGCACCCACCGACACCCAGCCTCCCCCCAACACACACTACACCAGCGAGCACCACACAGGGCAAACAACACACACAGCCCCCCCCCCCCCCCCCCCAAATACACACAGCAAGCGTCACACACAGCACACACGCATGGCCCCACACCCAGCCTCCCCCTGCCCCACCCCTCCCCCGCCCCCCCCAAAAGACACACACACAAGCTCACACAAGCACCCCCACACCCACCCCCCCAACACCACACACCACACCACACAAGGAACACAAGCTGCACACACGGCACAACAAGCCCCCCCCAAAACACACACACACAAGCTCACACACACTCACAAGTTACACGCACTACACAAAGCCCCCCCCGCAAACACACAGCACGCACACAAGCACCCAAACAGCCAGCCAACCGTCCAACCCACGCCCCCAACACACAAGCACCGAACAGGCATACCGCCAGACCCATCTCCCCCGCCAACACCCCCCATACCCAACCCCTCCGCTCCCACACACGGGGAGCACCCAAACAGCCTGCCCACCAAACCCACGCCCTACCCACCGCCCCCAACACGCAGACCCAAACTACCCAGCCCAGCCCGACCCCAACCACCGCACCCCCACACACAAGCACCAAACGCCATCCCATCCCACCCCAACCCACCCACGCACCCCCACAGCGCAAGCACCCAAACACCCCAGCCCAGCCCAGCCCACCCCAGCCCAACCCCACCCCCCCACTAGAATATTGCACACAAGCACCCACACAGCCATCCCATCGCCACCCAACCCACCCCAACCCAACCCCCCACACGCAAGCACCAAACACCCAGCCCAGCCCAGCCCACCCAGCCCAAACCCACCCACCCCACACACAAGCACCCAAAAACACCCAGCCCAAACCCACCCCAGTCCCCCCCCCACAACACACACACACAAGCATCCCAAACAGCCTGCCCACCCAGACCCAGCCCCAACCGCCAGGCCCCCCCACACACAAGCACCCCAAACACCCAGCCCACCCACCCCAACCCACTCACCCCCACACACAACAGCCACCCAAACACCCAGCCCATGCCCACCCCAACCCACCCCCCACACACAAGCACCCAAACACCAGCCCAGCCCACCCCAAACCCACCCCAACCCACCCCAACGCCACCCCCCACACACAAGCACCCAAACACAATGCCAGCCCATCCCACCCCACCCAACCCACCCAACCCCCCACACACAAGCACCCAAACACCCACCCCACCCCACCCATCCCCCCACACACAAGCACTCAAACACCCAGCCCCCCCACCACCACCACCACCACACACACACACACACACACAAGTACTCAACCCACACCAACACACAAGTACTCAACCCACACAAGTACTCAACCCACACCAACACACAAGTACTCAACCCACACAAGTACTCAACCCACACAAGTACTCAACCCACACAAGTACTCAACCCCACACCAACACCACAAGTACTCAACCACACCAACACACCCACCACCCACCCACTCCACACAGGACTTGAGCGAGTGGTCTGACCTTTGGCATCAGTACCGCACCTGCCCAGAGCTGGGTACCGCCTCCTTCAAGGTGCTTCTCACACACACCATTAACACACACACTCACACACACACGCTCACAGACCCTGACAAACCCTTGACAGCCCCCCCCCCCCCCATCCCCCCCCCCCTACACACACACACATATACCCCACACACCTACACAGGACTTTCGGCGAGTGTCTGACCTTTGGCAGCAGTACCACGCCTGCCTAGAGCTAAGCACCGCCTCCTTCGAGGTGCTGCTCAACAGCGACACGACAACGCCAGTCGCCAGCGCTTGTGCGCTGCCTGCTAGAGCCCCCCCCCCACCCACCCCACCCCCCCCCCCACCCACACGCACACACACGCACACACACAACACACACACACACAGCCACTAACACAACTCACACACACCATGAAAGCATCACACACGCACGCTCACAGACCCTGACAAACCCTTAACAGCCCCCGCCCCCCCCCCCCACACACACACACACACACACACAAAACACATATACCCCACCCACCCACACAGGACTTCGGCGAGTGGTCTGACCTTTGGCAGCAGTACCGCACCTGCCCAGAGCTGGGTACCGCCTCCTTCAAGGTGCTCCTCACACACACCATTAACACACACACACACACACACAGGACTTCGGCGAGTGGTCTGACCTTTGGCAGCAGTACCGTACCTGCCCAGAGCTAGGCACCGCCTCCCTCGAGGTTGTGCTCAACAGCGGACACGACGACGCTAGTCGCACAGCGCCTCGTGCGCTGCCCTGCCTAGAGCTGTGCAAGCTGGGGGCGCGCCATGAACGTCCAGTCCGCCATCTACACGCAAGCAGAGCTGACCACACGCCTAGCACGCAGCTTGGGGAGGGACTCCCAGGGCCGCATGATGCACCCACAGGTAACAGCCTGGAAGAATGTATACACCTCCTCCCTCAACCCCAACCCCAGCTTCCCCCCCCCCCCCCCCACACACACACACACACTCCCACCCACCCTCGCCACCCACCCACCCACACACACAAATCCCAGGGCCGCCTGATGCACCCGTAGGCAAAACAAATAAAATACATGTGGGAGACTGGTAGATAAGTAAAAAAGTCCATATGCGTCTCTGTAGTGTGTGTTTCTGTCAAATCTGGCACGCAGCTTGGGGAGAGACTATCAGGGCCGCATGATGCATCCTCAGGTATTAAAACACAAAATGTAAAAGCTTGAAGGAATGTGTAAACCTCCACCCTCACCCCACCCCACCCACACACCAATCCCAAGGCAGCTTGATGCACCCTCAGGTAATAAACCATCGCCCTCACCCCACCCACCCACACACACCAATCTCAAGGCCCCATGATGCACCCTCAGGTATAAACCATCGCCCTCACCCCACCCACCCACACACACAAATCTCAAGGCCCCATGATGCACCCTCAGGTATAAACCATCGCCCTCACCCCACCCACCCACACACACCAATCTCAAGGCCCCATGATGCACCCTCAGGTATAAACCATCGCCCTCACCCCAACCACACACACACACCAATCCCAAGGCAAGCTTGATGCACCCTCAGGTATAAAACCATCGCCCTCACCTCACCCACCCACACACAATCTCAAGGCCCCATGATGCACCCTCAGGTATAAAACCATCGCCCTCACCCCACCCACCCACACACACCAATCTCAAGGCCCCATGATGCACCCTCAGGTATAAACCATCGCCCTCACCCCACCCACCCACACACACAAATCTCAAGGCCCCATGATGCACCCTCAGGTATAAACCATCGCCCTCACCCCACCCACCCACACACACCAATCTTCAAGGCCCCATGATGCACCCTCAGGTATAAACCATCGCCCTCACCCCACACACCCCACACACACCAATCTCAAGGCTCCATGATGCACCCTCAGGTATAAACCATCACCCTCACCTCACCCACCCACACACCAATCTCAAGGCCCCATGATGCACCCTCAGGTATAAACCATCGCCCTCACCCCACCCACACACACACCAATCTCAAGGCTCCATGATGCACCCTCAGGTATAAACCATCACTCTCACCCCCCCCCCCCCCCCCCCACACACACACACCAATCCCAAGGCCGCTTGATGCACCCTCAGGTAAACAAATAAATAAATGTAGAGGCTGGTAGAGAAGTAGAACGAACGTTGAGACTGGTAGAGAAGTTGAACAGTCCATACGCCCATGGCAACCCTCAGGTAGACAAACAAGTAAATAAATACATGTAAAGGCAACCCTCAGGTTTACAAACAAACAAATAAATAAATGGAAAGGCAACCATCAGGTATACAAACAAACAAATTAATGTAAAAGCAGCTCACAGGTATTAAAACAAACACATAAATGTAAAAGCACCCCTCAGGTATACAAACAAGTAAATTTCTCTGTAGTACTTGTTGCGGCCAAATCTGTCTCGCAGCTTGGGGAGGGACTCTCAGGGCCGCATGATGCACCCTCAGGTATTAAAACAAACACATAAATGTAAAAGCAACCCTCAGGTATACAAACAAGTAAATGTCTCTGTAGTACTTGTTGCGGTCAAATCTGTCTCGCAGCTTGGGGAGGGACTCTCAGGGCCGCATGATGCACCCTCAGGTATTAAAACAAACACATAAATATAAAAGCAACCCTCAGGTATACAAACAAGTAAATGTCTCTGTAGTACTTGTTGCGGTCAAATCTGTCTCGCAGCTTGGGGAGGGACTCTCAGGGCCGCATGATGCACCCTCAGGTATTAAAACAAACACATAAATGTAAAAGCAACCCTCAGGTATACAAATAAGTAAATGTCTCTGTAGTACTTGTTGCGGTTAAATCTGTCTCGCAGCTTGGGGAGGGACTCTCAGGGCCGCATGATGCACCCTCAGGTATTAAAACAAACACATAAATGTAAAAGCAACCCTCAGGTATACAAATAAGTAAATGTCTCTGTAGTACTTGTTGGGGTCAAATCTGTCTCGCAGCTTCCGGGGAGGGATTCTCAGGGCCGCATGATGCACCCCTCAGGTATACAGACAAATAAATGTAGAGCCTGGTAGAGAAGTAGACAAGTCCATATGCGTCTCCATAGTATTTGTTGCTGTCGAATCTGGCACGCAGCTTGAGGAGGGACTCGTGAGTAAGTCATAGGTATGCTCAAGACCAGCAGAGTCTAAAGCTTCGCAGAGGTACCCAGGGCCACATGATGCACCCTCAGGTATACAGACAAAAAATACACGTAATAACAACGTTGAGACCGGTAGAGAAGTCCAGACGCGTGATGACACAATATCATATGATGACACCATATCATAAGATGACACCATATCATAAGATGACACCATATCATATGATCATATGATGACACCATATCATATGATGACACCATATCATATGATGACACCATATCATATGATGACACCGTATCATATGATGACACCATATCATATGATGACACCATATCATATGATGACACCATATCATATGATGACACCATATCATATGATGACACCATATCATATGATGACACCATATCATATGATGACACCATATTCATATGATGACACCATATCATTATGATGACCACCATATCATATGATGACACCATATCATAATGATGACACCATATCATATGATGACACCACCATATCATATGATGACACCATATCATATGATGACACCATATCATATGATGACACCATATCATATGATGACACCATATCATATGATGACACCATATCATATGATGACCCATATCATATGATGACACCATATCATATGATGACACCATATCATATGATGACACCATATCATATGATGACACTCATATCATATGATGATGATGGACACCAATATCATTATGATGCACCATATCATATGATGACACCATATCATATGATGACACCATATCATATGATTATATTATATGATGCACCATATCAATATGATGACACCGTATCATATGATGACACCATATCATATGATGCACCATATTATATGATGCACCATATTATATGATGCACCATATCATATGATGACACCATATCATATGATGCACCATATCATATGATATCATATTGCCGACCCCTACAAGTATAGCTAAAGCTATGCAGAGGTACCCAGGACCACATGATGCACCCACAGGTTTACCGACTAATAAGTACATGTAAAAACAACGCAGAGATAAACCTCCACTCTAAACCCCACCCCCACCCTCACCCTCACTAATCCCAAGGCCGCTTGATGCACCCTCAGGTAAACAAATAAATAAATGTAGAGGCTGGTAGAGAAGTAAAAGCATTTTAGAGACGGGTAGAGATGTAGAAAAATCCATCCAGGTCTCCATAGTATTTATGGCTTTAGGCGACTATAGCTAGCGCCGGCTTACGCTGTGGTGTCCTTAACATCACGTCCTGTGAGTAACTGTATTACACGAATGTAACAATTTCAATTTCAATTTCAATTTAATGTTGTCAAATCTGGCATGCAGCTGGGGGAGAGGCAATATACCCTATACCCTTGCCCACCACCCGCACCTCCCCCGCCATTTCCCCCCACCCCCCCCACCCCCACCTCTTCACCCCCCCACCTCCCTCACCCTCCACAGGATCAGTTCGAAGGCATGCGCACCGAAACATGGCGCAACGCTGCCTGTGTTGGCAGTCTGCTGCGCACACAGCATGCTGTATCCCCTTGCCCCCCACCCCCCACCTCCCCGCCATTTCCCTCCAACCCCCACCCCCCCCACCCCACCCCCACATCCTCAACAGGATCAGTTTGAAGGCATGCGCACCGAAACATGGCGCAACGCAGCCTGTGCGGCAGTCTGCTGGGCCCACAGCATGCTGTATCCCCTTGCCCCCCACCCCCCCCCTCCCCGCCATTTCCCCCCTCCCCCCACCCCCCACCCCCTCCCCCACATCCTCCACAGGATCAGTTTGAAGGCATGCACACCGAAACATGGCGCAACGCAGCCTGTGCGGCAATCTGCTGAGCCCACAGCATGCTTGTATCCCCTTGCCCCCCACCCCCACCTCCCCCGCCATTTCCCCCCCACCCCCCACCCCCCCACCCCCTCCCCCACATCCTCCACAGGATCAGTTTGAAGGCATGCGCACCGAAACATGGCGCAACGCAGCCTGTGTGGCAGTCTGCTGAGTTCACAGCATGCCATATGCCCTTGCCCCTCCCCCTCCCCCACACACACACATACACTCACCCTCCCCCACCATTTCAACCCCTCCCCTCCCCCCCCACGCACACATCCCCCCTCCACAGGATCAGTTCGAAGGCAGGCGCACCGAAACTTGGCGCAACGCTTCCTGTGTGGCAGTCTGCTGCGCACACAGCATGCCCTTCTCCCTAACCCCCAACGACACCAGCCGACGCAACCCCGGGGGTATGGCTCAGAAGAAAAACGGAGAAGAACTTGTCAAAAGCCATGTAGCTCTACTAATCAGTGCAGCCGGTTCCGGAGCTGTACCGCCTGTGACCTTACAGCTAAGCTCCATCATGGCCCTGGGGCATGTCAACCCTGAGCACTACGACGTACTCATGACTGAGGTGCGTGATGGTGGTGGTTGGTGCGTGGTGGTGGTGGTTGGTGCGTGGTGGTGGTGGTTGGTGCGTGATGGTGGTGGATGGTGCGTGGTGATTGGTGCGTGGTGGTGGTGGTTGGTGCGTGGTGGTGGTGGTTGGCCCCAGTGCAAGCAAACGGGCTGCCCCCCTCAAACTCACGCCTCATAATAAGGTGTTATATATTTTTTCTTTTCTTTTCCTCTTTTTTTATATTGAGGTGCGTGGTGGTGGTGGTTGGCCCCAGTTCAAGCAAACAGCCGGGCCCCCTCAAACTCACGCCTCGTAATAAGGCGTACTATTTATATTTTGTAAACTGAAGTGCGGCACCTTCTTCTGCCCCTCCCGTTATTTGTTGAACCCGAGGAGGCAAAGGTAGGCACATCTCTAATCCCCCCCCCCTCCCTCACACCCACGCACACAAAGGCTGAGTATGCCAAGCTAGTGTGTTGCCTCCTTTTTGTAAACTGAGTTGCGGCACCTTCCTCTTCCCTGGAGGCCGCTTTCCCCCAACAGGATGGTGGTTTATGGGTGGGTGAGTAGGTGGATGGGTTTGGGTGCAAGATGGGGTGGGCAGGTGGGGGGGTGGGATGAGTTTTTTTCTGCCTGTAGGTGGGTGACTTCCCCCACACCGCGTGACTCCCCTCCTGCGCATCCCCTCCCACTGAAACTCCCACTTCACTCCACTCCACTCCCACTTTCACCACCATCAGTCACCATCATGGCCCTGGGTCATGTCAACCAGGAACACTACGAAGTACTGATCACTAAGGTGCACCATCAGTCACCATCATGGCCCTGGGTCATGTCAACCAGGAACACTACGAAGTACTCATCACTGAGGTGCTGACCCCATCATCTCACGTCCCCTCCCCCTACCTTCACCACCACCACCACCCACCACCACCACTCACCACCACCACTACCCCAGTGCCCACCAAAAACCACCACCACCCCAGTCCCCACCAAAACCACCACCACAACTGACACCACTCACTGCGAAACTTAGCACCACCACCACCACCACCCACCACCACCACTACCACCACCACTCAACATCATCACCACTCACCACCACCACCACTCACTACCACCTCAACTCAACACCACCACCACTCAACACAACCACCACCACCACCACTCAATACCACCACCACCACCACTCACCACCACTGCTCACCATCTCCACTCACTACCACCACTCCACACCATGGCTCACCATCACCACTCACTACCACCACTCACCACCGCCACCAGTCTCCACCACTCACCACCACTCACCACCACCACTCACCACCACCACCACTCACCACCACAGCTCACCATCACCACTCACCACCACCACTCACCACCATGGCTCACCATCACCACTCACTACCACCACTCACGACCACCACCACCACTCACCACTCACCACCACCACCACTCACCACCACCACTGACCACCACCGCTCACCATCACCACTCACTACCACCACTCACCACCACCACTCACCTCTACCACCACCACTCACCACCACCACTTACCACCACCGCTCACCATCACCAAAAACTACCACTACTCACCACCACCACCACCACTCACCTCTACCACCACCACTCACCACCACCACTTACCACCACCGCTCACCATCACGACTCACTACCACCACTCAACACCACCACCACCACTCAACACTGCCACCACTCTCCACCTCTCACCATCATCACCACCACTCACCATCACCACCACCACTCACAATCACCACCGCCACTCACCATCACCACCACCACTCACCACCACCACTCAGCACCAGCACCGGCCCCCCTGTGCAGATCTCGCCTGTCATTGACGAGTACTCTCGAGGGCCAGCCAAGCAGAGGAGTGCCATCAGCAACTTCCTTGGAGCCTCCCTGGACGCAGGTCAGAAAACTGGGCGTCGGCCAGAGGACCTGCGGAGACTAGTGGCACATGTGTACAGGTAGACAAAATTGAAGTCAAACTAGTTTTGAAGGTGGTGGGGATGGAGGGGGGTATTAGTTCCTGCACCTGGCCTCCCTTCTTGGGAACTCAGACTGGAGACTTCGACTCAGGTCAGAAAACTGGGCGTCGGCCAGAGGACCTGCAGAGACTGGTGGCTCATTTGCACAGGTATGACAAATTGTAGGCAAACTAGTTTTGAAGGTGGTGGGGATAGAGGTTGGGGATGGGGGGGGGCATTAGTTCCTGCACCCCGCCTTTCTCCTTGGGGACTCAGACCGAGACCAGAAAACTGGGCTTCGGCCACAGCACCTGCGGAGACTAGTGGCTCATGTGTACAGGTAGGATATGTGGTAGGCAAACTAGTTTTGAAGGTGGTGGGGATGGAGGGGGTTATTAGTTCCTGCACCTGGCCTCCCTCCATGGAGACTCAGACCCAGGCCAGGACACTGGGCGTTGGGCTGGGTCCCTGCGGAGACTGATGGCACATTTGTTCGGATAGGAGAAATATCGTCAGGAGGGGTTAGGTAGGAGGGGGGTCAGGTGGAAGGGGGGGGGGCAGGAATGAGAGGTAATGTCAGGAGGGGGCAGGTAGGAGGGGTCGGGTAGAAGGGGGCAGGGAGGAGGGGTCGGGTAGAAGGGGGCAGGTGGAAGGGGGCAGGGAGGAGGGGGAGGGTAGAAGGGAGCAGGTAAGAGGGGGCAGGCAGGAGGAGGGGCAGGAAGGAAAGGTATTGTCAGGAGGGGGCAGGTAAGAGGGGTCGGGTAGAAGGGGGCAGGGAGGAGGGGGCAGGGAGGAGGGGCAGGGAGGAGGAGGGGCAGGGAGGAGAGGTATCTTCAGGAGGGGGCAGGTGAGAGGGGTCGGGTAGAAGGGGGCAGGGAGGAGGAGGGGCAGGGAGGAGAGGTATCGTCAGGAGGGGGCAGGCAAGAGGGGTCGGGTAGAAGGGGGCAGGGGGGAGGGGTCGGGTAGAAGGGGGCAGGGGGGAGGGGTCGGGTAGAAGGAGGCAGGTAGGAGGGGGCAGGGAGGAGGGGGCAAGGAGGAGGAGGGGCAGGGAGGAGAGGTATCGTCAGGAGGGGGCAGGGAGGAGGGTCGGGTAGAAGGGGGCAGGGAGGAGGGGTCGGGTAGAAGGAGGCAGGTAGGAGGGGGCAGGGAGGAGGGGGCAGGGAGGAGGAGGGGCAGGGAGGAGAGGTATCGTCAGGAGGGGGCAGGGAGGAGGGGGGGCAGGGAGAAGAGGTCTGATCCTGGTGGAAATGCATTCACATCTGCGTGAGCCATCCCTGCGCTGGGTAGAAGACCTGAGGGAACTGGTGGTACATATTTTCAGGTAGGAGAGGACTCGACTTGACTTGACTTGACTTGACTTGACTTGACTTGACTTGACTCATCCTTGGCTTGACAAGACTTGTCTAGATTTGACTTGACTTCTCATCATTGACCTTCCATTATTATCATTGACTTGAATTGACTCACCCTTGACTTGACTAGACTTGACTTGAACTCTCATTTTTACCTTCCATTCCCATCATTGCCTTGACTTGACTCATATTTACATTGAGTTGACTTCCCATCATTGTCTTCCATTATCATCATTGCCTTGACTTGACTCATCTTGAACTTGACTTGACTTTTCATCATTGACCTTCTATTCTCATCATTGCCTTGACTTGACTCATCTTTACATTGACTTGACTTTCCATCATTGCCTTCCATTATCATCATTGCCTTGACTTGACTCATCTTTAACTTGACTTGACCTCCATCATTGACCTTCTATTCTCATCATTGATCTTCACCTTCATCATCATCTTCATCTTCATCTTTATCCTTGATATTCATTATCCGATTCACCTTCATCTTAATCACAAGTACTTTAGCCTTTATCCTGACCTACACCAACTTGGCCCATTACCCACTAGTACATGCAAGGTTAATGTAGCAGATCAACCCACCCCACCCCTCTCACCCCACCCCACCCCTCTCTACCCACCCCACCCCTCTCACCCCACCCCACCTCTCTCTACCCACCCCACCCCTCTCACCCCACCCCATTCCTCTCACCCCACCCCATTCCTCTCACCCCACCCCACCCCACCCTCTCTACCCACCCCACCCCTCTCTACCCACCCCACCCCTCTCACCCCACCGCTCCCCTCTCACCCACCCAACCCCTCTCACCCCACCCCATTCCTCTCACCCCACCCCTCTCACCCCACCCCATCCCTCTCACCCACACCTCTTACCCCACCCCACCCCTCACGCCCCACCTCTCTTACCCCACCCCACCCCTCTCACACCACCCCACCCCTCTCACACACCCCACCCCTCTCACACCACCCCACCGGCCCAGTATCCGCAAGTACGTGCAAGGTTCATGTAGCAGATCACCCACCCCTCTTACCCCACCCCACCCCATCCAACCCCACCCCATCCTAAATATTCATCCTCGGCCCAGTATCCGCAAGTACGTGCAAGGTTCATGTAGCAGATGACCCCACTCCTCTCACCCCACCCCCACCCCACCCACCCACCCCTATCATCCCACCCCAACCCACCCCATCCTATATATTCATCCCCGGCCCATTACCCACTAGTACCTGAAAGGTTTACGTACCAGATCACCCCACCCCACCCTTCCCCACCCCATCCTACATGTTCATCCCCAGGACGCTGGCCTTCAACCTGAGCTCCACAAGCTTGGCCCAGTACCCACAAATTCGCGCTAGGTTCATGGAGTGGATCAAGACACCTACCTGCACCTGCGCACCTCTCCTTCTCTCAGATGCTTTCTGGGACAATTCACAGGTGTGCATATTGTATAGCAGGGTACTTCCATTGACAAAATTGGCCAGCGCTTTAGCACACTTGAAAACAAAAAAACTGCTCTTTGTAGTGCAAAAAGCGTAAAAATTGCTTGCTGCGCACACAGGGGGTTGCAAAAAACTGCACGAAACGCGCAGTGGGGCTCAAAAAGGCAGCGCGCAAAAGCGTGCGCTTGGAAGTACCCTGTTGTATAGGCTATGGCTAGGCTATGGCACAGGTGTGTGTATTGTATAGTCTCTCTGGGTTGTACTGGATTGTTTGAATGCGTTATGGTTAGGGAACGGCAAATCATATGATGTTGACCTAAGACAAGTATGATATCATATGATATCATACACAAATCATGTGATTAAAAATCATATGATATGATGCCCCAGGCCAAAATTAACTAGTCAGACCGCCGGCATCATATGATATCATATGATATCGTATGATGACATGATATCATATGATATCATATTGCCTATCCCTAGTTATGGTTCATGGGGCGGATCAAAGACACCTACCTGCACCTGCGCACCCTCTCCATTTTTGTGTTTGCGACGCGTTGCGTTTCAGCTCGCTTAGCACAGAAATATGTGCCTGTAAGGTAGGAGGACGTCTTAGCCCCGCCATACAGTTTCCCTCGTTCCCTACTCTACCTCCCCCTCTCTCTCTCTCTCTCTCTCTCTCTTTCTCTCTCTCTCTCTCTCTCTCTCTCTCTCTCTCTCTCTCTCTCTCTCTCTCCCCTCTCTCTCTGACCCCCCCCCTCAACCCCCTCCAGGTGGCGTACTGCCTAGCCAGTGTAGTACGCTCCGTGGCTCGCTTCATGCCAAGGCAGCTGTCTCAGACCCTGGGCGAAATCCGGGACCTGCAGAGCATTGGCCAGGGCAGCTCAGGCAGGAGCGCCCCCCCCATGAATTCACAGGCAACCTCGGCAGAGCAACTTCGCAGCCTGGCGCCCCAGCCCCTCCGGAAGCTTCTATTCGATCTGTTCAGCACCTGGAGCGAAGAAGGCTATCCTAGTAATGCTGATTACACTAAGCATGTGAAAGCTGGCATCCAGGCCTTTCTGTCGCGCTTCAGCCGGGAGAAGGATGCGGAGGGCCAGATTGAGAGCACACGCTCTGAGCTGTCCCAAGCGTCAGTGTGCTTGGACCATGCCTCCAGGTTATCCATGGCTGAGCTGCTCAAGGTGTGTGTATTTGTGTGTGGGGGTGTGGCTGGGGTGTGGGGGATCTGGGAGGGCCTGACTGGGGAGTGTTAAAAGTGCGCTCCAATTTAGATAGAGAGCACACACTCTGAGCTGTTGCAATCGTCAGTGTGCTTGGTCCATGCCTCCAGGCTATCCATGGCTGAGCTGCTCAAGGTGTGCGTATTTGTGTGTGGGGGTGTGTGGGTGGGGAGCTAGGTTGGAGGGGAGCTGGGAGGGCTTGGTTGGTTGGTGTTGAAAGTGGGCTCCAATTCAGATAGAGAGCGCACACTCTGAGCTGTTGCAATCGTCAGTGTGCTTGGACCATGCCTCCAGGCTATCCATGGCTGAGCTGCTCAAGGTGTGTGCGTGAAGTAGGGGTAGTGGGGGTGGTGGGTGGTTTTGCTTGTACACACATGGTCCCCTCTTTGACCCCAATCCCAAACACTACCCTCCTTCACCTCCAATCAAACCCAGCAAAACTAATATGCATGCACACATATGGTCCCCTCTTTGACCCCAATCCCAAGCACTACCTCCTTCACCTCCAATCAAACCCAGCAAAACTAATATGCATGCACACATATGGTCCCCTCTTTGACCCCAATCCCAAGCACTACCCTCCTTCACCTCCAATCAAACCCAGCAAAACTAATATGCATGCACACATATGGTTCTCCCTCTTTGACCCCCAATCCCAAGCACTACCCTCCTTCACCTCCAATCAAACCCAGCAAAACTAATATGCATGCACACATATGGTCCCCTCTTTGACCCCAATCCCAAGCACTACCCTCCTTCACCTCCAATCAAACCCAGCAAAACTAATATGCATGCACACATATGGTCCCCTCTTTGACCCCAATCCAAAGCCCCTCCCCCGCATCAAACCCAGCAAAACTAATATGCTTGCGCACACATGGTCCCTCTTTGACCCAATCCCAAGCAATACCCCCCACCCGCCCATCCTCCAACCAAACCAGCAAAACTAATATGCTTGCACACACATGGTCCCCTCTTTGACCCCAATCCCAAGCCCCTCCCCCGCATCAAACCCAGCAAAACTAATATGCTTGCGCACACATGGTCCCCTCTTTGACCCCAATCCCAAGCACTACCCCCCCCCCCCCCACCCGCCCCATCCTCCAACCAAACCCAGCAAAACTAATATGGCTTGCGCACACATGGTCCCCTCTTTGACCCCCAATCCAAGCACTACCCCCACCACCCCCACCCACCCTCCAAACCAAACCAGCAAAACTAATATGCTTGCGCACACATGGTCCCCTCTTTGACCCCAATCCCAAGCAATACCCCCACCCCCCCACCCGCCCCCATCCTCCAACCAAACCCAGCAAAACTAATATCTTTGCACACACATGGTCCCCTCTTTGACCCCAATCAAGCCCCTCCCCCACATCAAACCCAGCAAAACTAATATGCTTGTGCACACATGGTCCCCTGTCTTTGACCCAATCCCAAGCACTACCCCCCAATCCCACCCCCCCTCCAACCAAACCCAGCAAAACTAATTGCTTGGCACACACATGGTCCCTCTTTGACCCAATTCCCAAGCACTACCCCCCCACTCCACCCCACCGCTCCAAAAAACCCCAAAACTAATATGCTTGCACACACATGGGTCCCCTCTTTGACCCCAATCCAAGCACTACTCCCCACCCCCCCACCCCGCCCCACCCTCCAACCAAACCCAGCAAAACTAACATGCTTGCACACACAGGGTCCCCTCTTTGACCCCAATCCCAAGCGCTGCCTGGCCTGGACCAACCGGCTTCTCATATCAGCGTTGAAATACGAACTGGGTTATGTACAGTGTGTGACTGTAGTGTGGGTGTGTGTGACTTAAGAATGCACCACTAGGTGTGTGTGTGTGACCTGTGGGGTACGTGTAACTGAAGCATGCTACATGTCCCTGTGTTGACTGTGGGTTGTGTGACTGTGGGGTAACGTGTAACTGAAGCATGCTACTGGTTGTGTGTGTGACTGCTGGCCCAACCGGTGTGTGTGACTGAAACATACGACACTGGTGTGACAGTGTGTGACTGTGGGGGTGCGTGTGTGTGTGACTGTGGGGTGTGTGTGACTGAAGACATGGCCACGGGTGTGTGTGTGACTGTGGGTGCGAGTGTGTGGACTGTGGGGTGTACGTGTAACTGAAGCAATGCTACTGGTGTGTGCTGTGTGTGTGTGACGGGTGGGGTGGGGTGGTGTGTGACTGTGGGGGTAGTGTGACTGAAGTGCTACTGGTGCTGTGTGTGTGACTGTGGGGTGTGTGTGACTGAAACATACCACTGGTGTGTGTGTGACTGTGGGGTGCGTGTGTGTGTGACATGTGGGGGTGTGTGTGACTGATCTGGGGTGCGTGTGTGTGACTGTGGGGTGTGTGTGACTGAAACCATACCATGGTGTGGTGTGTGACTGTGGGGTGTGTGTGACTGAAACATACCACGTGGGTGTGTGTGTGAGTGGGGTGTGTGTGTGTGACTTGTGGGGTGTGTGTGACTGAAACATACCACTGGTGTGTGGTGTGACTGTGGTGCGTGTGTGTGACTGTGTGGGTGTGTGTGACTTGTGGGGTGCGTGTGTGTGACTGTGGGTGTGTGTGTGACTGAAACATACCACTGGTGTTGTGTGACTGTGGTGTGTGTGTGACTGTGGGGTGTGTGTGACTGAAACATACCACTGGTGTGTGTGTGACTGTGGGGTGTGTGTGTGTGACTGTGGGGTGTGTGTGACTGAAACATACAACTGGTGTGTGTGTGTGACTGTGGGGTGCGTGTGTGTGACTGTGGGGTGTGTGTGACTGGAAACATTACCACTTGGTGTGGTGTGTGGTGTGGGGTGCGTGTGTGTGTGACTGTGGGTGTGTGTGTGAAAAACATACCACTGTGGGGTGCGTGTGTGTGACTGTGGGGTGTGTGTGACTGAAACATACCACTGGTGTGTGTGTGACTGTGGGGTGTGTGTGACTGAACAAACATAACCTGGTGTGTGTGTGACTGTGTGTGTGACTGTGGTGTGTGGTGTGCTCGGGTGCGTGTGTTGTGACTGTGTGGCGTGTGTGTGACTGACTGGGTGTGGTGTGTGACTGTGGGGTGCGTGTGTGTGTGAACGTGTGTGACTGGGTGTGTGTGTGACTGTGGGGTGCGTGTGTGTGTGACAGTGGGGTGTGTGTGACTGAAACATACACGTGTGTGTGATGACGTGTGTGTGTGTGTGTGTGGGGGGGGGGTGACTGTAGGGGTGTGTGTGACTGAAACATTACACTGGTGTGTGTGTGTGACTGAGGGTGCGTGTGTGTGTGACTGTGTGTGTGTGTGTGGGTGACTGTGGGGTGTGTGTGACTGAAAACATACCACTGGTGTGTGTGTGTGACTGTGTGTGTGTGTGGGGGGGGGGGGGGGGGGGGGGGGGGGGCGGGGGGGGGGGGGGGGGGTGACTGTGGGGTGTGTGTGACTGAAACATATCACTGGTGTGTGTGTGTGACTGCCTGGGGTGACTGGGGTGTGTGGGGGGGGGGGGGGGACTGTGGGGGTGTGTGACTGAAACAATACCACTGGTGTGTGTGTGTGACTGTGTGTGTGTGTGTGGGGGGGGGGGGGGTGACTGGTGGGGTGTGTGTGACTGAAACATATCACTGTGTGTGTGTGTGTGACTGTGGGTGTGTGTGTGTGTGTGACTGCCTGGGGTGTTTGTGTGTGACTGTGGGTGTGTGTGTGACTGCCTGGGGTGTGTGTGATGAAACATAGCCACTGGTGTGTTGTGGTTGACTGTGTGTGTGTGTGGGGGGGGGGGTGAGTATGGGGTGTGTGTCACTGAAACATACCAACTAGTGTTGTGTGTGTGACTGTGGTGTGTGTGTGTGTGACTGAAGCATGCCACTGGTGTGTGGGTGGTGGGTGGTAGAGGTGGTGTGTGTGTGGGGGGGGGGGACTATCACATGTGCTTCACCATACTCAGCCTAGATGGGAAGGTACTTGGGTGTGGTGTGTGTGTATGTGGGTGGGTGCATGGATGTGAGTGGGTCAGGGATATTGTTTCCGGAATGTATACGATCGGAATACGAGACCCCAGTTTGGCTAAAATTGCCGGAATACGATACCTAAAAATACAGTTTTTTCCTTTTTTTATATTGAAATTGACTAAAAAATACCCAAATCTACCAAAATAGGAATAAGGATTCCTTGTTTTGGGAGGAAACAAGGGAGAGAAAAATAAAAAGGAATAAGATTTCCTCTTTTTGATTTGAAAATAATATCCCTCGAGTGGGTGTGACTGGAACACGCCACTGCAACCTGATGATGTCCTGTTGATGCAACTAGTCGCTGCTTTTTGTTATCAAATATGCAGTCAAACTTGTAATCAATTTGGAATCCATTTTGTGTCCTCCATTTTTCATTTGTCTCTAAATCTTGTCACACTGCTGATTTATATTTTCGGGAATTTCAACTTGAATCCCTAGTACTCACTGCCCTGAAGGGAGCTTTCATATGTTATCCCCCCCCCCCCTCCCCCCCCCCCCTCCCTCCACGCACACAACCACCACCACACACACACACCCTCCCCCCCCACCTCCCCATCCTCACCCCAACCCCCCTCACATATACTCCCCCCCCCCCCCCCCCCAACCCCCCCCACACACACACACACACACACCACACACACACACACACCCTTCCCAGGCAAAAACACGCGCTGGTGGGCCCACCAAGCTGAGTGTTAGGCCAGACAGCGCTCCTCAACCTCCTCCATTCCAACGTTCCCCGCCCTCTTCGCATACCCCCCCCCCCCCCCCCGAATCCCACCCCCTCCCCCCGCCCATACCCCCCCCCCCCACACATCACACACATACACACACAAGCAGACACCGCCCCTCCCCCCAACCCGCCCCAAGGTGAAAACAAGCACTTGTGGGCCCACCAAGCTGAGCGTAGGCTAGACAGCGCTCTTTTACCATCTCTGTTCCAACATTCCAAACCTCTTTGCCATACATCTCACACCCGCCCCCCCCCCCCCCCATCCCACACCCCCACCCACACACTCGCCCCCCCCTTCGCACCCCCCCCGGCACCCCCCCCTCCCCAGGCGAAACACGCGCTGGTGGGCCCACCAAGCTGAGTGTAGGCCAGACAGCGCTCCTCAACCTCCTCTGTTACAACGTTCTTGACCTCTTTGCCATACCCCCATCCCCACTTCCTCAGGTGAAACTCGCGCTGGTGGGCCCACCAATGAGTGTGGGGCCAGACAGCGCTCCTCAACCTCCCTCCGTTCCAACGTTCTTGACCTCTTTGCCATACCCCCATCCCCACTTCCTCAGGTGAAACTCGCGCTGGTGGGCCCACCAAGCTGAGTGTGGGCCAGACAGCGCTCCTCAACCTCCTCCGTTCCAACGTTCCGTTGAGCTTCTTTGCCACCTGTGTGAACCACTGCTATGCCAGCAACAAAACGTCCTCCACCCCCTTCCCAATACACACAAAACGACCCCCCCCACCCCCACCCCCACCCCCACCAGGTGTAAACACGTGCTGGTGGGCCCACCAAGCTGAGTGTAGGCCAGACAGCGCATCCTCAACCTGCTACGTTCCAACGTTCCCTTGAGCTCTTTGCCCACCTGTGTGAACACTGCTATGCCAGCGACAAGAATGTGGCCCATGGCTACTTCCAAGCCGTGAGCGAGGTGTATGCCACACAGACCGTCGGTATAGAGCTCCACGTCCTGATCAGCCTGATCCTTCACAAGATGGTGGATGCTACCATGGAGGTGAGTGTGTGCGGTGGTGGTGGTGGTAGAAATAGTGTGTGCGTATGTGTGGTAGTAGTTGTGTGTGTGTGTGGTAGTATTGTGTCTGCGTGCGTGAACCATTAATATGCCAGCGACAAGATTGTGGCCCACGGCTACCTAAGCCGTGAGCGAGGTGTGTGCCACACAGACCGTCGGTATAGAGCTCCACATCCTGGTCAGCCTGATCCTTCACAAGATGGTGGATGCTACCATGGAGTGAGGTGTGGTGGTGGTGGTGGTAGAAATAGTGTTTGTGTGTATGTGTGGTAGTAGTAGTGTGTGTGTGGTGGTAGTAGTAGTAGTGTGTGTGTATAGGTGAGCGTCAGGGTACTTCCAAGCGCGCGCATTCTGATATGATAATGTTTTGCGCCCCAATTTAATTTGATTTAATTCCATTCAATTTAATCTAATCAACGTGATTTGAATGCATTTAATTGCTTTCATTTAATGAATTCGTATTGGATTTAATCTAATTTAATTGGACGATAATGACATTTCATTGAATCGATTGACTTTTGTGCTAGCATTGCTAACTGTAAAGTGACGAAAGTGGGTCAAGTTTTTGAAGGGTTTTTTATTTGTAAGCAGTATTGAACGTTCAGTAATGTAATGAAATGCATGTAAGTAGATTGGCTTTATTTTAAAGAATTTGATGCAAGAAAAATGAGGGCAATCAGGTGTCAGGTTGATTTTTCAATGCTATTAATCATATATTTATTTATTTGTTTCAATGTTACTAACCAGCCTGTAACCAGCTATCTTTTTGTTCAACGTAATTAATCATACAATTATTTATGTATTTATTTATGTATTTTATTTATTTATCTTTATTTATTTATTATTTATTTATTATTTATTTATTTATTTATTTATTTAGCTATCTATTCATTTGTTTTTAATCATATATTTATTGCGCAGGTGCGGGAGGACGCCCTGCACATGCTGCACACCCTCAGCAAACGGGAGTGGCGTCAGAAGCAGCCGGGGCTGGTGAGCCCAGCAGCGCCCAGTGCCGAGCCCCCTCACCGGCTGAGTGGTGATGGGGAGGAATCAGTTTGTAGTCCTGGGAAACCTTCAAGATGCATACCAGCAGTTTCAGTTCCAGCTGTCTAGCAAGCTGGCAAGGTGGGTCAGGGGTATTTTTTTCAAATAAAAAAGAGGAAATCTTATTCCTTTTTATTTGTTTCCCTCCCTTTTCCCACCCCAAAACAGGATCCTTATTCCGATTTGGGTTGATTTGGGTAATGTTTAGTCCATTTCAGTAAAAAAAAAATGTTTTTTAGGTTTCTTATTCCGGCAATTTGGGCCAAACGGGGTCTCATATTCCGATCGGAATATATTCCAGAAACAAATGCCTGAGGTGGGTTGTGCATAGGGTTGGGCCAATATGTTTAGGGATTGGCAACATGGCGTTATAGGATATCATGTCATCATATGATATCCTATGATGCCGCAGTCTGACTAGGCCAAATTACCATGTACCCATGTATATCATGGTAGTGGTGGCCAAACGTTATCAGCCACACATCCATAAGCTACTAAATTTACTATGTTATGCATACCAGCACCATCAGTAACTAAACCACTATGCCATGCATACCAGCATATAGTGATACAGCATACCAGCATATAGTCATACCAGCATATAGTCATACCACTATGCCATGCATACCACCATATAGTCATACCAGCATATAGTGATACAGCATACCAGCATATAGTCCATACACTTCCATGCATACCACCATATAGTCATACAGCATATAGTGATACAGCATACCAGCATATAGTCATACACTATGCCATGCATACCACCATATAGTCATACCAGCATATAGTGATACAGCATACCAGCATATAGTCATACCACTATGCCATGCATACCACCATATAGTCATACCAGCATATAGTGATACAGCATACCAGCATATAGTCATACCACTATGCCATGCATACCACCATATAGTCATACCAGCATATAGTGATACAGCATACCAGCATATATCATACCACTATGCCATGCATACCACCATATAGTCATACCAGCAATAGTGATACAGCATACCAGCATATAGTCATACCACTATGCATGCATACCACCGTATAGTCATACCAGCATATAGTGATACAGCATACCAGCATATAGTCATACCACTATGCCATGCATACCACCATATAGTCATACCAGCATATAGTGATACAGCATACCAGCATATAGTCATACCACTATGCCATGCATACCACCATATAGTCATACCAGCATATAGTGATACAGCATACCAGCATATAGTCATACCACTATGCCATGCATACCACTATAGTCATACCAGCATATAGTGATACAGCCATACCAGCATATAGTCATACCACTATGCCATGCATACCACCATATAGTCATACCAGCATATAGTGATACAGCATACCAGCATATAGTCATACCACTATGCCATGCATACCACCATATAGTCATACCAGCATATAGTGATACAGCATACCAGCATATAGTCATACCACTATGCCATGCATACCACCATATAGTCATACCAGCACCATCAGTTACTAAACCACTGTGCCATGCATACCAGCGGTTCCAGTTCCAGCTGTCTAGCAAGCTGGCAAGGTGGGTTGTGCGTCTGTATAATAAATGGCATCCTAAAAGTACACCTCCCTGCTTTAGTGTTCTCTAGTGTGGCCAATGATAGGGGGGCAGCAGGTGTATTTGGTGGTGGTGGTGGTAGTGGGGCATGGTGGGTTGTGCAGCTGCATGGCATGGGAGTGGTGTCCACAAGTAATGAGCGACACATCCATGACTAAGTGTGCTCTAGCAAGCTGGCAAGGTAGGTGCAAAGTGGTTTTTTAATTGTTTGAAATAAACAATTGAGTCCTATGTAGTTGTATGGCATGGAAGTGGTGTCCACAAGTAATCAGCCACACTTCCATCAGTAACTAAAGCACAATGTCATGCATACCAGCACTTCCCCTTCCAGCTGTCCAGCAAGCTGGCAAGGTGGGTTGTGCAGCTGTATGGCGTGGGAGTCAGAGTACCACATGACGCACGCTACTGCGCTCTAGCACGCAAGGTTCGGGGGCTCGACTTGGCGATCGGCGCAAATTTGTAAACCCCCTCTGGGCGCAGCTCGCAGATTTCCGTTTCAGTTGAGTCAAAAGCGCAAACCAAAAGGAGGCAGTTGCGTAACAAGCGCAAACCAAAAGGAGGCAGTTGCGTCACAAGCGCAAACCAAAAGGAGGCAGTTGCGTCACATGCGCAAACCAAAAGGAGGCAGTTGCGTCACAAGCGCAAACCCAAAGGAGGCAGTTGCGTCACAAGCGCAAACCAAAAGGAGGCAGTTGCGTCAAAAGCGCAAACCAAAAGGAGGCAGTTGCGTCAAAAGCGCAACCCAAAATGACAGAATGTAGTTCCATGATGGGTGTGCTGACCAAAAGTAATCAGCCACACGTCCATGCTCTAGTATGGCCTAGTATGCTCTAGTATGGCCTAGTATGCTCTAGTCTGGCCTAGTATGGCCTAGTATGCTCTAGTATGGCCTGTATGCCTCCTAGTATGCTCTATGTATGGCCTAGTAGTATGTATGCCTCTAGTATCTAGTATGCTCTAGCCTATAATGGCCTAGTATGCTCTAGTATGGCGTATGCTCTAGTATGGCTAGTATCTAGTATGCCTAGTATGCTAGTATCTAGTATGGCTATATGGCTAGTATGGCCTGGCCTAGTATGCTCTAGTATGGCCTAGTATGGCCTAGTATGCTCTAGTATGGCCTAGTATGGCCTAGTATGCCTAGTATGGCCTGTATGCTCTAGTATGGCCTAGTATGGCCTAGTATGCTCTAGTATGGGCCTAGTATGCCTAGCTGCCTAGTATATGAGTATGCCTAGTATGCTCTAGTATGGCCCTAGTATGGATGCGCTCTTGTGTATGCTCTAGTAATGGCTAGTAGCCTAGTAGTATGGATCCTAGTAATGTGCTAGTATCTCGCCTATGGCCTAGTATGCTCTAGTATGGCCAGGTGAAGGGGGTCAGCAGGTGTATTTGGTGGTGGTGGTGCAAGGGGGGATGAGCCAGCAATTCCAGCTGGCTAGTAAGCTATCTTCTCTGTGTCTTCCTCCTCTTCTCTTCTCTTCTCTTCTCTCTCCTCTCTCCTCTCTCCTCTCTCCTCTCTCCTCTCTCCTCTCTCCTCTCTCTCCTCTCTCCTCTCTCCTCTCTCCTCTACCCTCTCTCCTCTCCTCTCTCCTCTCTCCTCCTCTCTCCTCTCTCCTCTCTCTCTCTCCTTTCTCCTCTCTCCTCTACCCTCTCCTCTCTCCTCTCTCCTCTCTCCTCTCCCCTCTCCTCTCTCTCCTCTCCTCTCCTCTCCTCTCCTCTCCTCTCCCTTCCCTTCCCTTCCCTTCCCTTCCCTGCTCTGCTCTGCTCTGTTCTTATATTCTGCTCTCATCTGCTCTCGCCATGCCTAGCCCTCTGCCCCATGGGTATTCCCCCACTCTTAGCATTACCCCCCAAACGCACCCACCGAAGCATCCACCCCCTCCTCCCACCACCCCACCCCCAATCCGACCCCCATCCACCCCCCATCTCCCCCATTCACACACACAGACTCCATCGGCCCCCCATCCACCCACCCATCCACCCCCACACACACATCCACCCCACACACACACACACCCTGCCCTGAGAGCACCCGGAGATGAGTGAAGCATTGTGTGAAGAAGTGATGGTCAGTCTGCTTGAGTGTGCAGATGCGCTCACCCAACACCCCCTAACCATCCACCCACCCACCCCACCAACCCACCCGCCCACCCCCCATCCACACACACACACACACACACATACACACATGCACACACCCGATCCACCCACCCTACCCAGAGAGCACCCGGAGATAAGCGAAGCATTGTGTGAAGAGGTGATGGTTTGTCAGCTTGAGTGTGTAGATGCGCTCACACAACATCCCTGAACCATCCACCCCACCCACACCACCAACCCACCCGCCCACCCCCCATCCACCCCCCCACCACACACATACACACACACACAACACACACACCATCCACCCACCCTGCCCAGAGAGACACCCGGAGATGACGAAGCATTGTTGTGAAGAGGTGATGGCTCGTCAGCTTGAGTGTGCTGATGCGCTCACACAACACCCAGTTCTCATCTGCATGGCTCCTTGGATGGCTAACATCTCCATCTCGCCACACTGGAAAGGGGTATGTGTGTGGAGGAGGGGGGGGGGGGGTATGTGTGGATGAGAACGGGTGTGGGTGTGTATGCATTCGAAATTTAAATTTGAATGTGGATTGCTGCATGGCTCCTTGGATGGCTAACATCTCCATCTCGCCACACTGGAAAGTGGGTATGTGTGTGTGTGTGGGGGGGGGGGGGATGGTGTGTGGGTGCGGGGTAGGGGGGGGGGGGGGGGGTATGTATGGGGAACGGAGTGGGATATATACATGTATGCATGTACAGGTTGTCTGGTGTGAGCATGAACAGACAATCTGTCTAGACGTATGTTTGTCTGCCTGGCTATCTGGCTGGCTGGCTGGCTATCTATCTGTCTGACGAACTAAACCGAAGCAACCCCACGTTACCTAATCAAACCAAGCCTAGCGAATCAAACCCATGGCTAACATCTCCATCTCATCGCACTGGTGGCGGTACGGTGCAGATGTGGGTATGTATGCATTTGAATTTGATTTGAATTTGAATTGCTGCATGACCCCTTGGATGACTAACATATCTAGCTCACCGCACTGGGAGGTGGGTACGGGTGTGGATATATGTATGCATTTGAATTTGAATTTGAATTGTTGCATGATTTTTCTTCCAACTCTGGGCTGCACGCCGTCTTCCGATTCCAAGTCCCCCCATGCTATACGCTCAGAAAACAGGGACTCAGGGAGCATGTTAAGCGGGTTAGACAGTCCAGGTTTATAGACATGCATGCACGTACAGGGTGTCTGGTGTGAGCCTCAACATGCGATCTGTCTGTCTTTCGAGCTGAACCAAAGCGACCCCACAAAACCTCAACAAACCAAGCCAATTGCATGCGATACCCACAGAAAACAGGGACTCAGGGAGCATGTTAAGCGGGTTAGACAGTCCAGGTTTCTATACATGCATGCACGTACAGGGTGTCTGGTGTGAGCCTCAACATGCGATCTGTCTGTCCGTCTGTTTGTTTGTCTGTCTGGCTATCTGTCTGTCTGTCGAGCTGAACCAAAGCGACCCCACAAAACCTCAACAAACCAAGCCAATTGCATGCGATACCCACAAAAAACAGGGACTCAGGGAGCATGTTAAGCGGGTTAGACAGTCCAGGTATATATACATGCATGCAAGTACAGGGTGTCTGGTGTGAGCCTCAACATGCGATCTGTCTGTCCGTCTGTTTGTTTGTCTGTCCGGCTATCTGTCTGTCCGTCTGTTTGTCTGTCTGGCTATCTGTTTGTCTGTCGAACTGACTTTCTGTGTGTTTGTCTGGCTGGCTGGCTGGCTGTCGAACTGGCTATCTGTTAGTTTGTCTGTCTGGCTATCTGTCTGTCTGTCGAACTGAACCAAAGCGACCCCACAAAGCCTCAACAAACCAAGCCAATTGCATGCGATACCCACAGAAAACAGGGACGCAGGGAGCAGATTAAAAGGGTTAGACAGTCCAGGTATATATACATGCATGCACGTACAGGGTGTCTGGTGTCTGCCAGAAATCATGGCGGTCGTCGTGCTCGTCATGGTGGTGTCACACTCGCGTTTAAGCAACTTTCAACTGACTTTCAACAGTCAAAATCACCGCCCAGCCAGCTTTGCCCAGCCAAAATCGAGAACCCAAAGAGCCTATTCTCGAAGCCATAAGCGCGCACTAATTTTGGTGTAGATATCCTCCCACGTTATGACTGGAAGATATATGAATGACAACTTCCTCTCCTCCATGCATACATACATAAATACATATATACACACACGCATACAATCTCAATACACACCCCTCATGCACAAGGTGTCTGGTTTGAGCGTAATACAAATAACTTGACTTACCTTTTATCCATGTGACGTCCACACTCAATCACGTACACCACACCCTCAATACATACCCCCATGCACAGGGTGTCTGGTGTGAGCGTTATACGAATAACTTGGCTTGCCTTCTATCCATGTGACGTCCACACTCAATCACGTACACCACACCCTCAATACATACCCCCATGCACAGGGTGTCTGGTGTGAGCGTCTGTTGAAGGGGCTGTACTACGTGACCCTTAACCACGGGAGCAAGTTCCCCTTTGAGATAGAGCGCCTGTGGAGCACGCTGGCTGACAACAAACGAAACATCATCCCCATTCTAGACTTCCTCATCTCGCTCGGAATGCACTGCGCACTACAGGTAAGGGCAACCTAGCCTGGGGGGGGCCATGGGGGGGGAGGGGGGGGCATGACACTTAGTTCGGCAAGGGCAACATCATCCCCATTCTAGACTTCCTCATCTCTTGCAATGCACTCCGCACTACATGTGGGTGCCTGGTTGGGAGGGGAACAGTGTTTTGTACACACACACACACACACACACACACACACAAACGAAAATTGAAAAACTGTGGTTTGCATGCATGCACACACACACACACACACACACACAAACGAAAGTTGGAACTGTGGTTTGCATGCACGCACACACACACACACAAACGGAAGTTGAAACTGTGGTTTACATGCACACACACACATACACACACAACACAACACAAATGGGTTGAAACTGTATTTTGCTTGCACACCAGAACACACACACCAACAAACGGAAGTTGAAACTGTAATTTGCTTGCACACACACACAACACACAGATGGGTTGAAACTGTGTTTTGCATGCACACACACACACACACACACACACACACACACACACACACACACACACACAAAAACGAAAGTTGAAACTGTTGTTTGCATGCGCACCCAAGCACACACAACACAAACGAGTTGAAACTGTGTTTTGCATGCACACACACTCACAAAACACACACCATCTTCCCCCCATCCACCCTCCACCCCACCCCACCCCACCCCCACCCCTAGCCCACTTCTCTACAGGAGGTGGCCAAGATTGTGGAGTACTCCAGTGTAAGCAAGCGCATTGCACTCTTCATGGCGCAGTGCAGTGCAAGCCTCTCCCCACCTCACCACCACCACCACCACCACCATTTCTACCATCCCCCCCTGCGCCCCTCCTACCTACCCCACCCCACCCCTGCAGGAGGTGGCCAAGATAGTGGAGTACTGCAGTGTGAGCAAGGGCATTGCGCTCTTCATGGCGCAGTGCAGTGCAAGCCTCCCCCCCCCCCACCCCACCCCCCTAACACCATTTCTACCACACCCCTGCCCCCCCTCCCACCCCACCCCACCCCACCCCACCCCTGCAGGAGGTGGCTAAGATAGTGAAGTACCGCAGTGTAAGCAAGGGCATTGCGCTCTTCATGGCACAGTGCAGTGCAGTTCACCCCCCCCCCAACCCACCCAACCCTGCCACCCCGCCCCAACACCGTTTCTACCACACCCACCCACCCCACCCCACCCCACCCTGCAGGAGGTGGCAAGATTGTGGAGTACTTCAGTGTAAGCAAACGCATTGCGCTCTTCATGGCACAGTGCAGTGCAAGCCCATCCCCCCCCCCCCCCCCCCCCCCCCCCTGCCACCCCGCCCCAACCACCGTTTCTATCACCCCCACCCCACCCCACCCTACCCTACCACCAAGCAGGAGGTGGCCAAGATTGTGGAGCACTTCAGTGTAAGCAAACGCATTGCGCTCTTCATGGCGCGCATCAGCCCACAGCAGACAATGGACCATCTCGTATACGAGATCTCTATGCAGGTGGGTTGGTGCTGAGAACTTGGTGCTAGTGTATGGGTTGGTGCATAGCTTGTGTGTGGGTTGGTGTGTGTGCGTTATTGGGTTAGTAAGGTATGTCGTGTGTGAGTTTGTGTGTGTGAGTGGTTGGGTTGGTGCAAAGATCTCTATGCAGGTGGGTTAGTGCTGAGACCTTGGTCCTGGTGTATGGGTTGGTGCATAGGTTGTATGTGGGTTAGTGTGTGGGTTGGTGCATAGGTCGTGTGTGAGTTGGTGTGGGTGAGTGTGTGGGTTGGTGCATGGGTCTTGTGTTACCAACAGTACAGGAATGGAAATAAAGTTTGAATGTTGAGAAAGGGTTGGGTGAGCTGAGCCCCGTAATAATGATAACGCCTGGTGGGGCGTGGTGTTAAGGGAGTCTGTCATACGCGGGTGGGGAGCGGTCTTCTACCTCAACTGGACAAGTTGGGTTGGGTGAGCTGAGCCCCGTAGGTTACACCTAGAGCAGGTACTTGGGCAAGAATTTGGGTTGAAATTTTGTGTGGGTGAGTGGTTGGGTTGGTGAATAGGTTGTGGTGGTGTGTGGGTTGGTGCATAGGTCGAGTGTGAGTGAGTGGTTGGGTTGGTGCATCGGTTGTGGTGGTATGTGGGTTGGTGCATACGTCGTGTGTGAGTTTGTGTGGGTGAGTGGTTGGGTTGGTGCATCGGTTGTGGTGGTATGTGGGTTGGTGCATACGTCGTGTGTGAGTTTGTGTGGGTGAGTGGTTGGGTTGGTGCATCGGTTGTGGTGGTATGTGGGTTGGTGCATACGTCGTGTGTGAGTTTGTGTGGGTGAGTGGTTGGGTTGGTGCATCGGTTGTGGTGGTTATGTGGGTTGGTGCATTACGTCGTGTGTGAGTTTGTGTGGGTGAGTGGTTGGGTTGGTGCATCGGTTGTGGTGGTATGTGGGTTGGTGCATACGTCGTGTGTGAGTTTGTGTGGGTGAGTGGTTGGGTTGGTGCATCGGTTGTGGTGGTATGTGGGTTGGTGCATACGTCGTGTGTGAGTTTGTGTGGGTGAGTGGTTGGGTTGGTGCATTACCACACACACACACGACCCCCCCCCACACACACACACACACCACACACCACCTATGCTTGTGTCCACCCGCCACCACACACACACACACACACACACACACACACACACACACACACACACACACACAACCACACACACACACACACACACACACACACACACACACACACACACACACACACACACACACACACACCACACACACACACACACCACCACACACACACACCACACACACACACACACACCACACACACACACACACACCACACACACACCACACACCACCTATGCTTTTGTCCACCCTACACCACACACCTACTGCATGCAGGTCCACAAGGCAGATCGTGCTGGTGGACCCACCCCACCCACCCACCCACCACCATTACCACCACCACCACGCACACACGCCACCCGCACCCACACCACCCACACACCTACTGCATGCAGGTCCACAAGGCAGATCGTGCTGGTGGACCCACCCCACCCACCCACCCACCCACCCACCACCATTACCACCACCACCACACACACACGCCACCCACACCCACACCACCCACACACCTACTGCATGCAGGTCCACAAGGCAGATCGTGCTGGTGGACCCCCCCCCCACCCACCCACCCACCACCATTACCACCACCACACACACACGCCACCCACACCCACACCACCCCACACACCTACTGCATGCAGGTCCACAAGGCAGATCGTGCTGATGGACCCCCCCCCCCCCCCCCCACCCACCCACCCACCCACCATTACCATTACCACCACCACCACACACCCACACCACCCACACACCTACTGCATGCAGGTCCACAAGGCAGATTGTGCTGGTGGACCCCCCACCACCACCACCACCACACACACACACACACCACACACACACCACCACACACACACCTACTGCATGCAGGTCACGAATGTGATCGTGCTGGAGGAGCCATGTGCGCCACAATGAGCAAATCATCCAGTGGTGGTGGCAGCCACCCCAACCCACTGCGTCACTACCACCAGTACTACCACCAGAGTGGAGGCGGAGGCCGGGCTAGCGGGTCAGCTGGTAGGTGTGTGGGTGTGGGGAGGGGGGGATACCACCAGAGTGGAGGCGGAGGCCGGGCTAGCGGGTCAGCTGGTAGGTGTGTGGGTGTGTGGGGGGGGGGGATACCACCAGAGTGGAGGCGGAGGCCGGGCTAGCGGGTCAGCTGGTAGGTGTGTGGGTGCGGGGGGGGGGGATACCACCAGAGTGGGGGCGGAGGCCGGGCTAGCGGGTCAGCTGGTAGGTGTGTGGGGTGTGGATATGTGTGTGTGTGTGTGGGGGGGGGGGGGGGGGGGGGGGGGGGGGGGGGGGGGGGGGGGGGGGGGGGGGGGGGGGGGGATACCACCAGCACTACCACAAGGTGGAGGCGGAGGTCGGGGGTAGCGGGTCAGCTGGTAGGTGTGTGTGGTGGTGGCGGGCTAGCGGGTCAGCCGGTAGGTGTGTGTATTGGTGGTGTGGATGTGTGTGGTAATGGTGTGGTGGTGGCGGGCTAGCGGGTCAGCCGGTATGTGTGGTGGCGGTGGTGTGGATGTGTTTTGTGGTGGTGGTGGTGGTTGGTGTGGATGTGTGTGGTAATGGGTGTGGTGGTGGCGGGCTAGCGGGTCAGCCGGTATGTGTGGTGGCGGTGGTGTGGATGTGTTTGGTGGTGGTGGTGGTGGTGGTGTGGATGTGTGTGGTGGTGTGTGGTGTGGTGTGTGTGGTGGTGGTGTGTGGATGTGTGAGGTGGCGGTGGTGTGGATGTGTGTGGTGGTGGTGGTGTGGATGTGTGAGGTGGCGGTGGTGTGGATGTGTGTGGTGGTGGTGGTGTGGATGTGTGAGGTGGCGGTGGTGTGGATGTGTGTGTGGTGGTGGTGGTGTGGATGTGTGTGGTGTGCTGGTGTGGTGGGTGGTGTGAATGTGCGTGTGGTGGTGTGGATGTGTGTGGTGGTGGTGTGAATGTGCGTGGTGGTGTGTGTGGATGTGTGTGGTGGTGGTGTGGTGCTGGTGGTGAATGTGCGTGGTGGTGGTGTGGATGTGTGTGGTGCTGGTGTGAATGTGCGTGGTGGTGGTGTGGATGTGTGTGGTGGTGGTGTGGATGTGTGTGGTGGTGTGGTGCCAGTGGGTGGGTCAGCTGGTAGGTGGATAACGGCTGAGTTGCCCAGTGTGCTGTGAATTTGAACCATGGGTGTGCAGGGTGAGGTGCAGAGGGTGCTTGCATTTTTGTGTGAAGGCTGTAGGCCTGAGGATCACACACTCAGGGCTTTTTTTACTGCTATATATAACAATTGCTAGATTTAACCCCGTTTTGGCAAAAATACCGCTACGTGAGATCCGATTGAGCTTCCTGCACTCAGACCCAAATCGCTATGAAGGACCCCAATTCGACACAAAATCGCTTTAGAGGACCCAATTCGACACAGACCCCACTACCCCAATGACGCTCTCATGCATGTAGTCATGGCTGAGGTGCACTAGGTGCTGTGAAAGTGAAGCATGGGTGTACAGGGTGAGGTGCACTGGGTGCTGTGAAAGTGAAGCATGGGTGTACAGGGTGAGGTGCACTGGGTGCTGTGAAAGTGAAGCATGGGTGTACAGGGTGAGGTGCACTAGGTGCTGTGAAAGTGAAGCATGGGTGTACAGGGTGAGGTGCACTGGGTGCTGTGAAAGTGAAGCATGGGTGTACAGGGTGAGGTGCACTGGGTGCTGTGAAAGTGAAGCATGGGTGTACAGGGTGAGGTGCACTGGGTGCTGTGAAAGTGAAGCATGGGTGTACAGGGTGAGGTGCACTGGGTGCTGTGAAAGTGAAGCATGGGTGTACAGGGTGAGGTGCACTAGGTGCTGTGAAAGTGAAGCATGGGTGTACAGGGTGAGGTGCACTGGGTGCTGTGAAAGTGAAGCATGGGTGTACAGGGTGAGGTGCACTGGGTGCTGTGAAAGTGAAGCATGGGTGTACAGGGTGAGGTGCACTGGGTGCTGTGAAAGTGAACCATGGTCTGTTTGGCATTGCTATCAAATGGGCTGGAGGACTGCTTCAAGCCTCTGCTACTCTCTCCCTCCGCCCCCCTTGATACCACCAGCACTACCACCAAGGTGGAGGCGGAGGTCGGGGTAGCGGGTCAGCTGGTAGGTGTGTGTGGTGGTGGCGGGCTAGCGGGTCAGCCGGTAGGTGTGTGTATTGGTGGTGTGGATGTGTGTGGTAATGGTGTGGTGGTGGCGGGCTAGCGGGTCAGCCGGTATGTGTGGTGGCGGTGGTGTGGATGTGTTTGGTGGTGGTGGTGGTGGTGGTGTGGATGTGTGTGGTAATGGTGTGGTGGTGGCGGGCTAGCGGGTCAGCCGGTATGTGTGGTGGCGGTGGTGTGGATGTGTTTGGTGGTGGTGGTGGTGGTGGTGTGGATGTGTGTGGTGGTTGTGGTGTGGATGTGTGGTGGTGGTGGTGTGGATGTGTGAGGTGGCGGTGGTGTGGATGTGTGTGGTGGTGGTGGTGTGGATGTGTGAGGTGGCGGTGGTGTGGATGTGTGTGGTGGTGGTGGTGTGGATGTGTGAGGTGGCGGTGGTGTGGATGTGTGTGGTGGTGGTGGTGTGGATGTGTGTGGTGCTGGTGTGGTGGTGGTGTGAATGTGCGTGGTGGTGGTGTGGATGTGTGTGGTGGTGGTGTGAATGTGCGTGGTGGTGGTGTGGATGTGTGTGGTGGTGGTGTGGTGCTGGTGTGAATGTGCGTGGTGGTGGTGTGGATGTGTGTGTGTGGTTGCTGGTGTGAATGTGCTGGTGTGGTGGTGGTGTGGATGTGTGTGGTGGTGGTGTGGATGTGTGTGGTGGTGTGGTGCCAGTGGGTGGGTCAGCTGGTAGGTGGATAACGGCTGAGTTGCCCAGTGTGCTGTGAATTTGAACCATGGGTGTGCAGGGTGAGGTGCAGAGGGTGCTTGCATTTTTGTGTGAAGGCTGTAGGCCTGAGGATCACACACTCAGGGCTTTTTTTTACTGCTATATATAACAATTGCTAGATTTAACCCCGTTTTGGCAAAAATACCGCTACGTGAGATCCGATTGAGCTTCCTGCACTCAGACCCAAATCGCTATGAAGGACCCCAATTCGACACAAAATCGCTTTAGAGGACCCAATTCGACACAGACCCCACTACCCCAATGACGCTCTCATGCATGTAGTCATGGCTGAGGTGCACTAGGTGCTGTGAAAGTGAAGCATGGGTGTACAGGGTGAGGTGCACTGGGTGCTGTGAAAGTGAAGCATGGGTGTACAGGGTGAGGTGCACTGGTGCTGTGAAAGTGAAGCATGGGTGTACAGGGTGAGGTGCACTGGGTGCTGTGAAAGTGAAGCATGGGTGTACAGGGTGAGGTGCACTAGGTGCTGTGAAAGTGAAGCATGGGTGTACAGGGTGAGGTGCACTGGGTGCTGTGAAAGTGAAGCATGGGTTTACAGGGTGAGGTGCACTGGGTGCTGTGAAAGTGAAGCATGGGTGTACAGGGTGAGGTGCACTGGGTGCTGTGAAAGTGAACCATGGTCTGTTTGGCATTGCTATCAAATGGGCTGGAGGACTGCTTCAAGCCTCTGCTACTCTCTCCCTCCGCCCCCCTTACATTAAATTTGCTTCATTTGAATTTGAATTTGAACTTGCTGTTGCTGGCCATGACCACCCCATTGAATTTGCTTTCGAAGCCATCGGTTCAACGGGGAGTGCTTACTTTGAATTTGCTTCATTTGAATTTGAATTTGAACTTACTTCTGCAGGCCATGATCTCCACCCCATTGAATTGCTTTCGAAGCCATCGACGCATTGAGGAGAGCTTACTTAGAGGAGGTTGACATTCATTTGAATTTGAATTTGAACTTGATGCCGCGGGCCACGACCAGGCCATTGAATTCGCCTTTGAAGCCATCGACTCAATGAGGAATGCTAACTTTGAATTTGTTTAATTTGAACTTGAATTCGCATGCGCAGGCCATGACCGCCCCATTGAATTTGCTTCCGAAGCCATCCACTCAACGGGGAGTGCTCTCCTTGAATTTGCTTCATTTGAATTTGAATTTGAACTGGCTGCTGCAGGGCATGACCGCCCCATTGAATTTGCTTCCGAAGCCATCGACTCAATGGGGAGTGCTTACTTTGAATTCGCTTCATTTCAATTTGAACTTGAATTTGCTTCCGCAGGCCATCGACGCATTGAGGAGAGCTTACTTGGAGGAGGTTGACATTCATTTGAATTTGAATTCGAACTTGATGCCGCGGGCCACAACCACCCCATTGAATTGGCCTCCAAAGCCATCGACTCAATGAGGAATGCTTACTTTGAATTTTGAATTCGCTAAATTTGAATTTGAATTTGAATCTGAACTTACTGCCGCAGGCCATGACCACACCATTGAATTCGCCTCCGAAGCCATCGACTCAATGAGGAATGCTAACTTTGAATTTTGAATTCACTTAATTTGAATTTGAATCTGAATCTGAACTTGCTGCCGCAGGCCATGACCACCCCATTGAATTCGCCTCTGAAGCCATCAACTCAATGAGGAGTGCTAACTTTGAATTTTGAATTCGCTTCATTTGAATTTGAATTTGTATCTTAACTTGCTACCGCAGGCCATGACCACCCCATTGAATTCGCCTCTGAAGCCATCGACGCATTGAGAAGTGCTTACTTTGAATTTGCTCAATTTGAATTTGAATTTGAACTTGCTGCCGCGGGCATGACCTCCACCCCATTGAATTTGCTTCCGAAGCCATCGACGCATTGAGGAGAGCTTAGTTGGAGGAGGTTGACATTCATTTGAATTTGAATTTGAACTTGCTGCCGCAGGCCATGACCACCCCATTGAATTCGCCTCCGAAGCCATCGATGCAATGAGGATTGCTTACTTGGAGGAGGTTGACAGTGGAGAGGTGTTCGGGGACAATGGTGATGATGGCATTGAGAGTCAATACTTTGAGAAGACCAGTGCGACGACGGGGCTCATGAACACGTCACTTATGAGTGACGAGTTTGTAAGTGGGGACCTCGGGTCCATGAGTGGCCTTAATAAGAGCGGCAGGAGCGAGCCAGACAATGTTCAGGCCAGAATATCAAATCAAGCCCCCCTCTCAGTGGCCGACTCGGCCATGACCAGTAGCGTGAGGTGAGAGGGGGGGGAGTGGATATCAGTAAAAGAGATTGTATTTGGGGGGTTGTTCTAGTAGGGGGGGGGGGGGGGGGGGGGGGCAGGCCAGACAATGTGCAAGCCAGAATCTCAAATCAAGTTCCCCTCTCAGTGGCGGACTCGACCATGACCAGTAGCGTGAGGTGAGGGGGGGAGTGGATATCACTAAAAGAGATTGTATTGGGGGGCTTGTTCTAATGAGGAGGGGTGTGTGTGTGTGGGGGGGGGGGGGGGTGGGGGGGGGGGCATGAGGTGAGAGGGGGGGGATAGCAGAGGGAAGGGACGGCTTAAAATGTCGTTAGTCCGTTCGTTAGTCCGTTAGTCACAAAATCGCATTTTCAGGTTTTATGAAAAACAACAAAAACTTGAACATTCTATATCCTACAACAATTATAAGACTTCTTCATACGGAACAGATTCAACATTCAATATATATTCAACATTCCATATCTTACAACAATTATAAGACTTCTTTATACAGAACAGATTCTCTCGAGAGCACACATGAGCATCGCAATTGAAGAAAAGGAGCTAAGGTTTGTGTTTTTTTGGCCAACAGTTACAATTAACGGGTAACCTTTTTCAACATTTCAAATTTGTACCATCCAAACATGTGCGCCTTATCAACCGCGATGGTTGCTTGTCCAGTTCAGGTAGGAGACCGCTCCCCACCCGCGTACGACGGGCTCCCTTAACACCACGCCCCACCAGGCGTTTTCATTACCTTACTAGGTTTGGGAGCAGGTTTGTTGTCAAAAAAAAATCGAGGCGAAATCATATAAGCAAAACAATCGACAAAACAATCCCCTTGGGCACTTCATATATAATTAGCACACGGAGCTCACCTCAGGGCCGTGCGAGCCGCGTGGGGTGGGAAGGAGCAAGCCACGCCAACTGCCGTTGGCCAAACATCGTGACAAATGAAATCTCACTCGGACCAAAATCACACTTTTTCAAACGAATCACAATTACATCACGTAACGGTAAAATCATATTTGTTCATGAATTACAAGACCACTCATGCCCACATAATATACATGGGACCACATATGCGTAGGGGTCGCCTATGTTGCATAATATGAGTGAATAAATAATATGATATACTATTATATAATATTAGGCGGACGAGCCATCTCACCAGAATTTCGAATTTATTTGAAAACTAATATTATTGTGACACTATAATAATTGAAGTTAATATTAGTTTTTTAAACACTAATATTAGTTGCCGTTCCCTACATATGCGCCTAAACATCCACATTCTTCATGTGTATGGGGTGTTTGCGTTTCCAAATACCTACTTTGCACATAAATATCTCAAGGAATACTTTGAATCAAGTTGTACTCAACATGTTAGCCTATTTATATACCACAAAATTGCCTCTCAATCACGCTGCTTCTCAGGGTGGGTGGAGACAGCACAACCTCCCAGAACTCAACACCCAGGCTAGAAAAGAGCACCAGCGAGCGCCAACAATATTGTAACGGGAGTAATGGGTATATGTACTAGAGGATTAGTACTCGGACATCATATGACTTCTTTGCCGAATGTCGCTATGGTGTAACGATTCAGATCCGTTACAAATATACTAGCTCCGGTTTCAGACAGAAAAACAGACAGACCATCCCACCCAACCATTCCCTGTCCATTACAGGATGTACAGAAACAAAGCGGTGCCTGTGAGCGCGCCTGAGAGGTTCAGAGAGGAGCTCTTCCTACTCCTTAAACCACCCACCCTCCCACTCCCTTCCCTAACCCTTAAATCACGCTGCTACTGCCTCTCAGGGTGGGTGGAGACAGCACAACCTCCCAGAACTCAACGCCCAGGCTAGAAAAGAGCACCAGCGAGCGCCAACACTATTCTAGCCAGACCTCCAATGTCAGCCCTACCAAGCTGCCAGCAAACAACCCAGGCCAGATACCTTTGCTCACCAGGTAGGATGACAGCCCCCACCCCCACCCACCCGCACACACACACAAACACCCCACCCCCACCCACCCACCCCCTTATTCGTAGTTAGCCCCAGTGCAAGTAAACGGGCTGGTCCCTCACGCCTCATTATAAGGCGTACTATTGATTTATCTATTCATATATTAGCTTACCACGTGGGTTGGGAGTTTGTCTTCAGGGGATTATTGGTTTATGAGGAGGAGGGGAGCTTGGTTTAAGAGGAGGAGCGGAGCCTGGTTAGGGTTGGTTTGGTTAACACAACACAACACAACAGATAGTCAGGGGACTGTTGGTTCAGATAATCAGATAAGGGGAGCCTGGTTAGGGTTGGTTAGGTTAACACAACACAACACAACAGAATCATGATGTTTAGGGTTGTTTATGATTGGTTTAAGAGGAGGAGGGGAGCCTGGTTAGGGTTGGGAGATACGGACAATACTACACAATACAACACAACAGGGATTTGTATTTCCGTTATATATAGCGATCGCTAGTTTTGACCCCGTTTTGGCGAAATTATCGCTATAAAAAAGTAAAAAACAAATGCCCTCAATGGCCCTAAAAAGCTACAAAAAGCTACAGAAAGCACTAAAACGCTGTCCCTGGAGGAGGCCTAAAACCATAAAGCTAGAAGAAACCCACTTTCAGATTTGAAAACAAAATCACTGCAACACAACATAGAAGCAAATAAGCATGACATAATACAACACTCTGCAAAGCAACACCGGCCACTTCTGAACTCAAAAAAAAGGGGGGGGGGAAACGACACTTCTGAACGCAGAACAAGACAAAACAACACAGAATAACACAAAACAACACTTCTGCACTCAAAAAAACACAAATAAAACAACACAAAACAACAGAAATCAACACAAAACAACACTTCTGAGCACAAAACAACACAAACAACACAGCACTTCTGAACACAAAACAATATAAAACAGCACAAGGCAACACGAACAACACAAACAGCACAAACAACACAAAGCATCATAGCACTTCTGAACACAAAACAACACAAACAACACATAACAACACAAAGCATCACAAAACAGCAGAAAACAACACAAAACAACACAAACAACACAAACAACACAAAACAACACATAGCATCACAAAACAGCAGAAAACAACACAAAACAATACAAACAACTCGAACAACACAAACAACACAAACAACACAAACAACACAAACAACACAAAACAGCATAAAACAACACAAAACAATACAAACAACACAAACAACACAAACAACACAAACAACTTAAAAACACAAACAACACAAAACAACACAAAACAACACAAAACAGCATAAAACAACACAAAACAATACCAACAACACAAACAACACAAACAACACAAAACAGCACAAAACTGCAAAAAACAGCACAAAACAATACAAACAACTCAAACAACTCAAACAACACAAACGATACAGCACTTCTAAACACAAAACAGCACAAGACACCACAAAACAACCCAACCTGCATTCACCTGTCTCAGACCGGAGCTGGCCCTGTGTCTTCTCACTGAGGTGGCCTACGAGCACGACGAGGACTTCAGGACGCACCTGGCTCTACTCTTCCACTGTTGTGTGGTGAGTTCCTTTTGCAACCCTGCTTATCCTGAAACAACACAACACTGTCCCTGTTATTGGAGGTTGGTGGTTGGTCCCAGTGCAAGCACGACGAGGATTTCAGGACGCATCTGGCTCTACTGTTCCGCTGCTGTGTGGTGAGTTCACTTGACAGGGGGGGGGGAGAGAGAGAGAGAGAGAGAGAGAGAGAGAGAGAGAGAGACAGACAGACAGACAGACAGAGAGTGTGTGTGTGTGCAGAGCAAGGACATTAAGGAGCATGTCTCACCTGCGCCCACTTCACGATTTCAAGACACATCTGGCTCTACTGTTCCGCTGCTGTGTGGTGAGTTCACTTGACAGGGGGGGGGGGGGAGAGAGAGACAGACAGACAGACAGACAGACAGACAGTGAGTGTGTGTGTGTGCAGAGCAAGGACATTAAGGAGCATGTCTCACCTGCGCCCACTTCACGATTTCAGGACACATCTGGCTCTACTGTTCCGCTGCTGTGTGGTGAGTTCACTTGACATGGGGGGGGGGGGGGGAGAGAGAGAGACAGACAGACAGACAGACAGACAGACAGTGAGTGTGTGTGTGTGCAGAGCAAAGGACATTAAGGAGCATGTCTCACCTGCGCCCACTTCACGATTTCAGGACGCATCTGGCTCTACTGTTCCGCTGCTGTGTGGTGAGTTCAATTGACAGGGGGGGGGGAGAGAGAGAGAGAGAGAGAGAGAGAGAGAGAGAGAGAGAGAGAGAAAGAGAGACAGACAGAGAGTGTGTGTGTGTGCAGAGCAAGGACATTAAGGAGCATGTCTCACCTGCGCCCACTTCACGATTTCAGGACGCATCTGGCTCTACTGTTCCACTGCTGTGTGGTGAGTTCACTTGGCAACCCTGCTTATCATGAAACAACACAACACTGTCCCTGTTCTTGGAGGTTGGTGGTTGGCCCCAGTGCAAGCAAGACAAACACTGTCCCTGTTATTGGTGGTTGGTGGTTGGTGGTTGGCCCCAGTGCAAGCAAGACAAACACTGTCCCTGTTATTGGTGGTTGGTGGTTGGTGGTTGGCCCCAGTGCAAGCAAGACAAACACTGTCCCTGTTATTGGTGGTTGGTGGTTGGTGGTTGGCCCCAGTGCAAGCAAGACAAACACTGTCCCTGTTATTGGTGGTTGGTGGTTGGTGGTTGGCCCCAGTGCAAGCAAGACAAACACTGCCCCTGACAAACACTGTCCCTGTTATTGGTGGTTGGTGGTTGGTGGTTGGCCCCAGTGCAAGCAGACAAGGATTATAGGACACGCCTGGCTCTACTGTTCCGCTGCTGTGTGGTGAGTTCACTTGACAACCCTGCATATCTTGACAAACACTGTCACTGCCATTTCATCCACCCACAAACAACACAACACAGCCCCTGCCATTTCACCCCCCCCAACACATCCCCTGCCATTTCATCCACCCCAGCAAATCCCCTTTGAATTCCGCTGTTGTGTGGTGAGTTCACTTGACAACCCTGCATATCTTGACAAACACTGTCACTGCCATTTCATCCACCCACAACAGAGCCCCTGCCATTTCATCCCCCCCAACAAATCCCCTGCCAATTCCTCTGTTGTGTGGTGAGTTTATTTGGCAACCCTGCTTATCCTGAAAAGAAAAAAGAAAAAAGTCCTAAGCAGCGTCCCAAGCGACGCGGAAAATTGGCGGAGTGAGCTGGCAACGGAATAAAAAGGTGGCAACGATGGAGCTGACCGAAGCGAGTTAGTTACGCGACTGTTGGCTGACGTGTCGGACTTCAAGTTTTTCGGTCGGACAAACCTTGAAGAGGGGGCTCCGCCAAAAACTGTCCCTGCCATTTCATCCCCTGCCATTTCATCCCCTGCCAACCCTGCACATCCTGACAAACAACACAACATTGTCCCTGCCATTTCATCCCCCCAACACATTCCCTGCCAATTCCTCTTCTGTGTGGCGGTTGATGAGACAATAGACTGTTTTAAAATAACTCCATTCAAAATTACTTTAGGGTTTAGAGTTTTAAAACCCACTCCTGTTGTTTTCGCTCCCCTGCAACACCCATGTCTTTACATATCAACCTTGAAAATTACGAGGGCTTTGTCTCAGGTCACGGGTAGAAGCTGCTGGTCAACAAGACCCCCCCCCCCCCCCCCCCCCCCCCCCCCCATATGTGGTTACACCCATGTCTCTCACATATCAACCTTGAAAACTTATGAGGGCCTTGTCTCTTGTATATGTAATCGCATATAAATCCATAGATAGATAGATAGATACATTCCATATGAATATATAGATAGATAGATAGATAGATGGATGGATCTCATATAAATAGATAATAGACATATACGCCCACATATTAAGAAAACACTTTCGTACTGTTATGCATATGAATAGATAGGTAGATAGATAGATAGACATATACACACACATATTAAGAAAACACTTTCGTACTGTTATGCATATGAATAGATAGGTAGATAGATAGATAGACATATACACACACATATTAAGAAAACACTTTCGTACTGTTATGCATATGAATAGATAGGTAGATAGATAGATAGACATATACACACACATATTAAGAAAACACTTTCGTACTGGTATGCGTATGAATAGATAGGTAGATAGAAAGACAGATAGATAGACATATACACACACATTAAGAAAAACACACACACATTAAGAATAACACACACACATTAAGAATAACACACACAAACATTAAGAATAACACACACACATTAAGAATAACACACACACATTAAGAATAACAAACACACACACACACATTAAATATAACAAACACACATTAAGAATAACACACACACACACATTAAGAATAACACACGCACATTAAGAATAACACACACACATTAAGAATACACTCTCGTACTGGTATGCGTATGGGATACTTTTCACACGTACGACCTAACAGTGGTATTATGCATTTGATTATATGCTACAGTATTCTATTAGTTGTAATCCCCCTGCAACACCCCTGTCTCCCGCAGAACAACTTGGACAACTATAAGGGTCTTGTCTCAGGTCACGGGCAGCAACTGCTGGTCAGCATGTCATACCCCCCCACACACACCCACACCCCCATATGTATATGAGTGTTTATACCCCTGTATCCTGCAGATCAACTTTGAGGGTCTTGTTTCAGGTCACGGGCAGCAGCTGCTAGTCAACATGGCATACCCCCCCCCCCCCCCCCCCCCCCCCCAACACACACACATATATATGTTTATATGTTTCTACCCCTGTCTCCCGCAGATAAACTTGGACAACCATGAGGGTCTTGTCTCAGGTCACGGGCAGCAGCTGCTGGTCAACCTCCTGTACTCCCTATCTGCTCGTCATGTGGAGGCGCAGCAGCAGAACACCTACGACGAGGATGGCACTAATGAGGGCACAGACTGCACACAGGTACGTTGTGTGTGGGTTTTTACATGGGCAGGGGGATGTGTGTGTGGCTGGGTGGCTGTGGGTGTGGATAGGGTAGGTGGGTGTGGATAGGGTAGGTGGGAGTGGGTATGTGGGTGTGGGGAGGAGGCTGTGGGTGTTAAGGTGGCTGAGGGTTGGTCGATATGTGGGTGGATGGCTCTGGGTGTGGGTCCCCATGCCTCCACCTACCCCAACCCTACCCAACCAACCCATTACCCATCCCAGTACACCAACCCATTGCCCCAACAGAGTGAAGATCAACCAGGGTACTTCCAAGCGCGCGCTTTTGCGCGCTGGCGCGCTGCCTTTTTTAACCCCACACGTTCCGCGCAGTGTTTTGCAACCCTCTGTGGGCGCAGCAAAGCAATTTTTTGCGCTCTTTGCACTACAATGCGGCAGTTTTGATTTTTTCAAGTGCGCTAAAGCGCTGGCCAATTTGGTCAATGGAAGTACCCTGGGCTCAACTCAATCCACCCGCCCACCTATCCCCCCCCCCACCCTAAGTGTTGGAGGCTAGTGCACTGTACTTGTGCTGTCGTGCCCTCTGCCGCGCTACCCCGACGCTTACGCACCGCCATGCCTCCACCTACCACAAACAGCACAACAAACCTTACCCAACTAAACTCAACCCAATACCCACCCAAATAAACTCGACCCAATACCTACCCCAATAAACTCGACCCAATACCTACCCAAATAAACTCGACCCAACCCACCTATCCCCACCCCCACACCCTAGGTGTTGGAGCTAGTGCGGCTACTTGTTGCCCACACAGGGGCGGCGGCTGTGGCTTCATGAGGACTGTGGGCTGCGTCACTCCGAAGTGCCCTCTGCCACGCTACCCCAACACTACCACAACACCATGCCTCCATCTTACCGACTCCCCACCCACCCCTAGTTGATGGAGCTAGTGCGCTACTTGGTGTCAATGAGGGGGCGGCGGCTGTGGCTACGTGAGGACTGTGGGCTGCGTCACTCTCAAGTGCCCTCGGCCACACTAGTCCAACTTTAACACAACGCCATGCCTCCACCTACCCTACACATCACAACACAACACAAACTACTAGACCCTACCCCACACAACTCAACCCATCCCCCCCACACCCATCCCCTCCCCACCCCTACACCATGCCTCCATCTTACCGACTCACACACACACCCTCCCCACCCACCCCACCCCACCCCCTCCCTAGGTGTTGGAGCTAGTGCGCTACTTGTTGTCCCATGAGGGGGCGGCGGCTGTGGCTTCAACGAGGACTGTGGGTTGCGTCGGCTCTGAAGTGCCTCGGCTGCCGCCCTAGCCTCCTTGGTTGAACGCCGTCACCCTCGTCCATTGGGTCTTCGAGGGAAGCTTAAGGGTGAGGCTGGGGGGGGGGGGCATGTGGAATGGTGAAGTGGAAATAGGAGGGGGAGGGGGGGGGGAGGGCAGCTTGAGGGTGAGCTGGGGGGGGGGGGGGGGGGGGGCAGAATGGGAGGGAGGAAAGAGGGGGGGGATGTGGGGAGGAGGGAGGGAATGGAAGGAAGAGGGGTTAAATACCTAGCCTCCTTGGTTGACGCAGTCACCTCATCCATGGTCTTCGAGGGAATCTTTGAGGGTGAGATGGGGGAGGGGGGGGAGGAGGGAGGGCAACATGGAGGGAGGGGAATGGGAGGAGGGAAGGCAAATTCACACACAACACACACGCAACACACCCTCACACCCTCACACCTACCCAGGTCGATTGGGCGGAGTTCTACTTGGCCTGTGCCCTCTAGTGTTGCACTCACACACACCACATAAAACCACCATCTCTAATAAACGCATGACTCGCCCACCCACCCACGCCACCCACGAGTCCCTCCACCGGCGTTCGCCACCTGTGTTGTTTGATCGTGGCGTGTTCATGGTGCCCTCACACACACTCAACCCCTCCCAGCCCACCCTCCCTCACAACACACATATTCGGACCCCTAAACACACCATGCCCACACCTCCCCTCACATACACAATATTCAGACCCACCTCCCACCATCCCACCCACCCAGGTCCAGTGGGTCGAGGTCTCCTTGGACTGGTCCCTCCACACACACGCACCACTAATACACACTCCCACACGTACAAACACACTCTGCCATGCACCCCACCCCACCCCACCCCCACCCCTCCTCGCACACACATATTGGATCATTAAACCACTCTCCCACCCTCACCCACCAGGTCCAGTGGGCCGAGGTCTCTTGGACTGGGCCCTCCACTGTCGCAGCCACCACCTGCGCTGTCGATCGTGGCGTTTTCATTGTGCCCTCCGCACACTAAGTCAACCCCTCCCACCCGCCCACACTAAAACTGAACAACGCCCTCCCACCGGTCCCACCCAGGTCCAATGGGCCGAGGTCTCCTTGGACTGGGCCCTCCACTGCCATAGCCACCACCTGTGCTGTCGATCGTGGCGTGTTCATTGCACCCTCGACACACTTACTCAACCCCTCCCACCCACACACTCTGAACACTGAACACGCCCTCCCACCTCCACCTCCCACCCACACACTCTAAACACTGAACAGGCCCTCCCACCTCCCACCTCCACCACACACTCTGAACACTGAACACGCCCTCCCACCTCCCACCGCACACACTCTGAACACTGAACACCCTCATCCACTTTCCCACTCTTCCACCCACACACTCTGAACACTGAATACGCCTCCACTTTTCCACGCACCCAGGTCCAATGGGGCTGAGGTCTCCTTAGACTGGGCTCTTCACTGCCGTAGCTGCACCTGTGCTGTCGATCATGGCGTGGTTTATTGTGCCCTCAGACACACTTACTCAACCCCACCCACCCACACACTGAACACGCCCTCCCACCCACCCAGGTCCAATGGGCCGAGGTTTCCTTGGACTGGGCCCTCCACTGCCGTAGCCGCCACCTGTGCTGTCGATCGTGGCAGGTGTTCCGATCGTTGCGTCCATCCATGAGTGCGGACGTGGCGGCAACTTTACTTATGTGCATGCACCAGTGCTCGGTTGCTCAGGGGGTGCAAGCCTCGTGGACGTCACTGGGGTGGAGCTGATCAACACGCTGAAAGGTGTGGGGGGGAGTGTGTGGGGCGTGGTGGTGGTGGTGGTGGTGGGGCATACATGGTTGGGGATGTGGCGGCAGCGTTATTCACGTGATGCACTAGTGCTTGGCTACTCAGGGGGCGTCACTGTGGAGCTGATAAACACTGAAGGTGGGGGTCGGGGGGGGGGGGCTGATGTGTTTGTGTGGTGGTGGTGTGTGTGTGTGTGTGTGTGGGGGGGGGGGGGGGGGGGGGGGGGGGGGGGGGGGGGGGGGGGCATCCATGGTTGGAGACGTGGCGGCAACGTTGCTGATGTGCATGGACTAGAGCCCGGTTGCTCAGGGAGTGCAAGCCTAGGACGTCACTGTGGAGTTGATCAACACGCTGAAGGTGTGTGGGTGTGTCGGGAAGTGGTGCGTGGGGGTGGAGGTGGGGGGGCATCCATGAGTGCGGATGTGGCGGCAGCGTTACTCATGTGCATGCACCATTTCTCGGTTGCTCAGGGGGTGCAAGCCTCGGACGTCACTGTGGAGCTGATCAACACACTGAATATGTGTGTGTGGGTGTGAGGGTGTGTGTGGGGGGGGGGGGATTGACCTGGGTCAGTGGCGAGTGGGAAAGGAAGGGTTTGTTTGTGGGTGGTTGGGGATGGGGGGGGGGGGGGGGGGGGGGGGGGGGGGATTTGTTGTGAGTGGATGGAGGAGGCCAAAGAAGGGTTTGTGTGAAACTTACCACTATCAACAGCAACACAAACTCTGGCGGTCACCCTCTCTACAGGCCCTGATCCACAACATGGCCCCTGGCCGCTTGGTGGTGTATCATGTACTGCCCACCAGCCCGCCACCACAACCACCACCACTACCAACAGCAGCACAAACTCTGGCTGCCACCCTCTCTGCAGACCCTCATCCACAAAATGGCATAATAACTTGCCTCACCATCTCTCTCTCATCACACACACACACCTGTACCTACAACCCCCACCCCCCCCCTACCCTCTCCACAGGCCTTCATCCACAACAATGGCCCTGGCCGCTTGGTGGTGTATCATGGACTGACTGCCACCCTCTCTGCAGGCCCTTATCCACAACATGGCGCAATAATCTTGCCTCACCATCTATCATCACACACACACACACACACACCTGTACCTACCCCACCCTCCACCCCCACCCCACCCTCTCTGCAGGCCCTCATCCACCACATGGCACAATTAAACTTGCCTCACCATCCTCTCTCCGCATCACACACACACACACCACCTGTACCTACAACCCCCATCCCCACCCTCTCTGCAGGCCCTCATCCACAACATGGCTCCTGGCCGCTTGGTGGTGTACCCTCAGACCTTCTGGGCCGCACTCGCCCTCCTCCACACTCGCTACGTGCATCTCTACGGCCAAGCCCTCGGGCTCCTGGAGCGGTGCTGGTACACCTGGACTGCATCGCCCCAAGGTCCAGAGTGCTGCTGGCATGTGCACGGGCATGCAAGGCCTGGTGTTGTTGATGCACCGGTGGCACTGTTGGGGGGCACTGACCCCAAGGAGGGTGGCTCTGTGGACGAACCAGGTAGGGCTCAGGGGAAAGGGAAATCAGCGTAGAACATCACAACCAGGCGCTTACCAGGCTAAGTCGACTGGGTGTGGACGAACCAGGCATGTGCAGCGGGCATGCAAGGCCTGGTGTTGTTGATGCACTCGGTGGCACTGTTGGGGGGCACAGACAAGGAGGTGGCTCAGGGGGGGGTGGGGGGGTGTGGACGAACGCCAGGTAGGGCTCAGGGGAAAGGGAAATCAGGGCATAGAACAATCAGCATAACCAGGCGCTTACCAGGCTAAGTCGACTGGGTGTGGACGAACCAGGCATGTGCAGCGGGCATGCAAGGCCTGGTGTTGTTGAGGCACTCGGTGGCACTGTTGGGGGGCACTGACAAGGAGGTGGCTCCTGTGGACGAACCAGGTAGGGCTCAGGGGAAAGGGAAATCGGCGTAGAACATCACAACCAGGCTAAGTCGACTGGGTGTTCTCCCCTCTCCAGAAACCTGGGCTGTAGGTCTCCAGATCTTGGGCCTGCCGCAAGACACCCCACAACACCAACACCTCACCACAACCACCCCACAACCCAAACACCACCTCACGACACAACCACACAAACAGCACAACACTCACACAAAACACAAACACCCACAACACTAACAGCTCCTTCTCCTCCCCTATACTCCAGAAAACCTGGGCGTGGGTCTCCAGAATCTTGGGGCCTGCCACAAGACACCCCTCGACCTCGCTTCCACTCGGTAGCTATCCAGCAGCTACTGCTCAAGGGCCTAGCCTTCGACGACACCCAGTGCGCCTCTCTCAAGGCCATAGAACAGCTAGCGACAACGCTGGCACACCAAGGAGCCTCTATGTACGAGCGGACAGCAAGGGCCACTGCATCGGACTTCAAACTGAAACAGGAGGAGCAGATGCTGCAACGACAACAACAGCAGCAGGCAGCAACACAGGTGCTCTCCCCCCCCTCCCTCCTCCTCTCCCTCACTTCCCCTCACTCCCCGCTCCCTCACTACCCAATCCAACCTCCTCCCTCAACACCCAACCACCCTCCTTAACACCACACACGAACAGACAACAAGCAGCAGCAGACAGCAACACAGGTGCGCTGCTTCCCTCCCCCCCACACACCACTACCCCCCGCCCCTAACCCCCCCCCCCCCCCCCCCCAACACACACTCCCCTCACTTCCCCTCACCCCTTCCCTCACTTCCCAACACCCTCCCCACCCCCCAATCACCATCACTCCCCCCCCCCCCCTCACCCAACACAGGGCAACAACAGCAGCAAACAGCAACACAGGTGAACTGCCCCCCCCCTCCCTCATTTCCCCCTCCTCAAACTACCCAAACCCTCGCTCAACACCCACCCACCCTCCATCAACACCTGACACACGACAACGACAGCAGCAGACAGCAACACAGGTGCACTGATCCCCCCCCACAGCACACAGCACACACACAACACACACACACACACACACACACTACCCCCCCCCCCCCCCTAACACTCCGAGCGCGGATCCCCCCTCAACTCACTTCCCCCTTCCTCACGTACCCAACCCCCCTCGCTCAATGTCACAACACACACATCCTCCCTCAAAACACCCGACACGCGAAAACAAACAGCAGCAGACAGCAACACAAGGTGCGTTATCACCCTCCCCCCCACCCCCCCATCCCCCCTCCCCCCCCACAACACACACTACCCACCACCCACCACCACCCAACCGACCACACATCCCTCATTTCCTCACACCCTCCTCACTAACCACACCCTCCCTCAACACCCAGCCCCCTCCCTCCCTCAACACCAACACCCTCCCTTAACACCGCAACACCCTCCCTCAACCCCAACACGCGACAACAAACAGCAGCAGACATCAAACCAGGTGTGCTGGCTTTTTGTATGTCTGCGTGGGGGGAGTGCGTACCATACGTGGTAACCAGGGGGCGAATAGTGTATGGGGTCTACTGTCCATCACCACAATACATTAGAAAATTGCCTTAGTCGTCCTGGCATGCCCGCCTTTCTAACATGAAATTACCCACTCATGTAGGATTTTCGCTTTCGCCTTAGCACCCCTTTGGATCCTCCAGGGTCACGGGGCTGAAGCCCCAAGTTCCCCCCGTGTCTCCTTCCGCCGTCTGCCTGTCTGTCGCACTGCTCCGGATTCTGTCTGGCAGATGTCCAGGCGTTTGAACGATTCCGACCACCTCCGCACCCACAATGTTTGCTCATAGTTGGAGTGCGCATGACTAGAGTTATCAGCATCGTAGCGGTCAAGATCCTTTCAAAAGTTGTTCAATGTGTGTAGCTCTATTCGGCTACGAGTAGCTACTTTCTCCACTACTTTCAAAACTCCCTGCCGGTGACTGCTAAAGCGATTTTCCATGTCGCTTGCAACACGATCTAGAGCTTGTCACCCAGGAAGTGGGACCCCGTACACACAAACAGCGCCACCGATGATTCAGAAAGAATAGCTGAGAAATCCCTACATTAGTATATACCCCACACACACACACACACACACACACACACAGCACACACACACACCACACCCCATAACCCAACCTCCCACTCCCCACACATACCAACCTCCCCACTCCCACCCCCATACCAACGCTCATCCACCCCCCCTCCCACTTCCCACGCATACCAACCTCCCCCACCCCCCATACCACCTCTCCACCCCCCCTCCCACCCCCATACCAACTCCCACCCCCCCTCCACCCCCACGCATACCACCCCCACCCCCCTACCCCCAAACCAACCTCCCACCCCCCCTCCCACCCCCCATAACCAACCTCTCCACCCCCCCTCCCCACCCCCCAAACCAACCTCCCCACCCCCATACCAATCCTCCACCCCCCATCCCACCTCCCACCCCCCATACCAACCTCCCCACCCCCATACGCATTACCAACCTCCACCCCCTCTCCACCCCCCAGTACCAACTCCCACTCCCCACGCATACCAACCTCCCCACCCCATACCAACCTCTCACCCCCCATACCACACCATAACCAACCTCCCACCGCCTCACTCCCCACGCATACCAACCTCCCACCCACCCCATACCACCTCCCCACCCCCCATACCCAACCTCCCCACCCCATACCAACTCCCACCCCCCATACCAACCTCCCCACCCCCCATACCAACCTCCCCACCCCCATACCACCCCCATCCCAACCTCCCACCCCCCACCCCCCATCCAACCCCATACCAACCTCCCCCCTACCCCTCCCACTTCCCACGCATACCAACCTCCCCACCCCCATACCACCCCCATACAACTCCTCCCCCCTCCCCTCCCACTCCCCACGCATACCAACCTCCCCACCCATACCACCACCATACCAACCTCCCACCCCCCTCCACCCCACGCAGACCAACCTCCCACCCCCAATACCACCCCATACCAACTCCCAGCCCCCCCTCCCACTCCCCACGCATACCAACCCCCCCACCCCCCATACCAAACTCCCATCCCCATACCAAACTCCCCCCCCTCCCACTGGTGTCCCCACGCATACCACCCCCACCCCGACCCACCCCATACCAACCTCCCCCCCCCCATAACAACCTCCCCCCCCCCCGCCCATTCCCCACCCCAGGACCCAGCTTCTCAAGGCCTGACACATACAAGTGCAGCTAGCACCAACAGCAAGCAGTACAACGAGAGCTTCCGCAAACACTGTGCCCTCAAGCTGGACGGCTTCAAGGCCCTCCTGGGTCCTTGGAAGAGTCAGCTCTTTGTCTCCATCATGGGGGTCCTGCCCACCCTAGCACACGTGCTCAAGTAAGCTCTCCCTTCGTCGCCCTCTCATCCCCTCTCCCTCCTCCACCCGCCCAACCCCTCTCCCTTCACTCCCTCTCCCTCCTTCACTACCTCTCACCCCTCTCACTACATTCCCCTCGACATCCTTCACTCCTGGGTTCCATGATAGAGGTCAGCTCTTTGTCTCCATCATGGGGGGCCTGCCACTGCACCTAGCACACATGCTCAAGTAAGCTCTCCCTTCTCCGCCCTCTCATCCCCTCTTCATCCTTCCCCCAATCTTCACCTCTCACTTCACCATCTCTCACTTCACCATCTCTCACTTCACCCCCTCTCACTCATTCACCCTCTCACTTCACCACCTCTCACTCCCTCTCTCTCCTTCACCCTCTCACCCTCTCATTTAAACCGTCCACGTCTCTGCGCCTCCCCTTGACCTCTCGCACTCCTCCCACTCACCCACCATCTGCTCCACACACATACACCCACCCACTCACCATCTGCTCCTCACACACATACACCCACCCACCCACCATCTGCTCCACACACACATACACACACACACACACTATCTGCTCCACACACACATACACCCACCCACCCACCATCTTCTCCTAACACACATACACACACATACTCCTCCACCCTCTCACCTGTGTTCCTCCTTGTCCTGCTCAACCCTCTCAACCCTGCCCCTCGCCCCACAGCCTCTCACCCCCTCTCACTCATTCACCTTTCACTCCCTCTCTCTCCTTCATCTTCTCCCTTAAACCATCCACCCTTCCGCATACCCCCTCGACCTCTCGCCCCGCCCCACACCCTCTCACCCCCTACCCTGCAACCTGTCCCCGCCCCACAGCCTCTCCACCCCTCATCACTCATTCACCTCTCACTCCCTCTCTCTCCTCATCTTCTCACTTAAACCATCCACCCTTCTGCATCCCCCTCGACCTCTCGCCCCGCCCCACCCCCTCTCACCCCCTACCCTGCGACCTGTCCCCCCGCCCCACAGCCTCTCACCCCTCTCTCACACTAAACCTTCCACCCCTGCCTTCAACCCCTGTGAATCCCCCTCACCCCCTTTCGCTCCTCCACCCTCTCACCCCACCCCCTGCCCACGCCCCACAGCCTCTCACCCCAAAGCCTCCCACCCTACACCCTGCCCCGCCTCACACCCTCTCACCCCACACCCTCTTACCCCACACCCTCTCACCCCACACCCTGCCCCCGCCCCACAGCCTCTCCTCCATGGGCGAGACCACCTCAACGCCACCCGTCGCCAACCAGCGCGTCTCCACCGCCCGCTACACCCCCCGCTCTCCGCTCATCACCTCCGCCCTCACCTCCTGCCTCACCTCCTTAGCTAGCGCCGCCACGGCTTACGGTCTCGAAGGCCTCTGCTCCCAGCTCCTCTCCCTAGCCTACTTCGGCCAGCAGCCTCCCTCCAAGACCTCCGCCCTCACCCCCTCCCACTTGGACCCTACCAGCCTCACCACCTCCCTCCCCCCCCTTGTGACCGCCCTCTGCGACGAGGTGGCCGCCAGCTTCTTCCCTCACTACTCCTCTTGGTTCCTGCACCACTGCATTGACGTGCTGTCGTCCAAGGCTGCACCCAAGGCACACCTGTGGGGCACCCTGCTTATGCTGAGGTGCATGTTCGAGGTGCAGGGGGAGCTGCCTCTGAGTGTTGGTGCAGTGCAATTCATAAGCGACCCCGGGGCCATGGCTCCTCTGGCAGCGATGGTACAGGTGAGGCACTACAAGCATCCTGACCTCTCTGAATATCAATTTAATCTTGTTTTTGTGCGACGCACCGCAAATTGAGCGACTCGGTGCACCCCCAATGCGACGCGCTCCCCCCACCCCCCACCCCCAGGGCTCTACACTCCGCCCTGAAATCAGGGTTGCGTCACATATTTTTAGGGAACGTCAAATCATATGATGCTGACCAAAGACGAGTATGATATCATATTATATCATACAAAAATTATATGATTTAATATCATATGATATGATGCCCCAGGCCAAAGTTACCTAGTCAGACCGCCGGCATCATATGATATCATATGATGACATGATATCATATGATATCATATGATGACATGATATCATATGATATCATATGATGACATGACATCATATGATATCATATGATGACATGATATTATATGATGACATGATATCATATGATGACATGATATCATATGATATCATATCGCCGATCCCTACTTATTTTGCTACACAACTGGACCTACAGGAAGATGAAAAAAACAGTGACATGCACGCACCCTCCCTACATGCCTCTACACACCCCCACACAGTTTTTCTTTATTCACGCACACACTCACACACATATTGTCACCCTGGAACACATCCACACCAGGGTACTACTAAGCGTGCTCGGCAGCGCGGTGCCGCGCTGCCTTTTTGAGCCCCTCTGCGCGTTTTTTCAGTTTTTCAACCCCCTGTGGGCGCAGCGCGCTGTTTTTGCGCTTTTTGCTCTAAAAAGCGCTGACCAATTTGCCGTTTGTGCGCTTGAAGCGCTGACCAATTTGGCAAGAAGTAGTACCCTGACCCACACACATGCTCACTCACATTTTCTGACACGTGAACACCCCAACAAACCATCACACAGACACACACATGCATACACACATTCTCCGACACGCGACCACAAAAACACACACACGCTCACACAAACACACACACTCTCTCTCACACTCTCATACTCTCTCTATCTCTCACACACACAAACACACGCACTCTCTCCCACACACACACTCTATCTTTCACACACACTCACACAAACACACACACAACACGCAAACTCCCCCCCTTCCCACCCACTCCCCCCCAGGAATGCTACACCTCCCAGGCCGTCGACACAATCACCGCCATCAGCAAGCAGCAACACCAAACACAGGGGGCCTCAGGTTGGGCATCGACACACTCCAACACACACATTCGCTGACACGCTCCCATACATGCTCACCTAAATCTTGTACACACTCTCACACACGCCCTCACAAACACACACACCGACGCATGCTCCCTCCCTCCCTCCCCCCCTCTCCCCCCAGGGATGCTCCTCCTCCCAGGCATCCCACCAACACACACCAACACACACATTCGCCGACATGCTCCCATACATGCTCACCTAAATCTTGTACACACTCTCACACACGCCCTCACAAACACACACACCGACGCATACTCCCTCCTCCGTCCCCCCCCCTCTCCCCCAGGGGTGATACTCCTGCACCAGCCCCCCCCCTCCCCCCCTCCCTCCCAGGCCCCCCCTCCCTCCCAGGCCCCCCTCCCCCTCTCCCCCCAGGGGTGATACTCCTCCCAGGCCCCCCCCTCCCTCCCAGGCCCCCCAGGGGTGATACTCCTCCCAGGCCTTCAACACAATCGCCGCCATCAGCAGCAGCTACACCAAACACAGGGGGCCTCAGGGTTGGGCATCCCACCAACACACACCAACACAAACATTCGCCGACACGCTCCCATACATGCACACGTAAATCTTATTCACACTCTCACACACACCCACACAAACACACACACTGACGCACACTCCTCTCCTCCCTCCCTCTCCCCCAGGGATGCTCCTCCTCCCAGGCATCTCACCAACACACACCAACACACACATTCGCCGACATGCTCCCATACATGCTCACCTAAATCTTGTACACACTCTCAAACACGCCCTCACAAACACACATTCACCCCCTCCCTCCCTGACGCACACCCACCACCTCCCTCCCTCTCTCCCCCAGAGATGCTACTCCTCCCAGGCCTTCAACACGATCTCCGCCATCATCAGCTTCTCCCAACGCAGGGACCTCAGGGTTGAGCATCACTCCAACACACACCAACACACACATGCGCCGACACACTCCCAGACATGCACGCCTAAATCTTGTACACACTCCCACACACCAACACACAAACACACACTGACGCACACTCCCCCCCTCCCTCCCTCTCTCCCCCAGGGATGCTACTCCTCCCAGGCCTTCAACACCATCTCCGCCATCATCAGCTTCTCCCAACGCAGAGGCCTCAGAGTAGGGCTTCCCACCGACTCCACGGGAGGCACCCTCCCCCGCCTGCCCACCCCTCCCTCACCAATCAATAGCAAAGCAAAGCCAGAATTTGTGTTCCGCACTCTGACCCCCCCTCCAGTCAGCGTCTCGGGCAGCCTGAGGAAAGTGATCGATACCCTGGGTTCCAGTGTGCAGCGCGGGCGTAGGTCAGCGAAGATGATGCCCTTCCTCTCCCCTGCTGCTGGTGGCCCCCCAAAAGCATGAGGAAGGTGGTGGACACCCTAGGCTCTATTGTGCAGTGAGGGCGCAGGGCAGCAAAGATGGTGCCCTTCCTATCCTCAACCGCGAAAAGCCAAACCTAGGGTGGGACAGATAAAAACATGGAAGGTGCCCTTCCTGCCCCTTCCTGCGCCCAGTCAGCCTTCCTGCCCCTTCCTGCACCCAGTCAGCGCCTAGTCAGCCTTCATGCCCCTTCATGCCCCTTCTTGCGCCCAGGCACTCAGGCAGCATGAGGAAAATGATCGATACCATGAGCTCTAGTGTTCAGCGCGGGCGTAGGTCAGCGAAAATGATGCCCTTCCTCTCCCCTGCTTCTGGTGGCACCCCCAAAGTACGAGGAAGGTGGTGGACACCCGGGGCTTCAGTGTGCAGCGCGGGAGTAGGTCAGCAACAATGATGCACTTCCTTTCCCCTGCTTCTGGTGGCACACCCAAAGTACGAGGAAGGTGGTGGACACCCGGGGCTTCAGTATGCAGCGCGGGCGTAGGTCAGCGAAAATGATGCCCTTCCTCTCTCCTGCTGCTGGTGGCACCCCAAAAGCATGAGGAAGGTGGTGGACACCTGTTGCTCCATTGTGCAGCGAGGGCGCAGTGCAGCGAAGATGGTGCCCTTCCTCTCCCCTACCGCGGAAAGCCAAAGCTAGGGTGGGGTAGATAAAAACATGGAAGGTGCCCTTCCTGCCCCTTCCCATGCCCAGTCAGCGCCCAGTCAGCCTTCCTGCCCCTTCTTGCGCCCGGGCACTCAGGCAGCATGAGGAAAATGATTGATACCATGAGCTCTAGTGTGCAGCACATGCGTAGGTCAACAACAATGATGCCCTTCCTCTCTCCTGCTCCTGGTGGCACCCCAAAAGCATGAGGAAGGTGGTGGACACCCGGGGCTTCAGTGTTCAGCAAGGGCGTAAGTCAGCAAAAATGATGCCATTCCTCTCCCCTGCTGGTGGTGGCACCCCAAGAGCATGAGGAAGGTGGTGGACATCCTGGGCTGCATTGTGCAGCAAGGGCGTAGGTCAGCGAAGATGATGCCATTTCTCTCCCCTGCTGCTGGTGGTGGCACCCCAAGAGCATGATGAAAGTGGCGGACACCCAGGGCTCCAGTGTGCAGCAAGGGCTCAGGGCAGCAAAGATGGTGCCCTTCCTCTCCTCTACCGCGAAAAGCCACAGCCAGGGTGGGGTAGATAATGACACAGAGGGTGCCCTTCCTGCCCCTTCCCTCGCCCAGTCAGCCTTCCTGCGCCCAGTCGGCGCCCGGTCAGCCTTCCTGCCCCTTCCTGCGCCCAGTCAGCACTCAGGCAGCATGAGGAAGGTGATCGAACCCTGGGCTCCAGTGTGCAGCGAGGGCTTAGGGCAGCAAAGATGGTGCCCTCACTCTCCTCTACCGCGAAACGCCACGGCCAGGGTGGGGCAGACCCTACAACAGCCTGCACCTGTTCAGGTTGTTAAACAGGTGTTCAGGGAGTTAAACACCTGTTTATGTACAAAGACCCCAAATTAGCCGTGCTGTATGATTGTATTTCATGCACTGCAGTGGACAGTGGTCACACGACTGGCGACCCTGTTTAACGAGGTGGAGGCACACCAGACCGAGATGGTGACATGCATATACAGTAAGCCTGGAGGAGTACAAGGTTGTTAAACAGGTGTTCAGGGAGTTAAACACCTGTTTATGTACATCATTGCTTAAACAGGTGTTCAGGGAGTTAAACACCTGTTTATGTACATCATTGCTTAAACAGGTGTTCAGGGAGTTATACACCTGTTTATGTACATCATTGCTTATACATGTAGTTGTTAAACACCCTCAACACCTGTTTAACAACCTTATAGCAATTCAGGGGATGAATGGGACATAACTTTTCCGCGAGAACTCGTACTTTGTACTTCGTCAAGAATTTTTGCCTGGAAATCCGAGAATTCTCGACAATTTGGCCTGGAATTCTCGAGAATTCTCGACGAAGTACTAAACGTCTGTCCAGTTCATCCCCTGAATTGCTATAATCATCCTTCTCTTGTGCAGAATGTTCCTTGGCCAGTGGTTAGTTTTAAAAACTGTTGGATGAGTGGGAAATAGGCAGATAGAGAATAACAGGGTGCAGGCTGCTGTAGGCAGAAACAGCCTTTAAACTCTCATAGCAGCTCCACAGTTCAGAAGTATTGCTCGTCATTCAGGTTAACTTCTGTAGTCACGTCCCAAACGCGGAATGATAACGCCTGGTGGGGCGTGGTATTAAGGGAGCTCCGTCTTACGGCGGTAGGGAACGGGCTGCTACTTTACCTGGACAAAGCTACCATGGCGGTTGGCAGCGACCGCGAACGCGTATGCGCCATGGTAGCGTTCCAAACGTTCCAAACGCGGAGTGGTCTTAAATGCCATGGTAGCGTTCCAAGCGTTCCAAACGCGGAGCAGTCTTAAGCGCCATGGTAGTGTTCCAAACATTCCAATCGCGGAGTATTCTTAAATAAAACTTGAACTTGGGTCCTCTGTTGTATTCTTTACAACTGCATGGTGGACAGATTAAATCGGCGGCTATCAGAATGGCCTCGGCTTAAATCGGCGCCGTTTATCAGAATAGCTTCGGCTTTCTCCCCGACAAAATCCTGTGGTCTTTGGCTTGTGCAAGAACTTGAACTTGATTACATGGCTGCAGCCAGCAATTTGGCTGCTCGTCGTCTTTGGCAGTCAAAAGACCAGGGAAAATGTATCGGTTAATGTCAACAATATCAATCAAAATCAAACAAAACTTCAAGCATCATTATCGACATATACTTGATCCAATATTTTCATGCATGGCTTGTTTAAGGAATAATTATATTGTAGAATCAAATTATCACTGTAGCACGAACTCAGGAAAACGATTGTTTGAGGTTCAGTTCATTAATGTTTTTTTCTTTTTAACCCTTCCTGTCTCGGTTGGGCAAGTCACTTTATTTGGCCTACCCCTGGACTATCATACATACAAGGGCACTAGGGTACTTCAAACGGACCCCAGGGGGTGCGTCCTGGGACGCACCCTAATTCGGTAGGTTGGGTCCTGGGACGCACCAAATTTGGTATGTTGCGTCCTGGGACGCAATCTAGTCATTAGGCTGCGTCCATCTCTCAACAGAACCCGTAGCCCACGGCAATTGAGTGGTGGTGGGCCAATCAACTGCTGGGTGAGACGCAACTATCGTCCTGAACCTGCGTCTGGGACGCAATTAACATCCTGAACCTGCGTCTGGGACGCAATAGACCCTTCCCATGTTGCGTCCTGCGACACAGGATGCTGCGTCCTGCACTACCCTTAAGGGCACCCATCATTAGGGGTTGAAATACTTCATTCCAAAGAAAATATGATTAATCTTGGCCTTTGGGTTTGGGGTCAGTATCTTCAGCCTATTTAGCCCACATATAGGTTGCATAGCTTTTCTTTTCGGCTGTGAAGAGCGACTTCAAGACAGCTCCTCAAGCTACATGATTTTCCAGCTCTACACTGCTCATCGTCTTCCAATTCCAAGTCCTTGCATGGGATACCCACGGAAAACAGGGGGCAAACTAAATGGATTATACCTTTTTAATTGCTTGCCCATGTCATGTAGTCGTGTCCCTTTTCATAACTCAATTGCTTCGAGGCTTGGTACTTCTGCCTTTCGCTGAAATGTAAACAGAGGGATGCTGTTGCTTCGTTTCCTGTATTATGTGCAGTGAGCATGGATTGGTTGGTTGGGTTGGTTTGTTCCGTGGTTTTCCAGCCAACTGATCAGTGGTGAACTATACAGGCAGCGAGTGCTTCTGTACATCTCTCTGCCTGTATAGTTCAACAATCAGAAATCAGGTTGTGATGAGCATGCTGCTCGTTTACGCAAAAGGGCCAGTGGTGGGCACTAGGGTACTTCAGGACGACCCCCCCAGCTCTGCTGCCTGAGACGCAACCAATGTTATAGCCTGCGTCCTGCGTCGTAACGGACCCTTCGTTCTGTTCAAAGAACCCTCCCCAAGTTGAATCCTGCGAGGCAACAGACTCTTCGACGTTGTGACAGAGGAGGCAGCGTCCTAAACAACCCTGGTGGGGACATGATAGGGCCCATAGCCTGAGAAATACGGAGAAGCATATACTGTGACATAGGAGTGATAAGAGCTAATAGCATACTATGGCAGAGAACAAGGTGAGCGGAGAGTCTAAAACCCCACCACCAGTACTGCGCTACGGCAGTACACAGTGAATAATAACAAGGTGAGCTGGGAGTCTAAAACTCCGCCATCCGTTCTGCACTACGGCAGTACACAGTGAATAAGAACAAGGTGAGCTGAGAGTCTACAACTCCGCCATCCGTTCTGCACTACGGCAGTACACAGTGATAAGAACAAGGTGAGCGGGGTAAGTCAAAAACCCGCCACCCGTACTGCACCATGGCAGTACACAGTGGTGCAGAACGGCTACACCACGGGGACTACAACTCTCAGTGGTGTTGTCCGAGACCCCCTTTGGACAGCTTCCTTAATCACGCCGAATTGGCGTACTGCTTTTCTTTTCTTTTCAGTCCAGGGATGGTGAACCACTGTTTCTTTTGGGAGCGAAGCTCAAGGGGCAGGTCACACCCGGGTCACACTGCGGTTGGTTTTCTGGAGCTGGAGGGAGCTGGGAGCAGGCCAGCAGGGAGCTGCCTGGAGCAGGGACCTGGAATAGGGAGACTGGATAGTGGAAACAGTACAGATGTGGGAACCTCTGTTACAATGTTAAACGACCAAGTCGTCAATAATACAACAAATTGAAGTTTCTTGCTAGAGAGATGTAGCCAAGTAGAATTGGGGAATAAATAGATAATGTAATAATTCGCTTGCTGGGAACATCTAATGAAGTACCAAGTGGGAATAATTTACCAATTCAAATTTAACCACAGAAGTCTTGCTAGACTTTAAAATTTATTTAAATTAATAGGAGTCTTGCTAGACTTTAGCATTTATTTAAATTCAACCACAGAAGTCTTGCAACCTAAGGTGAAAATCCTTTCACACAAAAAAAACTAGACTTATGAAGGGCTGAAAATAAAAAGCATTGAAAAAGCTTTGCTTTGTAGGCAGTTGCTTGGAAGCACACCCCTATTGTGTTCAAGGCCAATAGGCTGAAGAGACTTCGCCAATAACTGAATAGCAAGAGAGAGTTGGATGATTTTGTATTTTTTATACAGTTTATGTAACACGTTCCTTCTCATTTTCAGTTATTTGGGCCACATCTCAATACAATATCAGCTTGCTACTGTGCCGCACCCGCTCTAAAATTGGAGGACTAGAATTAAAAATGATTAAAAATTCGATAGGAAAATATATGAGTGAAATAACGATGATACGGATAAGATAATAACAGAAAACCTGCAGAAAGCAATATAAAGTTCCAAAAAAAAAATCCAGGCCAAAAGCTAAATCGGGTCCAATACCCCCCCCCCCCCCCCCCCTTTGGATTTAGCTTTTGCTTTTGGTCCGATTTTAGTCCTGACAAACCGTGACACAAAACAATTTTGTAGTGTGACCACTAAGGTTTGGGTGAAAAGTTAAATCGACCCAAATCGGACCCAAATAGGCCTGACCAAAATAAGTGTGACCGACCCCTTATAGCTTCTACATACCTCCTTTCCCTGTCCTTGGTCACACCATAATTCATTAACATTGGTCACTCAGTCACTCGGGTGGCGTCGCAGGAGCCAATGCTAAACTTCCAATGTTATTTATTGCATAGCTGTCCGAATCAAAATTACGGTTGTGTTTTATATGGCACGCATGTATGGCGAATAGTAGGTCGGGTAAATATCAACAACATACTCATTGCCCTTTGTCTATATACCGGTAGTATGCGACCACCAATGGTTTCGCAATGCGCACATACTACAATGTTATTTATTGGTTTCGAAATCAAGGCCATCTTGCTAGCGGCATGTGCTCTCTTGTGTAGCCGAAGCAAACCACTTCCTCTGTGCACCACAAGTAATGGTTGCAGCCATGGCCTACCTGCTCAAGACTACTGCACGTACTGGCAAAAAGTATTATCAATGCCAGCAGAACCATGGTAAAGATGATAGAGAACGGCACCGTTTCAATGATTGGCTCATCGGTAGAAGGTGCGGGGATCTAACCACTACGGTTGCGCTTTAGTGTTCGCGGTCGGTGTCTTATGGCAGAGGCATGGTACATGTGTAGGGAACGGCATTGTGATAGCATGTCATCATATCGAATGTATGTATGTATGTTACAGTCTCGGGGCAAGCAAAATAGGCAAAAACCAACGGGGGCCCTGAGTTAGTGCTACAGCGATCATTTCATTATACACAAAAAGTAAATCATAATCTCATCATGGGTGATCAATAATTGTGCGATTCTTAAATTATTATTTTAATACACTGTACCGGTATTAATTATTTCATTCAACCATCATATCACAGCACCCGCAAGTTCTGCCAGAACGGGAGATACTCCTTTCTGATTCAACATTTAAGTTGTGAGCTAGAAGACCTAGTCTTGCTATGCATTTAATATCATCCCCATTACCTAATAAGTTAGTGCATGTGGAGCTATGGTATTATCATCATGGTGGAGCATCATATGATATATGATAATATCATATGATGCTTACAGTCTGACTAGGCTGAAGTTACCATTTATGTACACAGTCATACAATGCAATTTGTGAAATATCATATGATATCAATATATCATACTCGCCATTGGTTAACATCATAGGGTGGTTATGCCAGTCCCTACATATATCAAGTCTGTTAGGGATCTATACACATCAACAAAAATCCTCGGCATAAAGAGAACTCCTTATTATGCCAAGAGTATCACACACAATATCCCAACCACCCCCAACCGCTCCACCTGAAGATAACGTGTACCACTTCACGAAGGCAACAAGAGTATCACATACAATTAGGGATCGGCAGTATGATATCATATGATATCATGTCATCATATGATGCCGGCAGTGTGCCTAGGTAACTTTGGCCTGGGCCATCATATCATACTCGTCTTTGGACAAGATCATATGATTTGACGTTCCCAACATGCAACATTCCAACCACAGCCCGCTTCAGTGATCGGTTGGTCTCCTGGTACACCAAATCGCTTTAGGGATAAAGGGTCGGGGGGTCGACTCCCCCTACGGCGGCCACCCCTAGCGTTGCAGGTCGTTGTCAACCGCGATGGTAGCTTGTCCAGTCGAGGTGGTAGATCATTCTCTGACCGCGTACGACGGGTACCCTTAATGCCACCCCCCACCAGCGTTACCATTACCTATTCCAACCACCCCCAACCGCACCACCTGAAGATTACGTGTACCACTCCACCAAGGCCAAGCTGTTTCAAGTCTTGGATGCAAAACCGTCATGGGAAAGCAACTCAATCCAACCCAAGAACTCCCTGCAACATAAGGCCTGGACGGAAGGGTGTTGCACAAAATGGCTGCCTGCCCACCGAAAGCAAAATTATATACAAGTAACACCCATGAGCTTCAGACCGGACGTACTGCACTATTAGCCCTGGACTTCCTTACTGCCAGCCACCCATTTAGAGAGGCAACATCAACTGTAGTATAGGAGAAATTGGACATCCTCATGGGTGGAGGTATGGCCATTATACAATTGGAAACTCTCATAATATTTTTACTACATCTGTTGGTGTCCTCTTGTAGACACCAGCGCTGTCTTGCAGGCAAGACCTGGCCCTGGCCCTGGCCCTGCTGACCTGGCCTTGTCTGTCCTGGCCTTGCCTGTCTTTTAGGCAAGGCCTGGCCCTGGCTCTGTTGACCTGGCCTTGCCTGTCCTGGCCTGTGCCTGGCCTGGCCTGTCTTTCAGGATGCCTCAAATCTTGTTGCTTCTTTCAGGCAAGACCTGGCCCTGGCCCTGCTGACCTGGCCTTGCTGAGACGCCTCAGACCTTGTTGCTAGAGAAGAGCACTGGGTTTGCATCCATCTTGGCAAAATTATTGGCTGCAAAGTTGAGGTGGGGGAGATTGAAGATTTTATGTTCAGTGATGGTGATACAGTTTGGGAGGAAAGTGTGTTGTGGCCCATGAGACTAGAAGAAAATAAAATACTGGATTAAGCGAACCTGGGATTAAGTATGAAAAAGCAACACGGGAAATTTCAAGGCCCTGTCATACATACCAGGCCACTAACGTTAATCAAGGGGATTCATATTTCAAAGATACATAACAGGAAAGGCTACGCCACATCACATATCAAGCTTCCAGTCTAGACTAGTGGCCTAGTCGGGGATATAATCCTTTCAGTCTAGGACAAGTGCGGGAAGACCTTTATTTTTATATTTTTTATAAAAACATTTTTAGATTTTTAGATTATTAATAAAAAACCATTTTTAGATTTTATATTATTTATAAAAAATAAATTTGTAACTAGGAACCTGAGACAATGGAGCAACACATAAATTTGATTGGAGTTAAATTATCACTGTTGCACGAACTCAGGTCTCCCGTCGGTAAAGCGATTGTTTGGGATTCAGTTCATCAATGTTTTTTCTTTTTAAGCCCTTCCTATCATGGTTGGGTAAGTCCCTTTAGCCTAGTTGGCCTACCCCTGGACTGTAACATTCATACAGCTATTTGTATGGTACTTACAATCAGATCCTGCGCCTCCCTTGGGGTAATCAATTTGGCCATGGCCTTTGTAGCGCATGACAAAGAACATGATAGTCGCTGTTGCGATGATGCAGAAAACAGAGACGCCAATAACGACGCCTGCAATGCCTCCGTCGCTCAAGTCACTTCCTCCGCCGCCCCCGCCTTCCTCAGGCTCGTTTACCTCTTCCATATTCTCAAAGGCGGCTGTGGCAGAGATCCCAAAGTACTCCTCAAAGGACACGGAGATCTGCTGCAGGGTCTCTGTGTCTTTGGATAGGGGCTGGCTTGCAACCAGCATATCACGCCCGCTCGCGATCGCTGCGGGGCTCGCAGATGCCAGTGCCTTGACTGCGGACAATCCGCTGCCGCTGTCGGCCCAGCCAGGGCGAGTGACAAAGGCATGGGCAGCGGCGCGGGCGATGTTACAGTCAGCCCAGCTGTCAACAGGGGCACAGCCACCAGAGGGGCATAGGAGGCGCAGCTCGCTCTGCAAGGCGAATTTGAATTTGAATTCTAATTTGAATTTTAATTGTTGCATGGTTCTTCAGCCTAGCTGTCCACAGAGGCACAGCTCGCTCCACAGGAGGTGCAGCTCGCTCTGCCAGGCAAATTTGAATTTGAATTGTTGCATGGTTCTTCAGCCCAGCTGTCCACAGGGGCACAGCCGCCAGAGGGGCATAGGAGGCACAGCTCGCTCTGCAAGGTAAATTTGAATTTGGATTTGAATTTCTGCACGGTTCTTCAGCCCAGCCGCCAGAGGGGCATAGGAGATGCAGCTCGCTCTGCCGGGCAAATTTGAAATTGAATTTGAACTTTTGCATGCTACTCCAGCCAGCTGCCCACAGGGGCACAGCCACCAGAGGGCATAGGAGGCGCAGCTCGCTCTGCAAGGCAAATTTGATTTTGAATTGTTACATGATTCTTCAGCATTGCTGCCCACAGGGGCATAGCCACCACCACCACCACACTGTCACTCACCATGGGCATGTTAGACCAAGGCTCAGCCTTGTTACCATCTAAGGCATCGTCCAATGGGGTAGTCAGCTTTACAAAAGTCACGTCTCCAGCATTCTCTATAATGCTCAACAGACCAAGTCCCGCTGTGCGATACCCACGGAAACTAGGGAGGATGCTAAGTGGATTAGACAGTTTAAAGACTTGACTAGGGGTGCAATATGACCCAGGCCAGACATATCCTATATACACTCAGTCACTCTGCATTGACCCAGGCAAGACATATCCTATATGCGCTCTGCATGGGTGTGCGCTCTGCATGGGTGTACGCTCTGCATGGGGGTACGCTCTGCATGGGGGTACGCTCTGCATGGGTGTCTCAGCCGTGCGATACCCACAAAAACTAGGGAGCATGCTAAGTGGAGTAGACAGTTTAAGGACTTGCCTTGGGGTGCAATATGACCCAGGCCAGACATAACCTATATACACTGTCACCCAACCAATTCTCAATGAATTGATACTAATTTTCTGACCCTTTCCTCTTGGTTACAGGTTGGTTTGAGCCATATCTAACCATATACCAACTCTTGGGGCCATCCAAAAATGTTTGGTAAATGTAAAAACCGAAGATCTTGCCCAAGTACCTGCTCTGGGTATAACCCAAGGGGCTCAGCTCACCCAACCAATCAGTCACTCTCCATGGGTGTCTTCGACCAGGGCTCAGCCGTGCAATACCCACGGAAAGTAGGGAACATGCTAAGCGGATTAGACAGTTTAAAGAGCAATATGACCCAGGCCAGACACCACCACCACCACACTCAGTCACTCACCATGGGCATGTTAGACCAGGGCTCAGCCTTGTTACCACCTGAAGCGTCGTCCAATGGGGTACTCTGCTTTTGATAGCCTCGTCTCCAGCATCCTCCATCATGCTAAGCGGACCAAGTCCCGCCGTGCGATACCCACGGAAACTAAGGAACATGCTAAGCGGATTAGACAGTTTAAAGACTTGCCTAGGGGTGCAATATGACCCAGGCCAGACACAACCAACACATACACTCAGTCACTCACCATGGGCATGTTCGACCAGGGCTCAGCCTTGTTGCCATCTGAGGCGTAGTCCAATGGGGTGCTCTGCTTTACGAAAGCCACGTCTCCAGCATTCTCCATCATGCAACGCAGTGCACCAGAGTAATCGCCATAGATAGAGTCACTCTCACATCCAGCCTGCAATATTGGTAGGGATCAGCATATCATATGATGTTTACCAAAGGCGAGTATGATATCATATGATATCATATGATTTGATGCCCCAGGCCAAAATTACCTAGTCAGACCTCCAGCATCATTTGATATCATATGATATCATATTGCCAAGGTGGGTGCAAGGGTGTGACTAGTAGTGATGGTAACGACAACGCCTGGTGGGGCGTGGTGTTAAGGGAGCCCGTTGTACGCGGGTAGGGAGCGGTCTTCTACCTCAACTGGACAATCTACCATCGCGGTTGACGACGACCTGCAACGCCAGGAGCGACCGAAGGAGGAATCGACCCCCCGACTCTTCATCCTCAAAGTGATATGGTATACCACCAGACCAATGTATATCACTGAAAGGGGCTACTAGTAGTCTAGTACATGTGATGACATGGTATTGGCAAGGGCAGTAGCTTCGGCCTGAGGTTGCCTGCACAATTCCAATAATAATAACAATGATAACAATAATAACGATTCCAACAATAATAACAATCATAATTCCACACGTTTCAATTTGTTTCAAGTTTGTATTCTTTTTTGTTTCGGGGCATGATGTTCTTAAGTCCCCCTTGGCCCCGTCTAGCTGCGGGCACAAGCAATGTCCAGTAGGGCACCAGGAAAAATAAAATCATCATCATCAAATTAGCACAGAAAAAATTCTCATCATTAAATCAGCACATAAAACATTCAAATCAGCATAACACATTCAAATACATTCAAAAACATTCAAATCAGCACAAAACATTCAAGTACATTCAAAAACATTCAAATCAGCACAAAAAACATTCTCATCATTAAATCAGCATACAATTGATATAATTCATAATATAATTTATAATATATAATTTTAATCAGAAATGACTAACATGGGGTGTCGATATCTTTTTCCAGGCCTACCATACAAAACAACGGCAATCCATAATTATGACAAATTCCCCATAGACCCTGTATGTATGTTTGTATGCATGTATGTATGGTGGTTGGTACCATCACCCACTGACCATCTAAGGATAGGTCAAATAAGCTAAAGGGACTTGCCCATACATGATACAAAGGGCTTAAAAAGTAAAAGCATCGATGAACTGACCAGGGGGCCCAGAGTCCATGCACCAGGGGGCCCAGAGTCCATGCACCAGGGGGACCAGGGGGCCCAGAGTCCATGCACCAGGGGGACCAGGGGGACCAGGGGGACCAGAGTCCATGCACCAGGGGGACCAGGGGGACCAGAGTCCATGCACCAGTCATAATTTAATTATGAAATTATAATTAAATAGGCCAGAGAGATTGAATGCTGCTGGGAGCATGACCTGGGACCCCATGGATTTCACCCTGATGAACTTGTACCCACCTGGCCTCCCCAAAATATTGGAATCTTTTGAGACCCTATCTAAGCCATGCAACATCCCTAGGATATCCCTTTTTCTCAGAACAGGACATCTGATAAGAATACATTAAGAACCTCAGAACAGAGAAGGAAATTGTAATGTGGGATATGCTTACCGCGCCACAGCCATTGCAGATGCCGTCATAACTTCCACCGCCGCCGTCTGAGCGAGGATCACCTCCAGGTGCGCACACGTCACTGAAGAAAGCAGCAACCTGGAGCAGTACAACAAGGAAGTACAGTTATTGAAGTGCGCACACATCACTGAAGAAACCAAAGTGGAGCAGTATATCAGGGAGGTACAATTAGAAAGGTGCACACACATCACTGAAGAAAGCAGCCACCTGGAGCAGTACAACAGGGCAGTACAATTATAGGGGAGTACAAAATGCTTGGTGGGTGTCAGGCAAGTGAGTAAGGTGCATTTAAGATCAATGAAGTAATTAATAATAATAAATTAATTAATAAAAAATATTTAATGAATAATAAGTAATTAATAAATTAATAATAATAAATTAATAATAATTAATTAAATTCAATGAAGTGGGTAAAGGTACATTTAAGATTAATGAAGAGAACACTTCACATTCTGTCATCATCTTTGCATTGGAAATTGTAAATTAGTACGAGCTGCCACAGGACGTGAGATTGGAGGAACCCTCCCGTTTGCATATACCTCACAATCTTACCAATCCAGCACCATTGCTGACGCCACCATGCTCCCACCCCTGCCCCCACCCCCACCGCACCACCTCCAATTAACACCTCCTGCCAATTCAGCATTGTGATCGGCCCCATCACCCACTGACTCATCATCTCTTACCGATTCAGCATCATTGTTGACGCCACCATGCTCTCACCCCCGCCCCCATACCCACCACACAACCTTCAATTCATACCACCTACCAATTTAGCATCGTGGTTGCCCCATCTCACACTGACTCATCATCTCTTACCGATTCAGCATCATTGTTGACGCCACCATGCTCTCACCCCTCGCCCCCATACCCACCACACAACCTTTAATTCATGCCACCTACCAATTTAGCATCGTGGTTGCCCCATCTCACACTGACTCATCATCTCTTACCGATTCAGCATCATTGTTGACGCCACTATCCTTGCTGACACGTTTCATAATGCCCTCACTGCTGAAGTGGCCAACAGGGATGGTCCAGCCAGAGGTCTTGCGGTATCCAGTGTGGCAAGATCGTAGTCCCTGTAAGTACATAGCAATGTGAGTGTGTATGTGTGAGTGTGTGAGTGTGCAAGTGTTAGAGTGTGAGTGAGGGTGTGAGGGTGAATGTGAGTACACAGCAATGTGAGTGTGAGACAGAGCTTGCGCAAGTGTGTTTGTGTTGGGGAGTGGTTGGATATGTGGGAAAAGACAGTTTATGTAGTTGTGCACAAAGTTGTACACAACATGCTGTACACATACTGTACCAAGTTGTAAAAACACAGTTGTTCGCAACATGCTGTACACATACTGTACCAAGTTGTACAAACACAGTTGTACACATTCTGTATCAAAGTAAGATTTGTGATGAGATGTCCATCCATTGAATACTGCATTCATAGAAGTTATCGAGATGGAAAGTGATCAAGAGATTTTCTTTTAGGATGAGGAGGAGGAGGAGGAGGAGGGGGGTGGGGGGTGGGGGGTGGGGGGGATATGGGGAGTGGGTTCCCCTACACCAGTCCTAGGCTGATAGTATCGATGTGATGTGGCTGTGTATTGTAGTCTGGTGTAACAGCTCAGGATGCTTCCTAGCAGCTTGAGGGGTTAGTCTAGTGTAAGCGCGTGACGTGATGTTAGGATTACGTGTATATCTATATGCGTGGACTAGCAGGACAGGCGTAGGGGTTACCTAGGTAGGGGATGTCGAACAGCTCGAGGGTGAACGTCTTCGTGGGAGTAGTAGAAGTCCTAGACTGATAGTACTACATGTGATGTGGCTGTGTATTGTAGTCTGGAGGTTGCATGCTACCTATGCAGCACCGCATTTATTTTCTGTATGCAAGTAACTCACCTTGAGGTCCTCGAATACAAGACCAGTTGGCTTGGCACCAAACTGCTCACTCATGCTATGCAAGGTACTCACCTTCAGGTCCTTGTAGGTGGGGTTCCTCTTAGCGTCACACCAGCTCTTCTTGACAACGGCCACACCAAAGTAGGTGACACCTGCGCCGGCTCCAGAGGAGCCATAGTTCTCACCAACAACAGGCTGAAGCCCGTGCTTCTTGTTGGCATTGTACAGATCCAAGCCTGCATGATAAGGTTGTGCAGATTGTGTGTGAGTGAAAAGGTTGTTTGAAAAGGTTGTCCGGGTTGCGTGCCCCTACTTCTTGTTGGCATTGTACAGAGACAAGCCTGCATGATAAGGTTGTGCAGATTGTGTGTGAGTGAAAAGGTTGTCCGGGTTGCGCGCCCATACTTCTTGTTGGCATTGTACAGAGACAAGCCTGTATGATAAGGTTGTGCAGATTGTGTGTGAGTGGAAAGGTTGTTCAGGATGTGCGCCCGTACTTCTTGTTGGCATTGTACAGAGACAAGCCTGTATGATAAGTTTGTGCAGATTGTGTGTGAGTGTAAAGGTTGTTCAGGATGTGCGCCCGTACTTCTTGTTGGCGTTGTACAGAGACAAGCCTGTATGATAAGGTTGTGCAGATTGTGTGAGTGAAAGGTTGTTCAGGATGTGCGCCCGTACTTCTTGTTGGCGTTGTACAGAGACAAGCCTGTATGATAAGGTTGTGCAGATTGTGTGCGAGTGGAAAGGTTGTTCAGGATGTGCGCCCGTACTTGTTAGCATTGTACATACTGTTTGTGCATGATGCAGACAGGTTGTGTGTGATCCAGACTGTTTGTGCATGATGCAGACAGGTTGTGTGTGAATTAAAAGGTTGTGCAGATTGTGTGTAAGCAAATGAGGTGATACAGACAAGCCTTCATTAAAAGGTTGTTCAGGTTGTGTGTGATCCAGACTGGTTGTGCATGATGCAGACAGGTTGTGTGTGATCCAGACTGGTTGTGCATGATGCAGACAGGTTGTGTGTGATCCAGACTGGTTGTGCATGATGCAGACAGGTTGTGTGTGATCCAGACTGGTTGTGCATGATACAGACAGGTTGTGTGTGATCCAGACTGGTTGTGCATGATGCAGACAGGTTGTGCATGAATGAAAAGGTTGTGCAGGTTGTGCGTGAATAAAAGGGCAGATTGCGTTAATGAAAAGGCAGATTGTGTGTGAGTGAAAAGGTTGTTCAGGTTGTCCATGAGCAAATGAGGTGATACAGACAAGCATGCATGAATAGGCTTGTCGGAGCCTGAGAGGATACTATCAAAGGCAATGAGGGAGACGTTGAATAACTGGAATAATTACACAGCTGACAAGGTTGCGCAGGTTGTGCGTGATACAGGCAGGTTGTGCTTGGTAAAGACAGGTTGTGTGTGATACAGACAGGTTGTGCGTGATACAGGCAGGTTGTGCGTGAGCAAATGAGGCGATACAGACAAGCCAGCATGAAAAGGTTGCGCAGGTTGTGCGTGATGCTGAAAGGTTGTGCGTGGGAAAATGAGGTGATACAGACAGGCTGTGTATGAGTGAAAAGGTTGTTCAGGTTGTGCGTGAGCAAATGAGGCGATACAGACAAGCCTGAATGATAAGGTTGCGCAGGTTGTGCGTGATACAGAAAGGTTGTGCATGATGCAGACAGTTTGTGTTCAAGGACCTCAGGGTGGCAGTGTTTGAAAAACTAATATTAAATAATACTATTATAGTGTCACAATAATATTAGTTTTTCAAATAAATTCGAATTTGTGGTGAGACTGCTCGTCCGCCTAATATTATATAATATGATTTAATATTATTTATTCACTAATATTATATAAATAGCCCCTACGTACCTCCGACTTTGGTAATGTCCGCTTGGTCATTGCTAATCATGTGAGAGCAGCTGTTAGCATCACCACCTGGCACACAGACATACTCGGCACCCAATCTCCCGGTTGAAGTAGTCGTTGCACAGAGGAACTGAACGCACCCAAAAAATAAAAACACGCACAGTGGCATACCTCCGACTTTGTTAATGTCCGCTAGTTTGTTGTTTGGGCTTTTTTCAGCAGCTTCTAGGCAGCTACCCTAGCCAACCACTGTGCTACTATAACAACAAACATACATTTGGACATACACACAGTTAGACAAGAGATTTGAGTGGATTTTATCAGTGGCGTACCTCCGACTTTGGTAATGTCTGCTTGGTCATTGCTGATCATACGAGAGCAGCTGTCAGCATCACCACCTGGCACACAGATGTACTCGGCACCCCCAATCTCTTGGTTGAAGTAGTTGTTGCAAACAGAGGAACTGAACTCGCTGATTCCAGCGGGGATGCACACACGGATAGCCTGTGGGTAGGGGGATGCTGGTCAGCACTTGGGTTTAAGCGGTTGAGTTTTAGGTGGTTTAGTTGTCCAGTGAAGTGCTGATGCCAGCAGTGATGCATACACGGATGGCCTGTGGGTAGGGGGTAACTGGTCAGCACTTGGGTTAAGGCGATTGAGGTTTAGGTGGTTTAGTTGTCCAGTGAAGTGCTGATGCCAGCAGTGATGCATACATGGATGGCCTGTGGGTAGGGGGAAATTGGTCAGCACTTGGGTTCAGGCGGTTGAGGTTTAGGTGGTTTAGGTGCTTTAGGAAAAGAAGTGCTAACTACTTAAGTGCTGGCCAACTTCCCCCTACCAAGCCTGTGTTTGGGGAAGGTGGTCAGCACTTCGGTCTAGGTGGCTGAGTTTTAGTTAGTTTAGTTGTCCAGATTAGTGCTGGCCACCTTCCATCTACCTAGCCTGTGGGTAGGGGGAAGGTGGTCAGCACTTGGTTTAAGGTGGATGAGTTTTAGTTAGTTTAGTTGTCCAGTTCAGTTCTGATGCCACCTTCCCCCTACCTAGCCTGTGTTTGGGGAAGGTGGTCAGCACTTGGGTTAAGGTGGTTGAAGTTTAGGTGGTTTAGGTGCTTTAGGAAAAGGAAGTGTCGACCAGTTAAGTGCTGATGCCAGCGGGGATGCAGACATGGATGGCCTGACTGATAGGGGGAAGCTGGTCAGCACTTGGGTTAAAGCAGTTGAGTTGTAGGTGGTTTAATTGTCCAGTTAAGTGCTGATGCCAGCGGGGGTGCAGACACGGATGGCCTGAGTGGTAGGGGGAAGCTGGTCAGCACTTGGGTTTAAGCGGTTGAGTTAGTTTGAGGTTTAGGTGGTTTAGGTGCTTTAAGAAAACGAAGTGTTAACCAGCTAATTGCTAGCCAGCTTACCCCTACCTCCATTCCAATATGAACACGAGTTAACACAAAACCAATCAATGATTTAGTCATACCAACCACATTTACGGGAATCCCAACCGCTTTGGGGCCATTTCCGGTCAGGATCCCAACCGTTTTATAGGCATTCTTAACCACCAACCGAGGGACATTGGTGTCACATACCTCGACACAACCCTGTGTTTGAATAGCTCATCACGCATGTTCTGTTGACACATATGTACTGCTGTCACTCAAAACAGTGGTTGGGAGTTTGGTTTGTTTGTCCTCGACACACCCCTGATGTAATGGGGTCTTTTGCTTTGTGGGTGCTTTTTCTTTTTGTTTAAAGCACAGAGTCTCATACACCCTCGCGGTGTCAAGTAGACTTTAACATGTAATGTAATGTATTGTAATGTAATACATCCTGAGAACAGATCTTATCGGTAATTAACTAGGTTCCAGATTCACATATGAACAGATTCAACAACCTACATCCAGGGAACGGATCTTATAGATGAGATACTAGGTCCCGGATTCACATATTAATAGATTCAACCACTTACATCCAGTGAACGGATGCGCTCAAATGCTGATACGGCACTGGCACCAAAGTAGCTGGTGAAGGAGCCTGTGACCTGGGTGAGGGACTCAGTGTCGCTTGACACGGGATAATTCTCATCAATCAAACCAACGCCAGCCATGACGGCACTGCTGCTGGCACTTGCCATGTTCTGGACAACACTTCGGCCGACACCAATGTCGGCCCAGCCAGGACGGGCAACAAATGCGCGTGCAGCAGCCTTGGCAATGTTGCAGCTTTCATACTGGTCTACTGGCACACAGCCACCAGTGGGGCATAGGAGCCGCATTTCATCCTACGTACAGGGGAAGGGGGGGTGGGGGTGCATGTGTGGGATATATAGATACCAGATGAAGGTGCCGGAACTTGAACTTGGTACAAGGCCCCAGCCAGCCTCAGCCCCAGCCCTAGCCAGCCCCAGCCAGCCCTGAACTTGGTAACAAGGCCCCAGCCAGCCCCAGCCCCAGCCCCAGCCAGCCCTGAACTTGGTAACAAGGCCCCAGCCAGCCCCAGCTCCAGCCCCAGCCAGCAATTGGGCTGCTCGCCGTCTTCGGTAATGGAACAAAATTTACCAGGAAGGTACTGGAGGTAGGGGAGGTAAGGGTGCTTGGGGTAATGTAAATACCAGGTACATGCTCACGTGAACAGGGTTAAGCATTAGCACATCCCGCTGACCTGAGGCGCTTACTCCCTTGATCCGAGCAGGAAAAGCTATCCCACTTCACATATCACCCTTCCAGTCTGGAACTAGTGCAGGGAGACCCACCTTTCTTTGGCAAAAATTCCCCCCCCACCCCCCACCCCCTCCCCTCCTTCCAGTCTAGAACTAGTGCAGGGAGACTCACCCTTCTTTGGCGAAAATTCTCCCCCCCACCGACCCACCCACCCCTCCTCCCCTCCCCTCCTTCCAGTCTGGGACTAGTGCAGGAATAATCACTTTCTGTGGTGAAATCCTTTTTGCCCCCCCCCCACACACACACACACCACACACACACACCACCACCACCACCTTCACCCACCCAAACAAACAAACATACCTGGTTCAGGGTGGACCAGGCCTGGGGGGTGCCGCCGTTGCGAGCGTAGTCAACAGGAGTGCTTTGCTTCACGAAGGCAACGTCACCATTATCCTCCATCATGCAGCGCAAGGCTCCCGGATACCCCTCATAAACAGAGTCAGAGGCGCAACCAGCCTGCAGGCATGGGGTGGGGAAATGCACACAGTGAATAAAAGTCAGATGCACAATCAGCCTGCAAGGCAGGCGGAAGTGGGCAGGGAGAATTAAGCCTTGAAGGTAGGAAAGAGGGGAAGTGGGAAAGTGGGAAAGAGGGGTGGGAAGGGTGGGAAAGGGGGAGGAAGGTGGGAAGGTGGGAAAGAGGGGTGGGAAGGTGGGAAAGGAGGTGGGAAGGTGGGAAAGGTGGAAAAGGTGAGAAGTTGGGAAAGAGGGTTGGAAGGTGGGAAAGAGGGGAATCATCAGAATGTGGTGGTGGCAAGTGGAAGTGCAGACCATGGAGCAGGGTGGGCCAGGGAGGTCCTAACCATGGACTGTAGGCCATGGGCGATGGGCCAGGCAGGTCCTAACATATAGCTATATAGAGTAGTGGTGTTGAGCAAGTACACACTATCTCGTATTGGCAGAAGGCAGGGAGCACACCTGCAATGTGTATATGTTCAGGGGTAGGCCAAATAGGCTTAAGGGACTTGCCCAACCGTGTTAGGAAGGGCTTGAAAAGAAAAAGCACTGATGAACTGAACCCCAAATGCAATGCCGCACCTGGCCGCAGCCGTCGCAGATGCCACTATAAGATCCTCCATCGTTGTTGGGAGAGCGACCTGGGGCACATACTGTGGAGAAGAAGCCGGCAACCTGAGGGGTACAGTGTAAGAGCAGTACAGTGTAAGAGCAGTACGTACAGTGTCAGAGCAGTACAGAGTAAGAGTAAGCAGTAGTAGCATTCAGCAGCAGTAGTAGCAGCAGCAACAGCAACAAAAACAGCACATGAAGCACCAGCAGCTGTAACAGCAGCAGCAACAACGGCACCAGCACCAGCAGCAGCAGCAGCAGCAACAGCAACAGCAACAGCAGCAGCAGCAGCAGTAGTAGCAGTCAGCAGCAGTAGTAGCAGCAGCAACAGCAACAAAAACAGCACATGAAGCACCAGCAGCTGTAACAGCAGCAGCAACAACGGCACCAGCAGCAGCAGCAGCAACAGCAACAACAACAACAGCAGCAGCAGCAGTAGCAGTCAGCAGCGGTAGTAGCAGCAGCAGGCTAACTCACCGTCTCTGCATCATCTGCAACATTGGCATCGTTGGAGATGACAGTCATTAAGTTATTGGCTGTCATGTATCCGACAGGCAGGGTCCAGCCAGAGGTCTTGCGGAAGCCAGTGTGACAAGAGCGCTGGCCCTGCAGAGGCAAGGACGGCATAGGGTGTGACAAGAGTGTGACAAGAGTATGACAATAGTGTGACAAGAGCGCTGGCACTGCAGAGGCAAGGATGGCATAGGGTGTGACAAGAGTGTGACAAGAGTGCTGGCCCTGCAGATGGCATAGGGTGTGACAAGAGTGTGACAAGAGTGCTGGCCCTGCAGAGAGGTCAGGAAGAATTAGGGTGTGACAAGAGTGTGACAAGAGTGTGACAAGAGTGCTGGCTCTGCAGAACCACTTAAGGCATAGGGTGTGACAAGAGTGTGACAAGAGTATGACAAGAGTGCTGGCCCTGCAGAGGCAAGGAAGGCATAGGGTGTGACAGGAGTGTGACAACAGTGTGACAATAGTGCTGGCCCTGCAGAGGCAAGGTAGGCATAGGGTGTGTCAAGAGTGTGACTAGATTGTGACAAGAGTGCTGGCCCTGCAGAGGCAAGGAAGGCATAAGGATAGCTTCGTGCTAGCCTACCTTGAGATCACTGAGGGTGGGGTTGGGGCGAGCATCACACCACTCCTTCTTGACAACAGCAACGCCGAAGTAGCTGATGCCCTCACCAGCACCGGAAGTGCCGTAGTTCTCTCCAACCACAGGGACCAGGCCAAAGTCGGCATTGGACAGGTAGAGCTGCTCACCTGGGGAGTGCAGAGATACACAAAGTAGGAGGGAAGTCAGTTGTGGAGCTGGCAAACTGGGATTGGTGGTGTGGTGGTGGTGGGTGGTGGGTGTTTTTTTTGGGGGGGGGGGGGGGGGGGGGGGGGGGTATTGGTGGTGGCAGTTGTAGAGCTGCTCACCTGGGGTGTGCAGAGATACACAAAGCAGGAGGGAAGTCGGTTGTGGAGCTGGTAGACTGGGATTGGTGGTGGTGGTGGTGTAGAGGAGGTGGTGTAGTGACGGTATCGGGGGAGGGGTGTGTGTGTGTGATGATGGTGTGGTAGTAGTATTAGAGCTGTTCACCTGGGGTGTACAGAGATACACAGAGCAGGAGGGAAGTTAGTTGTGGAGCCGGCAGACTGGGATTGGTGGTGGTGGTGGTGGTGGTGGTGATGTGGCGGCGGTATCCTTCTCTTGTTAGCCCAACCATGACAGGAAGGGCTAACAAGAGAAAACATTGTAGGACTGAACCCCAAACATTATTTAAGGTCCTATGGTGCACAAGAACAAAAGGTTGACGCCTGATTGTTTATAGAAGTGGTTGTGGTAATGGGAAAGTTCGTTTAGCCTAGTTGGCCTACCCCTGGACTGTTACAGTGGTGATGGTAATGGGCAAGTTCCTTTAGCCAATTTAGCCTACCCCTCGACTGTTGCAGTGGTAATGGGCAAGTTCCTTTAGCCTATTGGGCCTACCCCTGGACTGTTACATACTTTTTAAGTAGTAATGGGAACAAGAGCCTCCGATTGTTTTTAAGTTGTGAAAGGACTTCCACCCCAGAAGGTCATCCTGCCACAGACCAGCGAGACTTCAGTTCGTATGTATGTAGGTTGGGCCAGTCCAGGGGTAAGCCAAATAGGGACCTGCCCAACCGGGATAGGAAGGGCGTGAAGAAATTTCGAATGGCGGTGCCACTCCTACAAAAGAGTAGATGCACTTAGGATCAGTGGGAGATACCAACCCTCGACTAAACGAACATTCACGACTGACCCTAAAGTTGGCAATGTCAGCAGATCCAGTCTGGATCCGCTCACCTCACCTTACCACACCACACCTCACCCCCCCCTCTCCACACCAAGGGGATCACTGACCTCCAAAGTCGGCAATGGCAGCAGCTCCACTCTGGATTATCTGCATGCATCCCCTCACTTCACCTCACCCCCCCCTCCACACTTGAAGGAGATCACTGACCCTAAGTGCACCTACTCTGAATCCTCTGCATGCATCCCCTCAACTCACCTCCCCTCAACTCACCACACCTCACCACACCACACCCACTCCACACCTCACCCCTCCCTCCACACTTTAACAGGGTCACTGACCTCCGAAGTTGGCAATATCGGCAGTTCCACTCTGGATTCTCTGCATGCATCCCTCATCTGAGCCACCAGCAATGCAGGTGTAAGACACGCCTTGGCTACCAAAGTTGCCGTTGAAGTAAGAAGCACATTCCTGCAGGTTGACACTGCTCAAAGGGATGCACACGCTAACATTCCCGCCATCAGAGCCACCCTGGACAAAGGAATGCGGGGGAGAGCAATGGATTTTTATCGAGGATGATGGTGGTGATGGGTGAAGGTCATGGTGAGCTGGTGAGGTAGGGAGCAGTTGAAGTAGAAAGCGCATTTCTGCAGGTTGACGCTACTCAAAGGGATGCACACGCTGACATTCCCGCCACTAGAGCCACCCTGGACAAAGAAGAAGAAGAAGAACTGCTACAAGGTTCAATACGCCAGGTTTGGCGTCTAACTGTCTGCACATGGCAGTGAATAATTACCATACCATACCATACGAGCGTCTAACTGTCTGCACATGGCAGTGAATAATTACCAAACCATACCATACGAGCGTCTAACTGTCTGCACATGGCAGTGAATAATTACCATACCATACCATACGAGCGTCTAACTGTCTGCACATGGCAGTGAATAATTACCATACCATACCATACGAGCGTCTAACTGTCTGCACATGGCAGTGAATAATTACCCCCCATACGAGAACCACGGAAGCCAGGGATTTCAACCTGGACGAAGAAATGCGGGGGAAAGCAATGGCTTTTTATCGTGGGTGACCAAGGTCATGGCGAGCTGGTGAGGCAGGTACAAGGTAACGCAGTAATTAGACAAAACAAGCTTGGCAATACATAGGAGTTCTAGGTAGGGGGAAGCTAGCCTAGGGTAAGCCAGCCCAGGGATGGGGGTTTAGGCTTTAGGAGATGGTTTAGGGTTAACCGGGTACCCCCGGGCTAGGTTCCCTCTACTTGAGTTCTAACCCCACTCACCTCCAGGGCGCGGATGCACGCAAAGGTTTTAACTGCACTGGCACCAAAGTAGTCACCACCCACCTACCCCACCCACCACCCACATACCCCCCCCTCACCTCCAGGGCGCGGATGCACGCAAAGGTTTAAACTGCACTGGCACCAAAGTAGTCACCACCCACCTACCCCCACCCACCACCCCACATACCCCCCCTCACCTCCAGGGCACGGATGCACTCAAAGGCTGACACTGCACTGGCACCAAAGTAGTCACCACCCACCTACCCCCACCTGCCACTCACCTACCCCACCCACCACCCACCTACCCCCGCCCGCCACCCACATACCTCCACCCACCACCCACCTGCCCCCGCCCGCCACCCACCTACCCCCACCTGCCACTCACCTACCCCCACCCACCACCCACATAACCCCCACTCACCTCCAGGGCACGGATGCGCTCAAAGGCTGACACTGCACTGGCACCAAAGTAGTCACCACCCACCTACCCCACCCACCTACCTCCACCTGCCACTCACCTACCCCCACCCACCACCCACATAACCCCCACTCACCTCCAGGGCACGGATGCGCTCAAAGGCTGACACGGCGCTGGCACCAAAGTAGTCACTGAAGGAGCCAGTGACCTGGGTGAGGGACTCAGTGTCGCTTGACACGGGATTATTCTCATCAATCAAACCAACGCCAGCCGTGACGGCACTGCTGTTGGCACTGTTCATGGCCTGAACAACACTTTGGCCAACACCACTGTCGGCCCAGCCAGGCCGAGCAACAAAAGCACGTGCAGCAGCCTTGGCAATGTTGCAGGCACCAAATTGGTTCACGGGCACACAGCCTCCTGAGGGGCATAGCAAGCGCATACTAGCCTACAAGGGGGGAAAAGAGAAGAGGTGGGCAGGATTTTTTCTCCAGCTTTTCATAGCAGCTTGTCAGCAGCTATCTGAGCCGACCACTTGGCTTCACATGACTATTTCAGCAGATCTGGAAAACTAATTCTGTCAGCTTCAAGGAGCTCGAGGTTGCGCCAAGTTTGGCTGAATAGCCAGTCAGGGGGGTTGCCTGCTCATAGCTGAAAAACTGAATGGGGGCGCACGCAATTAATATTGAGGTACAAACCCTAAGAGGTGCTGGAGTTAGCTTTTTACAAGTTGCGTTAGAGGGTATTTAATTCAAGTTTTGTGCGAGGCCACCCAACTTATTGACACTGAAGACCACTCATCGTTTGGGATTCAGAGCAAGTTTCCTCCGGTCGCTTGATGAATTTCCACCGGTACTCAGGGACCTAAGGGATTTACATCCTGCAACTTCTGGTTTTAAAATCAGAGGCTAAGGAAGGTAGAAGCTAGGACGATGGTCATGCATACTAGGGCAGGGCCAGGCTATGTACGCAACAGAAGGCGACATGCTCACAATTTGGCTGCTCACCGCCTTAGGGTAGAAGCTAGGACCTCCATCATGCAGACAAAGGCTAGGCTTCTAAGCTAAGCTAGGCTAGGCTAGGCTAGAGCCTGATGGAGGGCAATAAGCACATGCACACAAGAACAGCGGGGGAGCATTAGCACTTACTTGGTTCAGGGTGGACCAGGTCTGGGAGCTGTCACCATCACTGGCATAGTCAATGGGAGTGCTTTGCTTCACGAAAGCAACGTCACCATTGTCCTCCATCATGCAGCGCATGGCGCCCGCATATCCCTCATACACAGAGTCAGAGGCACAACCAGCCTGCAGGTCAGGTGTGGGGAAAGCCACTCCAGTCAAATACAATTGGGGGTATGGGAGAGAGTATAGGAAGGGGCAATGACCAAACAAGCGCAATTGCAGGTCAGGGGTGGGGAAGGCACACACAGTCAACCATCATGCATCGCAGGGCTCCCGCATGACCCTCATACACAGAGTCAGGCCCACAATCAGCCTGCAGGTCAGGGGTGGGGAAAGCCACACACAGTCAAATGAACTTGCAAGAAGGGATAGGGGAGACAGTATAGGCAGGGGCAATTGCCAAACAAGCACAAGTGCAGGCCAAACAGGTCAGATGTTAAAAGAGGAGCTGTGTCCCCTCACTAACTAACACTGCTAATTTGGGGGCTCTACGTGTACCTAACCCGGCTTATAAGGGAATGTTAAGGGTGGGGAGGGTGCCATGTGGGGGCAGCAAAGGGTCCTTAAGACCCCCCCAAATTTGCAGTGCAAGGCAAGCATCACGTCACAACACAACATATAGGCATATAAAATATCCAAGGCATAGCATAACGCCCGTGACTAGACTGACTCACTGACCCTTGCAAGGGTTTGCTGCACCCTTTAATTCCGCTTATAAGGGAACGTTAAGGGAGGGAAGGATGCCTTGTGGAGGCAGCAAAGGGTGCCCAAGCCCCCCCAAATTTGCAGTGCAAGGTAAGCATCATGTCACAACACAACATACAGGCATAGAAAATATCCAAGGCATAGCATAACGGTGTTGACCAGACTGACCCTTGCAAGGGCTTGCTGCACCCTTTAATCTGGGTTACAGGGGTGCATAAAGGGTGGGAAGGGAACCCTGTGGAGGCAGCAAAGTGTGCCAAAGATCCCCCAAATTTGCATTGCAAGGTAAGCATCATGTCACAACAAAACATGGGCATAGAAAATATCCAAGGCATAGCATAACGGTGTTGACCAGACTGACCCTTGCAAGGGCTTGCTGCACCCTATAATCTGGATTACAGGGGTGCATTAAGGGTGGGAAGGGTAATCTGTGGAGGCAGCAAAGGGTCTCGAAGATCCCCAAAATTTACATCGCAAGGTAAACATCATGTCGCAACAACACATGGGCAAAGAAAAGATCCAAGGCATAGCATAACGTCGGTGCCTAGGCTGACCCAGGGTAGTACATCTTGTCAGTTTGGGGGGAGGTCAGGTAGTGTATGTATGTAGGTTTGTGTGTGTGGGGGGGGGGGGGGGGGGGGGGGGGGGGGGTCAGGTAGTGTATGTATGTAGGTTTGTGTGTGTGTGTGTGAGGGGGGGGGGGGGGTCAGGTAGTGTCTGTATGTAGGTTTGTGTGTGTGTGGGGGGGGGAGGGGGAGGGGGGGGGGGGGGGGGGGGGGGGGGGGGGGGGGTCAGGGTTTATGGTAAGCTGCTTTCGGTAAGAGGGAAAGTGATAGTAAGCCTGCGGTAAAACACCACTAGTCACCAAACTGAACTGAATGCCGCACCTGGCCACAGCCATCACAGATCCCGCTGTAGCTTCCACCACTTGAAGTGGGTGAACCACCAGGGGCACACACCGTGCTGAAGAAGGCAGCAACCTGGTGTGTGTGTGTGTTGAGGGGGAAGGTGGGTGTGTATAGGGGGGAGGTGGGTGTGTGCGTTTAGGGGGAAGGCGGGTGCGTGCGTTTAGGGGGAAGGTTGGTCCTGTGGGGAAAGACAGAAAGATAGAGCATGAGTAGGGGAGGGCAATATAATATCATATGATATCATACGATGGCGGCAGTTCAACTAGGCTAAAGTTACAATGTGTGTACAATAATGATAACGCATGATGCAATTTGTATGTTATTATGTGATATCATACTCGTCTTTGGTCAACATCACATGATATGCCCGCCCCTAAGCATGTTGCGTCATTCAAATACTGTTTGTCTGCACGCCATGAGCACACGTCATGCAAACAACTGTTTGTTTGCAAATACTGTCACATCATGCAAATACTGTTTGTCTGCACGCCATGAGCACACGCCATGCAAACAACTGTTTGCTTGCAAATACTGTCACATCATGCAAATACTGTTTGTCTGCACACCACGATTAGCAAAAACATGAGCCTTCCTATACTGAAATAAGTGCAATAATATACATTTCATGAAACGAGGAGGCACGAGTTACAGCAGGCACATACTTTGCTTGCTGGTGAGCAGTCTGGAGGTACGAGTTACACTGCTGTGTGTGTTTGCCTGCCTGGTCACTCTGCCTGGTAACAGGAGGCACGAGTTATAGCAGGCACATACTTTGCTTGCTGGTGAGCAGTCTGGAGGTACGAGTTACACTGCTGTGTGTGTTTGCCTGCCTGGTCACACTGCCTGGTAACAGGAGGCACGAGTTATAGCAGGCACATACTTTGCTTGCTGGTGAGCAGTTTGGAGGTACGAGTTACACTGCTGTGTGTGTTTGCCTGCCTGGTCACACTGCCTGGTAACAGGAGGCACGAGTTATAGCAGGCACATACTTTGCCTGCTGGTGAGCAGTCTGGAGGTTCGTGTTACACTGCCGTGTTTGTTTGCCTGCCTGGTCACACTGCCTGGTAACAGGAGGCACGAGTTACAGCAGGCTGACTCACCATCTCAGCAACATCTTTCGTGGAGGGAAGTAAGTTTTGGAGCTGCCAGACTGGGATTTATAGTGGTGGTGGTGATGGTGTTTGGTGGTGTGGTGGCGGTGTTGTGGTGGTTGTACCGGTGGTGGTAGTAGTGTGTCGGTGGTGGTAGTGTGGTGGTGTGGTGTGTGGCACGTGGTGTGTGATGTGATGTGGTGGTGGTGATATGGTGGTGGTGGTGGTGGTGGTGGTGGAGGTACGAGTTACAGCAGGCTAACTCACCGTTTCAGCATCAGGTGGTGGTGGTGGTGGTGGTGGTGGTGGTGGTGGATGTACGAGGTACAGCAGGCTAACTCACCGTCTCAGCATCAGGTGGTGGTGGTGGTGGTGGTTGTGGTGGTGGTTGTGGTGGTGGTGGTGGTGGTGGTGGATGTACGAGGTACAGCAGGCTAACTCACCGTCTCAGCATCAGGTGGTGGTGGTGGTGGTGGTGGTGGTGGTGGTGGTGGTGGATGTACGAGGTACAGCAGGCTAACTCACCGTCTCAGCATCAGGTGGTGGTGGTGGTGGTGGTGGATGTACGAGGTACAGCAGGCTAACTCACCGTCTCAGCATCAGGTGGTGGTGGTGGTGGTGGTGGTGGTGGTGGATGTACGAGGTACAGCAGGCTAACTCACCGTCTCAGCATCAGGTGGTGGTGGTGGTGGTGGAGGTACGAGTTACAGCTGGCTAACTCACCGTCTCAGCATCATCTTCTACGCTGGCATTGTTGGAGACCACAGGCATGACATCACTAGCTGTCATGTAGCCAACAGGCAGAGTCCAGCCAGAGGTCTTGCGGAAGCCAGTGTGGCAAGAGCGCTGGCCCTGCAGTGGCAAGGAAGGCATAGAGTGTGACTAGAGTATGACAACAGTGTGACAAGAGCGCTGGCCCCGCAGAGGCAAGGAAGGCTTAGGTGCGCCTACTTTGCATATTGTAGGAGTGGCACCAGCATTCGAACTGAATCCTCCGTGTCGCTGGTTTGTGTCGGGAGACCCACCAACTGGGGTGAAAGTCCTTTCACAACTAAAATATATATATATATATATATATATATATATATATATAGGGTGTGACAAGAGTGTGACAAGAGCGCTGGCCCTGCAGATAGAAACAAACGGGGGTAGGTTCAATACATTAAGGGCGCCTGAGGGCGCGTCCCGAATGAAATTATCAGAGTTCTGGATTGACTTGATTTAAAGTAATTCCAATTTAATTTAATGTAATGTGATTTTAGCTATTTTATTTATTTTAATTGTATTTAATTTAATTGCATTTAATTGCTTTTCCGTGAATTGAACGCATTTATGCAGAAGCAAACAGGGGAAAGGGAAGGAGTACGGGGTGCAAAGCGTACAGGGTACAGGGTACAAGGCGTACAGGGTACAGAGTGCAAGGAGTACACAGGAGGATAGGAGGAGGTGCAGGGACATGCTGCTGGAGGGCTAAGCAAGCACACGGAGCTCAGAACACGGCAAATTTAGAGGGTCTTCAGCACCCTTGTTTGTACCCCTGCAGCACCCCTCACACAGACATTGCTCTCTCTCTCTCTCTATATATATATATATATATATATATATATATATATATATATATATATATATATATATATATATATATATTTGGTGGCTTGGCGTGCCTTGGCATGGGACTCTATCAAGCCAAATGAAAGGGTGCGAAACACCCCATAAATTAGCGTGGCGTGGCTTGGCTTGGCATGCCATGGCTTGGCACTCTATCAAACCAAATGATAGGGTGCCCAATATCCCATAAATTAGCAGTGGAATAGCACCATCAGGTCCTGGAAGTGTACAGAAAGACAGGCCCAATGCTAGATTGCTAGCATACCTTAAGATCGCTGAAGGTTGGTTTCGCTGAAGCAGTGGTGCGGGCATCACACCACTCCTTCTTGACAACAGCAACGCCAAAGTAGCTGATGCCCTCACCAGCACCGGAAGTGCCGTAGTTCTCTCCAACAACAGGGACCAGGCCAAAATCGGTATTGGACAGGTAGAGCTGCTCACCTAGGGAGTGCAGAGATACACAAAGTAGGAGGAAAGTCAGTTGTGGAGCTGGCAAACTGGGATTGGTGGTGTGGTGGTGGTAGGTGGTGGGTGTTTGGGTGTGTTTGGGTGTGTTTGGGGGGGGGGGGGGGGGGGGGGGGGGGGGGTAGTTTTAGTGTGGTGGTGGCGGTGTGGTGGTGGTGGTGATGTGGTGGTGGTGTGGTATGAGGTGCTGGTGTGTGGTGCTGGTGTGGATGTGGTGGGGGTGTGGATGTGATGGGGGTTTGGTGTGTTGGTGGTGTGCTAGTGGTCAGCTGGTGGTGATGGTGGTATCGTGGCGGTGGTCAGTGCATATAACAATGATTTTTACATAAACAGCAGCTCGATGCCCTGGTGTAACATTTGGGGAGGCATAAACATCAAGTTTACTGTGTATGGCACGCGCGATGCTTAAATGTAGCTTTGGGGGAGGCAAAAACATGAAGTATCGGGCTGCGCGATAATCCTTACCGACAGCCAACCCTAACCGACAGTAAGACCCAAATGACCCCGATCTTCCTCTGCGTGCAAGGCTCTCTCGAACTCCTGTACAATCGGAAACAGTTCATTTGGGACTTGAATAGCTGCGTAATTGCGGGAACATGGGTAATGCGCACCGCACAGGCAGAACGGACCAGGCTGCTCCGCGATAACATCTCCCGAGCTACCTGGGCGAATCTGCGAATCTGCCAACGTGGCGAAATAGGAGACTCCTTTCACAGGGTGGCGAATCTATCCCAACTGAACGGATGAACGGTGGCGGTTGGATAAGGATAATTGGATAGGGGCGGATATGGGATAGGGGTGCTCAGTGCTGGCGTGGCAGGCACGGATCGACTCGAGGCACTGACCTCCGAAGTTGGCAATGTCAGCCGTCCCGCCTTGAATTCTCTGCATGCAACCTTCCGCAGTAGAACCGGCAACGCAGTCGTAGGAAAGTCCGACCTCGCCAAAGTTGCCGTTGAAGTATGAGGCGCATTGTTGCGCGTCGATGCTGCTGAGAGGGATACATACTGTGACAGCTGCGACCTGGACTGTCCCAACCTGGGCCCGGGAACAGTGCAAAAGGATGTTATATCATGCGCATAGCATCGACCACCATAATCGCAGCCTTCATGTGCACATCAAGAACAATCTAAGCTGCATATATGGGCGCATACAAGAATGATGGCGCAGGCGGGCAATCTTACCAGGAAAGCTATAAGCGATACGGCCAACGTGGCCGATCGTGCACACCTCATGTCCGGCATGTCGTTCCAAAAATGATTGAAGGATATTTACCTGCACATTATCAGCGGCGACTACTTATGTCGAGGGGTGCGCGATAAGCACACGCCTCGCATGGGCAAGGCACGCACGCACGGGCAAGGCACACGCCTCGCATGAGCAAGGCACGCTTTACCTGTCAAAGCCCTTCTAAAAGCGAGGCGTAATTCTCTCATTATGGGTGGTGTCCAAGAACCTGACTAAATTGATTTTGATTTGATTTGGTTTAATGCTGATTTTTTTAATTCAATTCACTTTGATTTGATTTAATTTAATCAAATTGAAATGCATGAACGTGCATTGAATGCATTTGATTGATTTAAGTTGTAGTAATTCGAATTTGTTTTTATTTAATTTGATGTGGTTGAATTGCAGTTAATCGATGGATGTTGTAGCATTGTCGACTACTAGGTAACGAAATGGGACATTTTGCAGGGTTATTGATTTTAAAGCAGTATCAAACTTGCCTGTACTGTTATGCAATGCATATATGTAGATTGGATTTCTTTTGATAATTTAATGCACACAAAATGAGATCAATCAATGGTCTGGTTGATTTAGGGGAATTATTGCAAGGTATTGCATGTTTGGGCCCAGTCTAGACGTAAATGGTACACAGCGTTCCGGCAGTTGGCGACCAGGCGTCCGGATGTTGGTTTTTTTGCACACGTCTATCCTGCATCGCATGGATTACCCAGACTCTCGGTATACCGAGGTATACCGACAATAAGGGTTGGTAACCGCTTCTCTGATGCTTTAATTAAGAGTGGTAACCAATTAACAGGCCCAAACGGGGCCTCGTGTAGCGGTCGGAGAAAAAATAACTTTTGTTGACCGCTTCTCTGATACCATAATCGAGAGTAATAACCATGCTTACCGCATGCATCTTCTTTTCAGTTGAGTAGTTGATCTCCTTGAGCATGCGCATGTGGAAGGTAGGGGGAGGTTAGCCCGCGATTAGCCAGCCAGGGGTAGGGGGGTTAGGTTTTAGGGGTTTGGGGTTAGGGGTAACCGGTTACCCCCAGGCTGGCAACCCCCGAGCTAGCTTCCCCCCACCCATGCAGTAGCGCTCATCATCACTAGGATAGCCGGTGCCATCTCAAGTGCTCCGGCTTCAGGCTGTTGGAAGCCCCCAGTGCTGATGAGGCTGTGGAGTCATTTCAGTTTGCCCGGTGCATGCAGCAGCCCTCATCACTAAAAAAAACAAAAATTTTAACATCCAAGAATTGTCACACAATGACCTCTAAGGACGTGCCCAGTGGGTATTAAGGGAACCGCCTCGTAAGTGTGCGATGGACGGGCTTACATCACAACTAGAGTCCAGTACCATGCCAGTCGACGACCCTCCGGGTGGGCCCAGGTGACCTCGTTGGGGTTCGCACCAGAGACCTGATAGGACCCCGCACCTGCTTCGTCCGATCCGGGATAGCTCTGGTGGTTTCTCGAGTCCGACTTTAGGGCGGTGCTGTTTGACTGCTTGGACATGAGCCCCTTGTAATCTTTCCATGGTCCAATGCATGCGCTGTTCAGTCTCGGCATTGATTTTTGCTGAGTATGTAACTATATCCTCTCTCTGGTCCAGACCCGGTCGTGAAGGCTTTAGCGACCGGAGTTCGAGCCCCGCTGCCGGAAGACGGCGGGTGGTTTCTCGAGTCCGACTTTGGGGCGGTGTTGTTTCACTGCTAGGACATGAGCCCCTTGTAATCTAAGCTGCTGGAAGCCCTTAGTGCTGATGAGACTGTTGAGTCATTTCAGTGTGCCCAGCTGAGACCTGGGTAAAATAAGGGACGTTTTAACAGCCCGGATGGACGAGCCACCGTATTGACGAAATACCGTATAATTTCCAATGAGCTGACATGGTGTATGATTGGATTGGGTCGTTATTTGTAACGTGTTTTAGCCCAATATGGGCTGCTCACCACCTCTCAATTTCAAGTGCCCCCGTTTGATACCCGCAGAAACTAGGGAGCAATGGAGCATACTAAGTGGATAATTTTAGATAGTCAAGAGACTTGTGAGTCCCTACCGCCTGGAGGGTGACACTTAACATGTCTGCCATGGTTATTTCCCCCCAGCTGTGGCGTACGAGAGGGCCCCCTTAACTCTACGCCCCTCCAGGCGTTCTCTTTTTTGTAAGAGACTTGTCCAGGTCATAGTTTATCCATCCATGGTCAGGCCAGTGTCAGTTGCAATAAACTTGGATGACTCGTTTCCAGAGACTCAAATGACGAGGTTCCACAGTACAGAGTTTCTAACTATCCTAACTCCGGTCTCCTCTCCCCACTTCCCGCGTACTGGTCTCCTAAGGGTTGTTCATGTTATTCACCGGTTCTCCCGGCTCACCTGGAGTGACTTACAGCGCACAGGACTCCCGCCCTGTTGCGCTGACTGTAGTGCCGCTGCCAGCTATGGCGCGCACTCTACACGCCAGTGCCCTGAGGTACTGTGCCATCTCCCTTCTTCTCTATTGCACATCCTCTGAGATGTTTATCCCTGTAAAGCCTATATCTAAATTCTGTCCCTTCTCAGTCTCTGCGTCGTATACGCAACTCCGAAAGCAAAAGTTCAAAGCGTTACGTTTCACGTCTCAGGCTCAGGTTGGGGAGGGTCCATTACTCCATTACGTTTTAAACATTGTGTTTGGCTCATGACACCGCATGCGACGCAATTTTGGGCTCATGAAACGTAGCTATTGAAATACCCTGGAGTCCTGGAACATCCCGGGTCCCTACCAGTGTCGTTGAAAACTTTGAACTTCACGTCTCGTCAAAAAACGTAGATGTTGGAGGGTCTGTTGCGTTGGAAACATATATTTTCGCTCATGACACGTAGATTTAGCACGAGCAATGTACATTTGGAGCATGAACCGTATATTTGGAGAACGTAACGTCTCAAAACGTGAAGTTTGAAGTACCCTTGAACAACCCTTGTCCCTACTCCCTACTCTGGTCACTTGCCATTCCTACCGCAGATCCGCCGCAGATACCGAGTCCGTTATTTCGGTTGCGCGCGTAACCGCAGGTCGCCGGTTCCAGGCGCTGACGGTTGTGTTTTCGACATCTCCCGCGAGGGCCCTTGGTCGCTTTCCCACTCCTGTTTCTTGCGACACGTGCCATTTCTCATATTAGCAAGTCAACCACTTCTGCTGCTGCTTTTCCGACACCCCTTTAACGTAAAGTGAGGCATGGGCGCCCCGCCTAAGGCCCGCTCGCTCTCTGCCTACCACTCTGACCTGAAAGTGAGCCTAGCACCTAAATATGGGTATCTTCTGTCTTCCTTCAATTTTTTGCAATGCTGCATATTGCCCAACATAGAAAGCAGCTATATAACTTCCTCGGACGTGGCCTTGGTGTTTGAGCGTTTACTTGGTGCCAGACTTGCGACAATTTACTAGAAAAAGTCGCGCTGCACACCGCCCACACCCCAGGTCAATTTCCCGCTGTAGACAGGAACAGCGCTGCCGCAGCAGATGCATAACTAGTAGCTGAAAGGAACGCGCCATGATGGCTGACGGTGCATGGAGCATACAGCGGCAGGCAGATCGCGGGGTCCCAGGAGCGCCCAATCCATTCCGTCTGGCATTTTCGGCCCAACGTAAACTGGACCATGCTTACATGGCTGTAGCCTCAATGCTGCTCGCTGTCCATGACCGAGCAAAAAGCATTAGTTACCTCGAATTTTCCACCGCAGAAGTGTATCGACCAATGATCCTCGTGCATCTCGCGCGTCTGTCCAGCTCACCTGTTTGCCACCGTGTCAGCGTGGAAGTGCGCACTCCAACTCCATTTCGGTATCGAAACAACGAAAGAAAGAAGCCGGCAAGTGTCGTGGCTTGAAATATGGCAATATATCAATTCAATAGATTCTCCCAGTCAGGATCGTGCACAGCAATTGTTTCTGGCCTTGACTCGCCTTGACTTCTGATGGGTTCATAACTCTATCCCCCCCCCCCCCCCCCCCCCCCCCCCCCCGAAACACACACACACACACACACCATCACCACCACACCAGCCCCCACCCCACTCCACCCCCCGGTCCTCCAGGAGCGTGTGCAGCAACTGTTTTCGTCCTTGGTTGCTGATGGGCCATTGGCAATGTGACGATAATGAAGGTGGGTCTACTCGGACTTGATTGCATGGCTCCAGCCCTTCAGGCTGCTCGCCGTCTTCGCAGTTTACACAAATAATGAGAGAGAGAGAGAGAGAGAGAGAGAGAGAATAGAGAGAGAGAGAGAGAGAGAGAGGAGAGAGAGAGAGAGAGAGAGAAAATGAAGGTTAATTGGTCTACTGCGTCCCAACTTTGTGGCTCTAGAGAAAAGTGTTTAATTATGTTTTTTTATTACATGGTCTATCAGCCTGCAGGCTGTTCACTGTCTTCAAACAAAGGTTTGATTTGAATACCAACCAATGCAATGACATTGACCGAGTAATACGATACAATGCAATACAATACAATACAATACAATACAATACAATACAATACAATGCAATACAATACAATACAATACAATGACAATGGCAATGACCGAGTAATTCAATATAATACAAGAGAAGATAAGACAATACAATGCAATACAATAAAATGCAATAACCGAGTAATACAATACAATAAAATACAATAAAATACAATAAAATACAATACAATACAATACAATACAATACAATACAATACAATACAATACAATAAATTGCTCTGTTGTCGTGCACAGATGAGGTGCTGCGCTTCATGAAGGCAACAAATGGAGACAGATCAACAGATAGTCGATTATGAGTTATGACCTACCGATGCAATTGAAAACTGCCTAGGAAACTACATGGAATACGCTGCTTTGCAACCCCTCCCCCCCCCCCCCCCCTGCCCCCCCCCCCCCACATACACACACAAAAGCCAAAACAAAAACAAAATCAAGCACACAATCATGCACAGATGAGGTGCTGCGCTTCCTGAAGGCAAGAAATGGAGACGTGGCAGCCGCCAGGAAGATGTTCCTTAGTTGCATGTTGTGGAGGGACAAGTGGGTGCGCGGAACAACATCCTGCAGGCTGCAATTATTACAGTACAGCAGCAGCACAGACTTCAGGAGCTGTATCCTCATGGACTGCACAAGACAGATGTTGAGGTGGGTGGTTGGGGTGGTTGGGGGGTGCACAAGACGGATGTTGAGGTGGGTGGTTGGGGTAGTTGGGGGTGCACAAGACGGATGTTGAGGGGGGTGGTTGGGGTGGTTGGGGGGTGCACAAGAGGGATGATGCGGTGGGTGGTTGGGGTGGTTGGGGGGTGCACAAGACGGATGTTGAGGTGGGTGGTTGGGTGGTTGGGGGGTGTACAAGACGGACGTTGAGGTGGGTGGTTGGGTGGTTGGGGGGTGCACAAGACGGATGTTGAGGTGGGTGGTTGGGGTGGTTGGGGGGTGCACAAGACGGATGTTGAGGTGGGTGGTTGGGGTGGTTGGGGGTGCACAAGACGGATGTTGAGGTGGGTGGTTGGGGTGGTTGGGGGGTGCACAAGACGGATGTTGAGGTGGGTGGTTGGGGTGGTTGGGGGGTGCACAATGATGGATGTTGGGTGGGTGGTGGGGTGGTTGGGGGTGCACAAGACGGATGTTGAGGTGGGTGGTTGGGTAGTTGGGGGGGTATACAAGACGGATGTTGAGGTGGGTGGTTGGGGTGGTTTGGGGGGTGCACAAGACGGATGTTGAGGTGGGTGGTTGGGGTGGTTGGGGGGTGCACAAGACGGATGTTGAGGTGGGTGGTGGGGGTGGTTGGGGGGGTGCACAAGACGGATGTTGAGGTGGGGTGGTTGGGGTGGTTGGGGGGTGCACAAGACGGATGTTGAGGTGGGTGGTTGGGGTGGTTTGGGGGGTGTACAAGACCGATGTTGAGTGGGTGGTTGGGGTGGTTGGGGGGTGCACAAGACGGATGTTGAGGTGGGTGGTTGGGGTGGTTGGGGGGTGCACACAAGACATATGTTGAGTGGGTGGTTGGAGGGTGCACAAGACGGATGTTGAGGTGGGTGGTTGGGGGGTTGGGGGGGTGCACAAGACAGATGTTAAGGTGGTTGGGGGGGTTGGGAGGGTGCACAAGACATGTGTTGAGGTGGGTGGTTTGGGGGGGTGCACAAGACATATGTTGAGGTGGTTGGGGGGTTGGGGGGGTGCACAAAGACAGATGTTGAGGTGGTTGAGGGGGTTGGGTGTGTGTGTGCACAAGACAGATGTTGAGGTGGGTGGTTGGGGTGGTGGAAGACCAACGTCGCTCCTCCTGAGGTGACAAGTTCTTTGCAGCGTCGCATGCAACGCTAACAATTGGCGGAGAGTGTTCGCAACGGAGCGACAAATGGCACTGGAAGCAAGTTAGTTACGAAACCGTTGACTGACGTATCAGGCTTCGTCTCGGTCAGACGCAGACGGTAGGTCATACAGACGGACACATGGGTAACCCTGGGGGCTCCCGCCCCCTTGAAGAGGGGGCTCCACCAAAAAATCCTTTCATAAAAAAAGCGGGACTTATAAAGGGATCATGATGGGCGCCAAGCAGGAGTTGAAGTTGCCAAAGATTAAAGAGGAATAGCATCCTTGTTGACTTCACAAGACAGATGTTGAGGTGTTGGGTGGGGTGGTAGAAGCCCGGGTTGCTACTCCCGAGGTGAAAATCCTTTCATAGAAAAATGAGACTTGTGAAGGGGTCATGAAGGGTGCCAGGCAGGAGGTTAAGTTGCCAAAGAGTAGTGAGGAATAGCATCCTTGTGGACTGCATACGACAGATGTTGAGGTGGGTGGCGGGGTCGTTGGGGTGGATGGCAGGGTGGTTGGAAGTGGAATGGTGTGGGAGGGTGGTTGGGGGGGTGCGCAGGAGATTGACAGGTGTTGAGGTGGGTGGTAGGGTGGTTGGGGGGGTGCACAAGATAGATGCTGAGGTGGGGGGGTTGGGGGTGCTCAAGAGATTGACAGGTGTTGAGGTGGGTGGCGGGGTGGTTGGGGGGGTGCACAAGACAGATGTTGAGGTGGGTGGTGGGTGGTCGGAAGTGGAATGGTGCGGGGGTTGATTGGGGTGGTGGCCAAGAGATCGACAGGTGTTGAGGTGGGTTGTGGGGTGGTTGGGGTGGTGCACAAGAGACAGGTTCTTGCAAAGGGATCATCATGGCTGCCGTGTTGAGTATTGCAATTGTCACGTAACATGGTTTCCAGCTCATACCCGAGGGAACTACCCTCTTTGGCTACTGCACCGTAATTGCATGCCCGGGGGCGATGTGCTGTTTGATTATATGGTATTGTATGGTTTGGCCACTCAAGCTTAGTTACTTGGTTGTGAAAAGTTGATTGGATTGTTACATGCTTTTCAGCCAAACTCTGGGCTACTCGCCGTCTTCCAATTCGCCCCCCCCCCCCCCCCCCCCCCCCCCCCCCACACACACACATGCACACGCACACCCTGTCCCACTGTCCCCGACCTGTTGACCCCCATACTTGCAGGGCCGCCCTGTTCTGATTTACAAGATTGGAGCCACTAATGTGTCTGCCCTGCAAGCCGAATTCCCCGAGGATGTTAGAAAACAATGCCACATTCAAGTATGTGCATTAAGATATCATACCCACTAATGACGTTAGAAAACAATTAATATAGATCATACACACTAATGATGTTAGAACACAATGCCACATTCAGGTATGTGCATTGCGATATCATACACATTAATATCATATCGTACATATGAATATCATAGTATACACATTAATATCACACCATACACATTAATATCATATCATATATATAACATATTCATATCATGCATATTAATATCAAACATAATAGCTCAGGTATTCTCATATATTAACGTTGTATTGATATCACACATATAAATACCATACGTATTGATATCATGCACATTCAGGTAATATAGTCCATATTAATAGCATACATCTAATTCAGGTAATATAGTCCATATTAATAGCATACATCTAATTCAGGTAATATAGTCCATATTAATAGCATACATCTAATTCAGGTAATATAGTCCATATTAATAGCATACATCTAATTCAGGTAATATAGTCCATATTGATAGCACACAAATAATTCAGGTAATATAGTCCATATTAATAGCATACATCTAATTCAGGTAATATAGTCCATATTGATAGCATACATCTAATTCAGGTGATATAGTCCATATTGATAGCACACAGATAATTCAGGTAATATAGTCCATATTGATAGCACACAGATAATTCAGGTAATATAGTCCATATTGATAGCACACAAATAATTCAGGTAATATAGTCCATATTGATAGCATACATATAATTGAGGTAATATAGTCCATATTAATAGCATACATCTAATTCAGGTAATTGTCCATATTGATAGCATACATCTAATTCAGGTAATATAGTCCATATTGATAGCATACATCTAATTCAGGTAATATAGTCCATATTGATAGCATACATCTAATTCAGGTAATATAGTCCATATTGATAGCATACATCTAATTCAGGTAATATAGTCCATATTGATAGCATACATCTAATTCAGGTAATATAGTCCATGTTGATATCATACATCTAATTCAGGTAATATAGTCCATATTGATAGCATACATCTAATTCAGGTAATATAGTCCATGTTGATAGCATACATCTAATTCAGGTAATATAGTCCATATTGATAGCATACATCTAATTCAGGTAATTTAGTCCATATTGATAGCATACATCTAATTCAGGCAATATAGTCCATATTGATAGCATACATCTAATTCAGGCAATATAGTCCATATTGATAGCATACATCTAATTCAGGCAATATAGTCCATATTGATAGCATACATCTAATTCAGATAATATAGTCCATATTGATAGCATACATCTAATTCAGGCAATATAGTCCATATTGATAGCATACATCTAATTTAGGTAATATAGTCCATATTGATAGCATACATCTAATTCAGGTAATATAGTCCATATTGATAGCATACATATAATTGAGGTAATATAGTCCATATTGATAGCATACATCTAATTCAGGTAATATAGTCCATATTGATAGCATACATCTAATTCAGGTAATATAGTCCATATGGATAGCATACATATAATTGAGGTAATATAGTCCATATTGATTGCATACATATAATTGAGGTAATATAGTCCATATTGATAGCACACAGATAATTCAGGTAATATAGTCCATATTGATAGCACACAGATAATTCAGGTAATATAGTCCATATTGATAGCACACAAATAATTCAGGTAATATCAAACCTGTTCAAGCATGGTGATAGTCTGGACAACAGTACGAGGGTAGTCAGATAAGTAAGTCAATGTTTCTTAGTTAACTTGGTTGCATAGCTTCAGCCAGAAATTTGGCTACTTGTTTCTTGAACTTGGTTACGTAGCTTCAGCCAGCAATTTGGCTACTTGTTTCTTGAACTAGGTTACATAGCTTCAGCCAGCAATTTGGCTACTTGTTTCTTGAACTAGGTTACATAGCTTCAGCCAGCAATTTGGCTACTTGTTTCTTGAACTAGGTTACATAGCTTCAGCCAGCAATTTGACTGCTCGCCGTCTCCAGCTGTAACAGTACAAGCAAGTCATTGTTTATTAGTTAACTGGAACTTGAACTTGGTTACATGGCTAACGCCAGCAATTTGGCTGCTCGCCGTCTCCAGCGGTGGCAGTACAAGCAAGTCATTGTTTATTAGTTAACTGGAACTTGAACTTGGTTACATGGCTAACGCCAGCACTTTGGCTGCTCGCCATCTCCAGCTGTAACAGTACAAGCAAGTCATTGTTTATTAGTTAACTGGAACTTGAACTTGGTTACATGGCTAACGCCAGCAATTTGGCTGCTCGCCGTCTCCAGCGGTGGCAGTACAAGCAAGTCATTGTTTCTTAGTTAACTGGAACTTGAACTTCAACTTGGTTACATAGCTTCAGCCAGCAATTCGGCTGCTCGCGTCGTCTCCAGCAGCAGAACTTGGTTACATAGCTTCAGCCGGCAGCATAAATTGGTTACATGGCTTCAGCCAGCAATTTGGCTGCTCACCGTCTCCAGGAGTGACAGTACAAGCAAGTGATTGTTTCTATGTCTGCTGCATGCAACATCTTCTAGGCAGCCCCCTGATGCAGCCAATGGGATAAGCCCAAAGATTTCCTGCATGCAGCTCTGCATGTGTGAACTGTGCTCTTTTAATGTTTTCGCGAGGGTGGGCGGGCCTTTTGGGGTAAAAATACAGCTTTCAAAGGAGTGGTCTGGAAACAGCTTCCCCCCCCTCCCCCCCCCCCCCCCCCCCCCCCCCCCCCCCCACAAACACACAACCCCAACCCCACCACCACCACCATCACACACACACAGAAATGTCTCCCCCTCCTCCACACACACACACAACCCTACCACCACCACACACACACAAACCCTGGATGCAATGTAAGTGTTGTCTCTTGCTTGACCCTCCACACAAGCCTTGCCTGCTGACCTTGCATCTCCCCATGCCCTGCCAACCTTGCCAATCTTGCCAACCCTGCTAACCTTGCTTCTTCCCGTGCGCTCCCAACCTTGCCAATCTTGCCAACCCTGCTAACATTCCTTCTCCCCGTGCTCTCTAACCTTGCTGACCTTGCTTCTCCCCGTGCCCTCCTTATCATCAGTTGTACGAGTACATCATGCAAGTGGCACTGCCCAGCTGTGGTCAGCTGGCAGGCAAGCAAGTTGGCCAGGTCACCACCATCGTTGACCTTCAAGGGATGGGACTGTGGTGAGTAGCCTTCAGTGTGTGGGTTTGTCGTGAGAGGCATTCAGGGTGTGGGTGTGTCGTGAGAGAATTCCAGGGTGTGGGTTTGTTGTGAGCGGCCTTCAGTGCGTGGGTTTGTCGTGAGATAATTTCAGGGTGTGGGTTTTTCGTGAGTGGCCTTCAGTGTGTGGGTTTGTTGTGAGAGACCTTCAGGGTGTGATGATGATGCAGATGCTGCACATTTCATTTTCCTGGTGCCTTACTGGACTTCATATGTGCCCGCAGCTTGGCAGAAAAATGTGAGAAATATAAGTTGTGAGTAGTATTCAGGGTGTGAGTGACATTCAGGCTATGGGTTAGTTGTGTGTGACATTCAGGGTGTGGGTTAGTTGTGAGTAACATTCAGGGTGTGGGTTAGTTGTGAGTAACATTCAGGGTGTGGGTTAGTTGTGAGTGACATTCAGGGTGTGGGTTAGTTGTGAGTAACATTCAGGGTGTGGGTTAGTTGTGAGTGACATTCAGGGTGTGGGTTAGTTGTGAGGGACCTGTAGCTTGTGAGTCACCACCATCGTTGACCTTCAAGGGATGGGACTGTGGTGTGTAGCCTTCAGGGTGTGGGTTTGTCCTCCCTCACACCTCTTATCCCGTCCCGACCAGATGTGCAACTTGATCCTGGTCATCGGACTGGGATCTTGGACATCGGACTGACAACCATGAGGTCGTTGCCGTCTTCTGCAGTCTCTGCAACATTGAAAGTATGCTTGTTTTCAAACCGTTTTTATCAAGTCTCTTTATACAACTCAATGCAGGGGCATGCTAAAGGTTGTTGTTTGTTTTCAAACCGATTTTGTCAAGTCTCTTTATACAACTTGATGTAGGGACGTGCCGAAGGTATTTTTCACGTACTTGCTTTTCACGAGCAAAAGACAATGGGACCAAAAAGTCAATAACCAATTAAAAGGTAAGAACAAACTCCAATTCTCTCTCATCCAACAAGCATGACACTGAGATGATCTCTATGCAACTCGATGTACACGCCGAATGTGAAGGAGCCGCTATTATTACTATGAACGCTGACAGCTGCCGTTTTATACAGCAGTCAAACCTGTTTGAAGTATTCTTCTCATCAAACACAATTGCAACGTGTCTCTTCATTGACCTTATGTAGGGACATGCCGAAGGTGAAGGAGCTGCTGCTTCCGTCCATGACTAAGAACGCTGACAACTGCCATTTAATATAGCAGTCGAAGCTGTCTGAAGAATTCTTCTCAACAAACACAATTGTATCATGTTTCTTCTTTCAAGCTAAAAGTACACTTGTTTTCAAACCGATTTTGTCAAGTCTCTTTATACAACTCGCTGTAGGGACATGCCGAAGGTGAAGGAGCTGCTGCTCCCGTCCATGAGCATGAACGCCGACAACTACCCGGAAACGCTGGCGGCCCTCATCATCATCAACGCACCGATGGTAAGCAGGGCTACTTTTAAGGATACATACATGTGTCTTAATGTAGCACCATGGTGCTCATAGCAGCCTTTTAGGTGCCACTGACAGCATCCCCCCCCCCCCCCCCCCACTCACACACACACACAAAGAAACACAAAGCAGCCCAAAAGCAACCCCAAGGCAGCCCTCATCATCATCAATGCATCGATGGTAAGCAGGGCTGCTTTTTAGGAAACAGACCTGTGGTGTTACGTAGCACCATGGTGCTCCTAGTAGCCTATGGCCCCCCAATGTAGCACCATGGTGCTCCTAGTAGCCTATGGCCCCCAATGTAGCACCATGGTGCTCCTAGTAGCCTATGGCCCCCCAATGTAGCACCATGGTGCTCCTAGTAGCCTATGGCCCCCCAATGTAGCACCATGGTGCTCCTAGTAGCCTACGGCCCCCCAATGTAGCACCATGGTGCTCCTAGTAGCCTATGGCCCCCCAATGTAGCACCATGGTGCTCCTAGTAGCATATGGCCCCCCAATGTAGCACCATGGTGCTCCTAGTAGCCTATGGCCCCCCAATGTAGCACCATGGTGCTCCTAGTAGCCTATGGCCCCCCAATGTAGCACCATGGTGCTCCTAGTAGCCTACGGCCCCCCAATGTAGCACCATGGTGCTCCTAGTAGCCTACGGCCCCCCAATGTAGCACCATGGTGCTCCTAGTAGCCTACGGCCCCCCAATGTAGCACCATGGTGCTCCTAGTAGCCTATGGCCCCCCAATGTAGCACCATGGTGCTCCTAGCTGGCTCCCAGCAGCCTTTTGGGTGCTACTAACAGCTTTTTGCCCCCCCCCCCCCCCCCCCCCCCACACACACACACACATACACATACACACAAGCTACCCCAAAGCAATCTCAAAAGACTCTGAACGTAGCAGTTATTTTTACAGCTTTATGGGTTCTGGCCTCCTCCAGGGACAGCGTCCTTAAAGATTTTTATAGCCATTTAGCAGGGGGGGGGGGGGGGGGGGCGGGGGGGGCAACTTCTGACCAAAATGACCCCATCGTCCAACTTTGTAGATATCATAGAGAGGATGAAGAATCCGGTTATAATTATTGATTTGGCCCAGTAGAAAAAAGTAACGGTCCTCCTAAGTTTGGGGCCGCGGGGGGGGGGAGGGGGGGTCAAGGAATAAATCTGTCATTTTCAAAAAATTAGGTACATTCCAGGCACATTTTTTCAAGCCCTCAGAATGACATGGGAGTGGAACTAGGGTGTTCCTCTACTAAATACCTGTCCAAAAATGCTATTGGGGGAGAGACCCACCACATATTTTGCCCAGGGCACATGGGGGTGGGGGGGGGGGGGGGTCCAGGGTCTCTCTCTCTCTCTCTCTCTCCCTCTCTCTCCACACACAACGCCCTAACCAACACTTGTACAACGACGTACAGAGCGAGACCTCATTCTTATTTTTCCCTTCCCGTCACTGTGCGTCTCTTTTCGTTCTGGTGACTAGTGCTAGTTGATGTTATTCAATGGACCCTCAATCAAAGGGCACTACCTGCGACAAGTGCGGTAAACAACTGCTTAGCGGCGACCACGGAAACTTAGAGCGCCTTCAGAATTCTCTTGCGTGCTTGGCTGATTATTTAATGCCTGATTGAAGCTTGGATTGAAGGCCTGGTTATTGAAGAATATTGAAGGTGGGCACATTAGGGGCCAAGGGGCCCTGACCCACAACCCCCACCAAACAATGTAACATTGATGATGATGATTTTCTATGTTTCAAACATTCCCAATGGTCTCTAGACCAACCTCAATGGATAGGCCTTTCAAAACCCTGTAACATGAGCCTAATTAGACACCATTACACTAAGTGGTGGCTGACATAGTGACTGTGCAGTGGGTTCCAGAGCCGGAGGGGGAAGGGGGGTCTGCGGAAGGGTGCCTCAGCACTTTTTTGGGATGGGGTCTTTCACTTTTTTTTGCCTCCCCCCCTTGCAATTTAGGGCCATATATTGGGGTTCTTTATAGCGGTAATTTGGGGGGAAAACGGGGTCAAAAGTAGGAAAAGCTATATAAAGGGGGGGGAAATAATCTCTGCATGGGCGTAGGATTTATTTGGCTGTATCGTACATCATATCTCAAGCTGCTCACCATGTGCGGGCAGAATAACCAATGGTAATGAATCCTATCACAGAAGGTCTTTAATTTCTAATACATACAAGTGTTTTCTTTAATCGCTTGGTCAATTAGTGTGTTCATGCTTTCATTACATGCTTTCATTACTTAGTTGATCAATGTGAGCATGATTCAAGTCATCTGGCTGCCCCCCCCCCCCCACACACACACACACACACATACACACACACACCACACCACGCACGCACGCACACACACACCACACACCACACACATGCTTCATGCTTTCATAACCTAGTTGATCGATGTGAGCATGATTCAAAATCATCGGGGTGCTCCCCCCCCCCCACACACACACACACACATACACACACCACACACACCACACCACACACACACACACACCACACACACCACACACACCACACATGCTTCATGCTTTCATAACCTAGTTGATCAATGTGAGCATGATTCAAAATCATCGGGGTGCCCTCCTCCTCCCCCCCCCCTCCCCCCCCCCCCCCACACACACACACACACACACACACATACACACACCACATACGCACACACACACCACGCACGCACACACACACCACACACACCACACATGCTTCATGCTTTCATAACCTAGTTGATCAATGTGAGCATGATTCAAAATCATCGGGGTGCTCCCCCCCCCCCACACACACACACACATACACACATACACACACCACACCACACCACGCACACACACACACCACACACACACACATGCTTCATGCTTTCATAACCTAGTTGATCAATGTGAGCATGATTCAAAATCATCGGGGTGCTCCCCCCCCCCCACACACACACACACATACACACACCACACCACACCACGCACACACACACACACACCACACACACCACACATGCTTCATGCTTTCATAACCTAGTTGATCAATGTGAGCATGACTCAAAATCATCGGGGTGCCCCCCCTCCCCCCCCCCCCCCCCCCCACACACACACACACACACACACATACACACACCACATACACACACACCACACCACGCACGCACACACACACCACACACACCACACATGCTTCATGCTTTCATAACCTAGTTGATCAATGTGAGCATGATTCAAAATCATCGGGGTGCTCCCCCCCCCCCCCCCCCCCACACACACACACACACACACATACACACACCAATACACACACACCACACCACGCAACGCACACACACACCACACACACCACACATGCTTCATGCTTTCATAACCTAGTTGATCAATTGTGAGCATGATTCAAAATCATCAGGGTGCTCCCCCCCCCCCCCCCCACACACACACACACACACATACACACACCACACCACACCACGCACATACACACACCACACACACCACACATGCTTCATGCTTTCATAACCTAGTTGATCAATGTGAGCATGACTCAAAATCATCGGGGTGCCCCTCCTCCCCCCTCCCCACCACCACCACCACCACCACACACACACACACACCACATACACATGCACATGCACACACACCACTCAGTGTACGTACAGTAGTCATCCATGAGCGAGCGGAGTACCCAATGGTGGTCTCGTGGATGACTAAGATGCATTAGAGATTAGTTGTTGTAGAACATTTCTCTGATATTATTCAAGATAACCAGACCTCACTGAGTAAGATTGACGCAGGGAAACATTGTAATGAATCCTATCACGGATGGACTTTCATTTCTAACACGTACATGAATTTGGCGGAGCCCCCCCTTATGGGGGGCGGGGGCCCCCATTTTTACCCATTTGTCCGTCCATCCGTCTGACCGTGATGAAACCCGACACGTCAGCCAATGGCCTCGTAACTAACTCGCTTCCGTTGCCACCTGTCGCTCCGTCGCGATCACTCTCCGCAATTATTAGCGTCGCTTGCGACGCTGCATCGAACTTGTCTTTAATCGCTTGGCCAATTAGTGTGTTCATGCTTTCGTTACCTTGTTGATCAGTGTGATTATGATTCAAAGTCGTCATTCAATCACGCGTTTTCTTTAATCGCTTGGTTGCATTAGTGTGTACATGCTTTCACTACTTAGTTGATCAGTCTCAGCATTATTCAAAGTCGTCATTCAAAGTCCAAAGTCTGATGCCATGGCTTATTTCCCCATGTCACCCTGTTGTCAAGCTATACCATGCCGCCATACTTGATTGTCATATGTTACAGATGCCAATCGAGTATGCCTGCATGACATAGCTTGGCACCTATTAGAGTTTTGCATCAGCACCCCACCCACCCACATGCACACACCATACACACCATACACCCCTACTCATGCTTGCAGGGTTTTGCATCAGCATTTGAAGCTGTGAAGCGCTTCCTGAGTCCTGACACACAAAAAAAGATCCAGGTGATATAGCTGGTGGTTATGGTGTGGGGCAACAGGGTGGGAGAGAAGAAGAAAGTTTTAAACCCTCCGATGGAGGTCCTGGTGATCAAGCTGGTGGGGGTGGGGGTTTGTGATATAGCTGATGGTGGTGGTGGTGAGCTGATGGGGGTGGGGATGGTGATCAAGCTGATGGGGGTAGGGGTGGGGGTGGTGATCAAGCTGATGGGGGTGGGGTGGGGGGTGGGGGGGTGATTAAGCTGGGGGGGGGGGGGGGATGCATAACAATCCCACCAAGGTTCCAATGATCCAGCTGTTATAAAGGGGAGGGAGGACTGAAAGGGGGTGGGGCAGGTAGATAGAGAAGGGTATGAACACCCTGATGGGGCTCCTGGTGATCAAGCTGGGGGTGGGGTGGGATGGGGGTCGAGGATGCAGAATGGTCCCAACATTGTGCAAAAGATCCAGCTGGGACAAAAGGGAGGGAGGACTGAAGGGGGGGGGAGAGGGGGGGTAGAACGAATCATGCCTCCCACCACTATTCCCACTACTCAATCATCTGCCTTACCACTCCTCCCACTTCTCAATCATGCCTCCCATCACTCCTCCTCCCACTCCTCCCACTTCTCAATCATTTGTTCTACCACTCCTCCCACCACTCCTCCTACCACTCCTCCCTCCACTCCTCCCACAACTCCTCCCACCACTCCTCCTACCACCACTCCTCCTACCACTCCTCCCTCCACTCCTCCCACCACTCCTCTTACCACTCCTCACACCAATCCTCCCACTACCCAATAATTAGTCCGACCACTACTCAATCATTCTTCCTACCAATCCTTCCACTACTCAGTCATGCACCTCACAACCCCTCATTCGACTCACTCATGCCTCCCACCACTCCTCCCACCACCCACTTATGCACCCATTCCTCCCACATGCACCCCATTCCTCCCACTCATGCACCCCATTCCTCCACCACCCACTCTCCCATCCTCCCACCACACTCATGCACACCATTTCCTCCACCACCCCACTCATGCACACCATTCCTCCCACCACCCACTCATGCACCCCATTCCTCCCACCACCCACTCATGCACCCCATTCCTCCCACCACCCACTCATGCACACCATTCCTCCCACCACCCACTCATGCACCCCATTCCTCCCACCACCCACTCATGCACCCCATTCCTCCCACCACCCACTCATGCACACCATTCCTCACCACCCACTCATGCACACCATTCCTCCCACCACCCACTCATGCACACATTCCTCCCACCACCCACTCATGCACCCCATTCCTCCCACCACCCACTCATGCACCATTTCTCCACCACCCACTCATGCACCCATTCCTCCCACCACCCACTCATGCACACCATTCCTCCCACCACCCACTCATGCACACCATTCCTCCCACCACCCACTCATGCACACCATTCCTCCCACCACCCACTCATGCACACCATTCCTCCCACCACCCACTCATGCACACCATTCCTCCCACCACCCACTCATGCACACCATTCCTCCCACCACCCACTCATGCACACCATTCCTCCCACCACCCACTCATGCACACCATTCCTCCCACCACCCACTCATGCACCATTCCTCCCACCACCCACTCATGCACACCATTCCTCCACACCCACTCATGCACCCCATTCCTCCCACCACCCACTCATGCACACCATTCCTCCCACCACCCACTCATGCACCCCATTCCTCCCACCACCCACTCATGCACACCATTCCTCCCACCACCCACTCATGCACCCCATTCCTCCCACCACCCACTCATGCACACCATTCCTCCCACCACCCACTCATGCACACCATTCCTCCCACCACCCACTCATGCACACCATTCCTCCCACCACCCACTCATGCACCCCATTCCTCCCACCACCCACTCATGCACCCCATTCCTCCCACCACCCACTCATGCACCCCATTCCTCCCACCACCCACTCATGCACACCATTCCTCCCACCACCCACTCATGCACCCCATTCCTCCCACCACCCACTCATGCACACCATTCCTCCCACCACCCACTCATGCACACCATTCCTCCCACCCCAGATCCTAGGCAAGAGTTATCTGCCAGCGCTGACCAAGATAGTGTCCCCAGAAAACCTCATGGTCCAGCTGGGCGGAAGATCCCTAGGCACCTTTGCCGACAACGCAGGACCCTGGCTGGACTACCAGCCTCTGCAGCACAGTGAGAGCAATACATCAGCGGTATGCTCATCCCACCTACAGGGGGGGGAGGCCAGCTGCTTTGTGGGTGCAGCCTCTGACAGCTGTATCACCCACCAGCAGCAGGGTAGCAAGAGCTTCATAGGCTCGGGGGGAAAGTGGAAAGCCAGCCTGTCTGCAGACAACTTGGTCTCCCAGACTGACACGGCAGCTGTGTTTCGGAAGAGCAGTAACAGTACCCCACTCCTGCACCTAGCTCAGGCTGGCATGCCCCCCAGGCCGCACGTCCCTGGGTGTGAATCGTCCGCCACCACCGTCCATCATGGAATGCCTCCAAGGAAGCCAGGCCATGGGGCTTCCCTCCCCTCCCCTCGGGGGCGTTATGGATCAGCGAGCGAGAACATGCAGGTGGGGGGGCATGGACCTACACTTCTCCCAAAAGGAAGGGATGGGACACCGGCAGAGCAGCATGGCCCAGGAGCTCATCAGGCTGCACGCGAGGCAGGGGCATCAAGCTCCAAGAAGGCCTCGACTGGGAGAGATGGGAAAGCAACTGATCAGCATGGTCTAGGGGCTCCCCAGGCTGCTCTAGTGCCAGGGGCATCAAGCTCGAAGAAGGCCTCAACAGCAAGGGATGCAACACCGACGGAGCAGCATGGCCAAGGGGCACATCAGGCTGCCCCGGGAGGGTTGGGGGCGTTGGTATTGGAAGAGATGGCTGAAGAGTTCTACTCGCCACGCACCCGCTGCTGGACTCCCTCGCCTCTGCCCTCTGCAAGCATACGAGGGGGCAAGCGAGTGCAAGCCCCCTGGTCCTCCTTTCAGTCCCAGGTCAGTTTATGTGGCTATTTGACGGCATGGCTGTATAAATAGAAATTGAAATGGTTACATCCGTGTAATACATTCACTCACAGGACGTGAAGTTAAGGACACCATAGCAGAAGCCGGAGCTAGCTACAGTCACTGCTGTATAAATAGATACCACAACAACCCACCATCCATCGCAGGCACTGGCCGCCTCCTTCCACCCACCAACTCATCCACCCACCAACCACCAGCGCAGGGACCGTCCGCCTCTTTCCACCCACCACCATCCACCACTGCAGGCACCAGCCGCCTCCCTCCACCCATCCACCAACCACCCACCAGCACAGGGACCGTCCGCCTCCTTCCACCCACCACCATCCACCACCGCAGGCACCTGCCGCCTCGTTCCACCCACCACCATCCACCACCACAGGCACCGGCCGCCTCCTTCCACCCACTACCATCCACCACCGCAGGCACCGGCCGCCTCCTTCCACCCACCACCAACAACAACCCATCCACCACCCACCATCCACCACAAGCACCATCTGCCTCCTTCCATCTACCTCCACCAACCCTTCCACCCACAGCAGGCACTGTCCGCCTCCTTCCACCACCACCACCCACCACAGGCACCATTCACCTCCTTCCATCTACCTCCACCAACCCTTCCACCCACAGCAGGCACTGGCTGCCTCCTTCCATCTACCTCCACCAACCCTTCCACCCACAGCAGGCACTGGCTGCCTCCTTCCATCTACCTCCACCAACCCTTCCACCCACAGCAGGCACTGGCTGCCTCCTTCCATCTACCTCCACCAACCCTTCCACCCACAGCAGGCACCGGCTGCCTCCTTCCATCTACCTCCACCAACCCTTCCACCCACAGCAGGCACCGGCCGCCTCCTTTCACCACCACCACCCACAGCAGGCACCGGCTGCCTCCTTCCATCTACCTCCACCAACCCTTCCACCCACAGCAAGCACCGGCCGCCTCCTTCCACCACCACCACCCACCACAGGCACCATCCGCCTCCTTCCATCTACCTCCACCAACCCTTCCACCCACAGCAAGCACCGGCTGCCTCCTTCCATCTACCTCCACCAACCCTTCCACCCACAGCAGGCACTGTCCGCCTCCTTCCACCACCACCACCCACCACAGGCACTGGCTGCCTCCTTCCATCTACCTCCACCAACCCTTCCACCCACAGCAGGCACCGGCTGCCTCCTTCCATCTACCTCCACCAACCCTTCCACCCACAGCAGGCACTGTCCGCCTCCTTCCACCACCCACCACCAACCCATCCACCACCCACCACCAACAACCCATCCACCACCCACCTCCAACAACCCATCCACCACAGGCACCATCCGCCTCCTTCCACCCACCACCACCCACCCACCACCGCAAGTGCTGTCCGCCTCCTCCCAGTCCCAGCTGCTATCCGCATCCATCCAGTCCACCACCCACCACAGGCACCATCCGCCTCCTTCCACCCACCACCATCCACCCCCCTCCACCGCAGGCGCCGTCCGCCTCCTCCCAGTCCCAGCTGCCATCTGCATCCATCCAGTCCACCACCCACCACAGGCACCATCCGCCTCCTTCCACCCACCACCCTCCACCGCAGGTGCTGCCCGCCTCCTCCCAGTCCCAGCTGCCATCCGCATCCATCCAGTCCACCACCCACCACAGGCACCATCCGCCTCCTTCCACCCACCACCATCCACCTCCTTCCACCCACCACCCTCCACCGCAGGCGCCGTCCGCCTCCTCCCAGTCCCAGCTGCCATCCGCATCCATCCAGTCCACCAGCCTCTCGCGCTTTGGGCCTGCCCCCGCAGATCTAACTCTGGCTTCTGTAAGCTCCTTCTACTCTGCACAGGAAAGCCTGCCCCACCAGGATGATCAGCGGACTAGTGATCAGCGGACTAGTATAGATCAGCAGCGCCAATCTCGTGGATCACATGCACAACGCTATCATGCAGGTGGGTTGATATTGCTACGTGATTGCATGGCTGTATGGATGTATGCAACACTGCATAGGAAAGCCTGTCCCGCCAGGCTGATCAGCGGACTGGTCTAGATCAGCAGCGCCAATCTCATGGATCACGGTCACAGCGCTATCATGCAGGTGGGTTGATATTGCTATGTGATGGCATGGCTGTATGTGTATAGCATGCATGTATCTATGTATGTATTTGATGGTATTGCTGTATAAATAGACACTCACCAGCATCCACTGCAGCCCAAAACAATCTCATGGATCACATGCACAACGCTATCATGCAGGTGGGTTGATATGGCTATTTGATGGCATGGCTGTTCGCATGTATATGGCATGTATGTATCTATGTATGAATAGATACCCACCTTCCCCACCCCCACCGACCACCATCCACCGCAGCCCAAAGCAGTCTGGATGAGCATGAGCTGAGTAGGGGTCGGGTTCACGCAACCCGTACAGACATGCCACACTCGACATGTGTTGATTCTGACGAGGAGGATAAGGACGCACATGATGGACATGCATGGAGTTCAATCCAGCACACACCGAGTATGCAGCATACGCAGATTTCAATCCAGCATGCACAGAGTATCCAGCACACACAGAGTATGCCGGCTCAATTGGTCAACACCCCCTCAGGTAGGTTTTGTTTGGTTGTGCATGTCTGCTTTTGGCAGAGCCTCCCTCCCACGCCCACACCAATACCTACCTACACCTCCCAGCAACATCCGCCCCACCACCCACATCCGCACCACCACCCACCAACCCAACCCAGCTCCACGACCCAACCCCCAAACAACCCAGCCCCACAATCCACCCCCAAACAACCCAGCCCCACAATCCAACCCCCCAAACAACCCAGCCCCACAATCCAACCCCCAAACAACCCAGCCCCCCAAACAACCCAGCCCCACAATTCAACCCCCCAAACAACCCAGCCCCACAACCCAACCCCCCAAACAACCCAGCCCCACAATCCAACCCCCCAAACAACCCAGCCCCACAATCCAACCCCCCAAACAACCCAGCCCCACAACCCAACCCCCCAAACAACCCAGCCCCACAACCCAACCCCTCAACCAACCCACCCCCTGAGGTTTGTGGTCCTGGATCAAAACAAGCTCTTGGATATGGCAGTCGAAGAGCCAGGGGGGGGACAAGGAACATACATAGACACCCACCCACACCCACACAAACACACACACACACAGGTTTGTGGTCCTGGATCAAAACAAGCTCTTGGATCCGGCAGTTGAAAAGCCAGGAGGGGGACGAGGAAGTGGGGGGAGACCAAGTGAACACAGGGGGGCAAGGAAGAGGGGGGAGACCCAGTGTCAACATTGACAGGGACCCAGGAGGGGCACAATCTTCCTCGATCCAGGAGGGGGACAAGGAAGGCCCCACAAAGGTGTCTGCAGCACACCAATTAGAGCTGGGCTCACAAAGAGCAGAGATTCGCCAACACAGATCTGCAGCACACCATGTAGAGCTGGGCTCAAAAAGAGCAGAGATTCACACGAACAGATCCTCAGCACACCCAGTGAGGAATTCGGCCAATTCAGCAGGCGACAGCCTAACACAGCAGAGTGATTCCGCAGTGCTAGGCGACGTGGTGTGGGTAGAGGACCGAAGTGTAAGTGGCTCGAGAGACCAAGGGAAGAAGTCCTTCCACAAGAAGTTCCACGCTCTCAAGTCGCTGGTGGGGGAAAAGCTTAGCCAGGGCAGCCCTGCCGACATTGGCAGTGCAGATGCCCGCTCCCGCACCCGCGACCAACCCGTCGAGACTTTTGACAATAGCCAGGTGATGCAGCGTGGGCCAGACGCCAGCTCGGCAGGGGAGATCTGGCACGGCTTGGACAACCGCTCGTCTCGGACATCAGAACGCTCCTCGCGTGAGGCCGGCCGGGGGAGGCTAGGGCAGGCGGTCAGCCAGCGCTCCTCGTTGAAGGCGTTCAGGCAAGGCAGCGCAAGCCGCAAGTCTAGACGGGCTCTCTCGGCTTTGGGGCCCGAGGCTAGGATATCTCTGCTGAATTCAAGCCCAGGGGACGGTTCAGATGGCCCCTATCATGGCCACGCTCCAGAGGGGGATGCCGCCAACTGTTGCACCGTCTCGTGAAGGTATTTATGCAACATATCACAAGCCGCAACTCTACACGGGCTCTCTTGGTCATGGGACTTGATGCTAGGATGCCTCCGTTTAATTCAAGCCAAGGGGACGGTTTGGATGGCCCCTACCATGGCTACATTCCAGAGGGAAATGCCGCCAACTGTTGCACCGTCTCGTGAGGTCATTAGCTAGGGGACCTGATGCTGGGATCTCTCTTGAATTCAAACCAAGAAGTTTGCAGGTGCCGGGATGTTCGAGTGATAGTAATAGGGCCTTTGAAGATGCTGGTCATTTCCTGGCGCTTCATACTATGAATGCAGGAAATCCTATTTGAGAAGTTGAAAATGAATAAATAAGTAGTACAGCTTACGAGGTGTGTGGTTAAGGGGTCCAGCCCGCCTGCTTGCACTGGGGCCAATCCAACTAATGAAGTTGAAAATATAACCACATGCTTGTAGTTCGGTATTTATTATAAGGTTTTGTTGGATTAAATGTGATTGCTTGAGGGCCATGACCATTTTGTTCGTTCACTAACCCTCCACCCCCATTATTTTCCATAAAACCCTCATGATAAATTCACACCCAACCACACACCCTCCACCCGCACCCAACCACACACCCTCCACCCCCATTTTTTCTAGAAAACTCTCATGAGAAATTCACACCCAACCACACACCCTCCACCCCCATTATTTCCTATAAAACTCTCACGAGAAATTGACACCCAACCACACACCCTCCACCCAACCACACACCCTCCACCCAACCACACACCCTTCACCCCCATTTTTTCTAGAAAACTCTCATGAGAAATTCACCCCCAACCACCCACCGTCCACCCGCACCCAACCACCCACCCTTCACCCCCATTTTTTCTAGAAAACTCTCATGAGAAATTCCACTCTGGCCTAGAAAATGATTGCCGTAGTTATGGAACTTGAACTTGGTAGTTATGGACGAGAGTACACCATATAGCATGTACTGCCTGTGTAGTGTAAAGAAGTTTAAGTTATCCGACTACCGGTAGTCGCTGTTGGGTGGTGATTTAATTATTTCAATGCTAGAGTGGTGACACAGTAGTGGACTGAAGGGAAGATGATTAAAGGACGCAACGAGTGCGCTTATATCGAAGATGAGAGCGTGCTGCAAGATCCTGCAGACACGTGTAGGCCACAGCTAGCCTGTGGCCTGGCGGCAGTTAACTCGGGACCTGGAGGGACCAGGTAACAGTGTGCATTATGCCGACTCAGTGACCGACGTATGTTGGACAATAACAAATTATAATTGTACAATTATATTTTGACTGCAGCACAAACTCGGGGCCCCCGTCGGTAAAACGATTGTTTGGGGTCCAGTTCATCAATACTTTTTCTTTTTAGCCCTTCCTGTCACGGTTGGGCAAGTGCCTTTAGCCTACTGTTATTTGACCAACCCCTGGACTGTAACAGGGTACTACTAAGTGTGCGAGGCAGCGCGGTGCCGCGCTGCCTTTTTGAGCCCCTCTGCGCGTTTCGCACAGTTTTTTCAACCCCCTGTGGGCGCAGCGCACCGTTTTTGCACTAAAAGCTCCAACCAATTTGACGTTTGTGCGCTTTAAGCGCTGACCAATTTGGCAAGAAGTAGTACCCTGGACTGTAACATACTTGCACTTGCACTTGGTTGCATAGCTTCAGCCAGAAATTTCGCTCACCATCTTCGGCTGTACAAAAAAGTATTACCAGGAAAATGTAAGCAGAACAAATCACTTTTTCATTTTTTCGTTTTCCCCCTCTTCTGCTGAACGATAAAAACAGTAAAACAACAACTAATTAATACCTAAACAAAAAGAATTGAACCAATCTCTTCATGCATTCATGGATGAACAGAGGAAGCTTCTCGCGACCTTCAACTTCTGGATTGCACATCTGGTAATGTAGAGTGTTGTTGTATCATACATGAGGGGGACGAGGAAGTGGGGGAAGACCAAGTGAACACAGGGGGGCAAGGAAGAGGGGGGAGACCCAGTGTCAACATGGACAGGGACCCAGGAGGGGCACAATCTTCCTCGATCCAGGAGGGGGACAAGGAAGGCCCATCAGGTAATGTAGAGTGTTGTTGTATCATACATGATGCAAGAGGCTTTCGGACATCTTGCACATGATAATATGATATGCCGATCCCTATGCATCCTTGTAGTGGGGGGAGGGGTTAATGAGGTCTTGGGTACGTGGTTCATGTAGACTTGAACATGTTATGTAATGTGTGTGTTTGGGAAAAGTCGGATGGAGTTGGTAGCAGAGCATGTTATAACTGATCGCTACATACTGACGGTTACAGCAGATATTGACTCGGCCTATTTATCGCACGAAACTAGCTGCTGCCAGATCTACCAGATTCTGATGTAGATATTGATACAGATCGGCAGATACAGATCAAGCCATCTCAGAAATATGAAATTAACTGCTGCTGGCTCTGGCTTGGGCCCTGACCGCCTCAACATAGCTAACGCTAATAGGTGGCCTGATACACCTAGCTGAACTTTTAATTAAATCCCCACTCGGAAAGTACGTTATTATCAGCAGTTATGCTCTACCAGATGACCTCAGTTGACATCTGATATCAGATGTCAACTGAGGTCATTTGGTAGAGCATAACTGCTGATAAACTTTTGTACTCCTTGCTTTCTCGTAGATAGGCGACCACTCGGGGAAGTGGTAATTTCGCTAAATGTAGGCGGAAGGCACAATTTGAAGCGGAACTACAGATAAATGTAGGCGTACAGTGATCGAAATGTCTCGGCTCGCCGCAGATCAGCGATCCCGACAGACACCCAGAACATTTGGTAGACTGAAGCGTGACCAATACTTCCTCGATCGCTCGTCGACGGGGCAATGGGACGAAGGGAACTAACGCAGTTTATTAAACGTTGTTCAAGATAACAGAAAGCAGGGCTAGCCGATATTAATAGCAGATGAGGACGGCGGCCTAGTTGGCCTGCCTCAGCTACAAAAGACACGGCCTAGCTGGCTGATTGGATCCACCAGTAGCTAATCATCGGCCCAGGGTAAAGTACCTGGCCGGACTAAAGCGTAACCCAGGTGAGTATGGTGCGACCAATAAGGCGTACCATAACATGAACAGTGCGTAGGTGCGTAGGTATAGGGTGTGTGTGTGATGAATTCAAGGGAGAGGAAAGGGAAATGAGAACATATACTTGGTCGCTGGTTTGTGTCGGGAGACCCACCTCCTGGGGTGAAAATCCTTTCACAACTAAAAAAAAAAAAATATATATATAGAGCACATCGTTTGAACAGCAGAGCTCAAATCGTTTGGCAGAGGGTCTCTGGTATTACAAGGGGGTGATCAACTCCAAGTTTGGTAGAGGGTCTCTGGTATTACAAGGGGGTGATCAACTCCAAGTTTGGTAGAGGGTCTCTGGTATTACAAGGGGGTGATCAACTCCAAGTTTGGTAGAGGGTCTCTGGTATTACAAGGGGGTGATCAACTCCAAGTTTGGTAGAGGGTCTCTGGTATTACAAGGGGATGATCAACTCCAAATTTCCAATACCGTACTCACGAATCCTTTATGTTTCACAGCGCATTTGCATCCCACATTCGTAAAGAGGTTATATATATTATTCCTAGGGTTAGGCAATATGATATCATATGATATCACGTCATCATATGGTATCATATGATATCATACGATGCCCGCGGCCTGGCTAGGCTAGAGCTACCATTTACATCCAATACCATATGATGCAAATTGTACGATATCATATGATATCATACTCGCCTTTGGTCAGTATCATATGATTTGCCAATCCCTAATTATTCCATGTACATATTGGTACAGATAGCTACAACTCTATGCCACCCCTCTTTAACATGTGATACCATTGCAATGGTTGCCAGGCTTCCCTGCTATACAAGCACACTTAGCAACAGGTAATGATAACGCCTGGTGGGGTATGGTGTTAAGGGATCCCGTCGTACGCGGGCAGAGAACGGTCGAACCACCTCGACTGGACAACCCTGGAGGGTGACACTTACTATGTCTGCCATGGTGACTTTCCCCAGCTGCGGCGTACGGGAGGGTCCCCTTAACACCACGCCCCTCCAGGCGTTTTTTTTTCTTTCTGACTGGACAAGCTACCATCGCGGTTGACAACGACCTGCAATATTAAGCGGGCAGTAGGGGGACACTGAGCTACAAGCGTTGTGAAAGGCAATGTACCAGACAGACATCTGAATCAGATGTCCGATTGGTACTTGCCGTTCACAACAACAAGTCTTCGCCACCCCTTAAAAGCTTGAACATGCGATACCGTTGCACTGCTGGCTACCGAGCTTTCCTGCTATTTAAGCACACTTAGCTACAAGTCTTTGCCACCCCTCCTAAAAGCTTTAGCATGCGACACCATTGCACTCGTTGCCAGGCTTTCCTGCTATATAAGGATTTTTGGAGTAGCTCCGAGGGAGTTCATAGCACAATTCTTGTTGGCTGGCTGATTCCCCAAAACGCTCAGGATACCATACATCGTATCAACCGTTCTACCGCACCACCACCTGTTCCACGATCCCCAAAAGCCATCAAACTTGATATCACAAACGCGATGTCCCTGATAATAGAGCATATCGTCGCAGACCTGTTTGTTGAGACCCCAACCAGGGGATCCAGCGCACCAGTAGCATGCATCATGTGCATTACAGACTGGGTTTAGCTCAGGCTGGTACTGGGCCCAACCCATGTGATTGCACCCATCAGCAGGTGTCCATAAGTCCTTACCCGTTGGGAGTCTGAAGTACGGATAATCATTTGCAACCCAGTTGGGGTACTTGTTATTCGGACCTGCAGATATTGCAGCCACGCAGTGTGATAAAATGTTATGTTTAGCCCCAGTTCCAGGCATGGACTATAATGTCAGTTAATTAACAAGCATGTTGGGAGCAAGGATTGACTAGCAGAATGAAAGGGCAAGCAGGAGCCCCTCTAGTTGTTCATGCCTTCTGTCACTTGCTTGCAAGTCACACATCATAGTACATGAAATCATAGGGAGGGGGGGCAATTAACTGGGTGATGGGAGGGGACATTTTGATTAGTACGACAAAGGACGTGATCATACATCATCATGGCATGTTGATAAGTACAACAAATAAAGGACATGTTCATACATCATCATGACATTTTGATAAGTGAAACAAAGGACATGGTCATACAATGGCATTGATGGGTGGGTTCCCAAGTGACTGTATCCCCTGCACGTACGGTGCGAGCTGAGAGGCTGTAGGTGGCACTAGCTGGCTTATCGATCAATCATAGATATCACATTGGTGGAATCGGGGATCCACCGTCTACTTATAAATATAGCATCACCCTTCTCATAAGTCCTACCCTGTGCATGTCTTATGTAAGCAATGCACCAACCTTTGATGTTGCATGGGCTGTTGTTGCATGGGTACTCCTCATAGTGTGAGGTAGGATGTTGCATGGGATGGGATGTTATGAATGATGATGATTACATTTTCCTGGTGCCCTACTGGACTCCAACTGTGCCCTCGGCTTGATGGAGTCAAGGGGGACTTATGAACATCATGTACAAAAAGAAAAATAAATAATTTGATGTGCCATTCTGATTGGTGGAATTTTTCGTCGGTCGTCCGTGAAGCCCTTGGTCAGAACCAAATGAGTTTCTACTGTATCAAATTAAATACAAGTAAACCACTTGGCAAACAACCTTCTGTAAAAGCAATTTGAGTTGAACCTTAATCGGTCCCACTTGGTAACAGCTGATATACAAGGCAGTATATCGAGGCCACCAGTTCTTCAAATTCACTTTCGAGTTGTATTATCCTCATGTAAATATCCCTCCAAATCCAAATGATGTATTAAGTTGTCTTATCACAGCTTATCAAGATGTATAAGCGTTTCTTGGCCAGGTCCAGACCTTATTGGCTGCGCTGTAGTCCGTGCTTTTTATTTCAGATTTCTGTAGTCCAGGTTGAGTAGCTACTTGGGCTACTCGACCCTGATTTCAGGATAGTTGCGTAGCTATAGCATGGCGGAGCGCGGAGCCTGGGGGGGTCGGGGGGCAGCGCGTCCCGATATCGGGGGGTCCAGGGGGTGTAGCATTCTACGGAATGGCGACGGAATGGCGACGCGTCGTCGAAAAATGAAACACTGGCCGTAGTACTTCACTTGTATCACTGCGTACGGAACTGACAGCACTTGCGGGGCATGGGGGACGAGGGTTTGGATTGTTGTAGCACTGAGGACCAGGGATTTTTTTCCCATATCCTATATCCTATATTTCCTATATCCTATATATAGCGATCACTAGTTTGACCCCGTTTTAGCGTAATTATCGCTATACAAAAAGTAAAAAAACAAGTTTTTTTCTGCCCTCAACGGCCCTGAAAAGCTATAAAAAGCTACAGAAAGCACTAAAACGCTGGAGGAAGCCTAAAACCATAAAGCTAGAAGAAACCCACACATAAGTTTGAAAAAAAATCACTGATGAGGACACTAATTTATTGAGGGGGGCCCTTGCCACAGGCTACCTGAGGCAGTGGGGAGAAAGGGGTTCTCTAAAAGAAAATTCTAACTGCAATCCCCCATTGACATGGTCACCCCCCCATCAGAATCCCTCAACACTCACCAACACAGGTCCCCGAGGCACTAAGCCATTTGTAGGTCCCTCCACAAGGGTCGCTGAGTCCGAGGCTTGACAAAGAGGTGCTGACAGTGCAACTTTTAAAGCAGACGCACTTGTCAGCCACAGCATTGACGACCGCCAACGTTGGGCTGGCACACCTAGTGTTCTGCATGGCGCCGGGATAGGGGCACGAAGTGGTATCAGAGCGCCCGAAGAAGGCCGTCGTAATGGATCCCACAACCAGCCCAGGAGGGCATGACAAGACGAGTGAACTGCCTTCACACACGTTTACCCCTACATAAGCACAGGGAAGGTTTTTTTGTAGGGTTTAGGGTTTTAGGGTTTAGAGTTTAGGGCACAGGGAAGGGGGGGCAAAACATCCTTATCGCATGATTGACCTTGAGAGCAAGTCACATAGGGCAGTGCACGGGACGCAAGCAAGGTGGCGCATGAGTTGGTCCCAGTTGGTAAAAGCTGATGTGCAAGGCAGTTTATCTAGGCCACCAGATTTTCAAATTCACATTAGAGTTGTAGCCTAATGTAAATATCCATCCAAATGATGTATTACGTTGTATTATCCACATGTATAGGTTGTATTATCTACATGTATTAATTGTATTATCCACATGTATAGGTTGTATTATCTACATGTATTAATTGTATTATCCACATGTATAGGTTGTATTATCCACTCATTTGCAACCTCCACTTAGCCAGCATTATGCGCACAAATCAGCTCCTGTACAAAATAATCACGCATGTTGATCATATCTCCGCATAATGCATGGGTAAATGATACAGACCTGCCAAACTATACTGTAAACAGAATAGAGCCAACCCAACTAAGGATGTTGGTTGTCAGCTGATCGAAGTTGCTTCCAGTTCAGCAGGTCGAGCCGTGGCGAGGCATAAGTTACAAAGATTAAGGGACGGATGTCAGGGAGAGCGAAATAATTTGAAGGCGAAGAGGGTGCCATTTGTCCCGAATTGTTCTACAGGCTGTACAGGAAGTTCCAAATCTGGTATTCATTTTATTTTTCAACCTTGATCAGTTGATCACTGTAGAGCTTGTTTCAAGGTTCCAAAGCTGGTATTTGCTACTCTGGCCTAGGAGAACAAAGGCTGTAGGTAGAAGCCTAATAAAAAAAGATCTGCAAAGCAAAATAACCTGAAGCATGTCAGGCACAGGAGCTCATAATGTATTCATTTGTAATGTTGCAATTGCAAATACCATGTACCAGCATGTTTCTTGGACCATACTGATCCTTAGTTCTGATTCACCGCATAGCTCACCTAGTAGGCGACGGCGGGTGCTGGTAATGTTGGTTTCAGCCTGTTCTCCGTTGGAAGTTTCAATTGGCTGATTGTCGGTATACGGCACCGCGTCAGTCTGCGTAGGGTGGAGGATGAGATAAGAATGAGATGAGCAATAAGTAATGCCTTGTAGGACTTGAGGCACAAGTCCTACATGCTTTTGATTCAGCTGCTATAGTGCAAGCAGTTCAAAATGTGGAGCACTTACCCGAGGGATACATACAGGATACATACAAGTCCTAACTCCTTAGGGGGTGTCGGAAGCGGCACAGAAAAACGCTTTGGCAGTCACGGGGGCAGGCGTCGAAAAGTTCAGAAACTTAATCTGCAGACTGCGAAGGGCGAGGAGTGGGTCACTGGCGAGGAGGGAGGCTGGGAGGTTCGAAAGTAGTGGAGTAAGTAGCTACAAGTAGCAGCATTCGACACTCCATGTTGTGTAGCTATTCATAGCTGCACAACATTCGACACCTCCTGCGAAAAGAATCTTGACCGCTTCGCCGCTGATTACTCTAGTCATGCGCACTTAACTATGAGACAAATGTTCGTCTGCGGAGGTGGTCGGAATAGTTTATCCGCATGGACAGGGGGCGAGAAGCGAGAAGCAGATGAAAGCCGATCAAAGCAGTGCACAGGTGAGCTATGTAGAGGAGAAGAGGGCAGCGGAATTTGGTTGATATCTAAGTGAGCAGCATTTGGCCTAGATGCCAAGGTAGTGCTGTTCAGAGATGAAATCGACTTTCTCCGTTTGTACCCAAATTAACTAGGACTGATGGTTAAGATAAATTAAGTTTTTGAACATTTTGTCGACAACATTTTTTTGATTTTGGACCTACATTTATTTTTTGCAGTGATGTTTCCGCCAAACATGCTTCTAAATTCGTGGCTGACTCTCACAACCGCTTCACAAAATTTCTGAAGGGCCTATAATTATGAAAGTTTTGATGGGAAAATTTCAAAAAAGAAAACAAAAGTGGACTGCGATATGGCCCATGATAGGTTGCATGCTGTTTTTGCATCAAACCAAACCACTTTGGGGGCCGATAAAATTTGATCCGCCCAATATTTTCACCCAGCACCTTGGCCATGTGGTCCAGGACCCTCATGGACCCATTGGACAACTCCTGCGTCCAATCAGGCAACTTTGGGAGGACCCAAGGCTATCCACCTCCACTTATAGGCTCAAACACACACATTAAGAGCCTACTGAGCCAAGACTCCAGGCCCATCGGGCGCCTGGCGCCGGGTGCTTAACTTCCGCCGCTTAGTTAAGAAGTGCCATAAAGTGGTACCAGCAAAAAAAGGACTACAGTCGCCAATCTCGACCACCAGTCTACTGACGCTGGGAAATCATTACGGGGACCCTCATGCATCACCTCTACTGTGTCCCGGTCCGCAAATTTGAGTCGCATCCACAGCGAGCATTCCCGCAACTGTCCTCCCAACCCAACAGAAATCCCCCAAACCAGCGAACAACATGCTACTCCGAGCTGGCTAGGAGCAACAGGACTATTATTAGCACCATATTAAAGCTCCCAAGCAAGTGCTGCGCTCCTCATAAAGTTGCCCGATTGGACGCAGGAGTTGTCCAATGGGTCCATGAGGGTCCTGGACCATATGGCCAAGGTGCTGGGTGAAATCATGGGGCGGATCAAATTTTATCGGCCTCCAAAGTGGGTTGGTTTGGTGCAAAAACAGCATGCAACCTATCATGGGCCATATCACACTCCACCTTTTTTTTACTTTTTTGAAATTTTCCTATCAATACTTTCATACCCGAATGAAAAAAATCTCCAGATTTTTGAAGAGGGATTAGCCCCATTAAAATGTCCGTTGGTTCGTCCGTTCGTCCGTGTGACACCAACCACATTTTCAGGTTTTATGAAAAACATCAAAAAGTTGAACATTCTATATTTTTGATGAATTATAAGACTTATTTCTAACGGACAAATTCTCACCAGAGCACATGTGAGCGTCGCAATTCACGAAAAGGAGCTCATGTTGGGCCCAATAGCTACAATTAACGGTTAACAATTTGATTTCAGGGTGTTTTGAGCTAACATTTCAAATTTGAACCACTGAAACATGTGCGTATACATTGGTTTGGGAGCAGAATTGTCGTCAACATTTCGAGGCGAAACATGTAAGCATCACAATGGTCGAAACATTCCCCTAGGGCACTTGTGCTATAATTAGCCCACGGACCCCACCTCAGGGCCGTGCGTGGGGCAGGGGCGGGTGCCACCGGGCGGGGCCAGTGGCGGGGGCAGGGGCAAGCCACGCCACCTGCCGCTGCCCAAAAACCCGTTCAAGAGGACGGGACATACCGTTCACGTCTGGGCTGGGCCGAAACATGCAATACCTTCACTTGTGCAAATTCCGTAAAATCAACCAGACACCTGATTGCCCTCATTTTTCTTGAATCAAATTCTTTAAAAAAATGTCAATCTACGTACACGCATTTCATTTCATTACATTACATAAACGTTCAATACTGCTTAAAATCAACAACCCTTAAAAATCTTTTTTTCGTCACTTAATAGTTAACAATGCTAAATCATCAATCGATTCATTGGAATTCAATTAATTTAAAGCCTCCAGGCGCCCTTCAAATTTAATCCTATTCGAATTGATACAATTTAAAGCAATTACATGCGGATTACATTCATTCAAAGCACGTGAATTAAATTAAATGGAAAGGAATACATCGAATAAAAATAACACAACATTAAATACAATTCAGTTGAATTAATTAAAACACATTGAATGAAGGATTCGAATCATTTCATTCGGGACGCGCCTCCGGGCGCCCTTAATAATTATAGGCCCTTCAGAAATTGTGTGAAGCGGTTATGAGAGTCAGCCACGAATGTAAAAGCATTTTTGGCGGAAAAATCAATGCAAAAAATAAATGAGGGTCCAAAATCAAAAATATGTTATCGACAAAATGTTCCAAATTTTTATTTTGTCTTAACCATCAGTCCTAGTTAATTTGGGTCCAATCGGAGAATGTCGATTTCGTCTCTGAACTGTACTACTAGGTGTAGCAGAAGAGAGCTCGGCTGAATAGGGAAGAGAGAGTGCGGCAGATAGGCAGCGTGAGGAGGGCATGCAGCATGAGATCATTAATGCGGGAGGGATGGGCAATCGGGATGAAAATCACCTGAGTAAGCTAGCGCTCGATAGAACCGGCAGACACGCCTCCGAACAGCAACGAGGCCGCGAGGACGAGGACCAGACTGGCGAAGCGGGCCATTGTTTCCCTGGGGAGAGGGTGGCGCCATGATCATGAGGACTAGCGGCTGGAGTAGTGGGAGGATTATGTGGGCAAATTAAAGAAAAGCAATATGCCAAGTCGGCGTGATTAGGGAAGTGGGATCGATGAGAAGACGATCGTGAGAGATAGGTGTATTTAGGAAGTGCAGGGGGACACCACCGGATGTACTAGCGCCAACGATGGACAGTTCTGACATGCGCAGTAACATGGCACTATTCGGCCAGCTGGGCTCCTCAAATTCAAACTGTAGGACTGTTGCTTCAGTAGAAACAAGCCCAAATATCGCGAGCGCTACTGCTCAAGCAGCAGGGTCTCGGAAGAGCCGGGATATGTGTCTCAACAATTGATTCAATAATCGGGACTCACACAGGGAGCACGAGGCTAGCAATGGTAGAACCGTGCATTTGTGACTCACCGTGTCGTCTGTGTCTGAGGAAGGTGGCGTGGGGGTGGCGTCCTGAGTGGGACGAGCAGGCACAGGGATATTTGAGTAGAGCGTGGGAGTTGCATGAGACTTAAGCTACACAATGTCTACAGCCTACAGGCCTGCCAATGCCTGACTCAGGCGCCACATGCAAGATCATAGTGTACGTGATCTTACACCACAGGCATTGAGACACGCACGGAGGAGACAGGGGGAGTTCGGGGGACCAAGGAGGAAGGAGGCAGAAGTGAGCGAGAAAGGAGGAGGAGGGAGCAAGGAGGAACAATGCGGAGTAAGGTAAGATAGGTTGGGCAGACTTACTGTATGCTCCAACTGGGTGAGCGTACAAGGTGAATTAGGCGTAGAGCTGAGAAGCGCGCCAGTCTCGTGACCCGGTCGGGGAGGAGCGAACAGATCGCTAAGCAGGTTGAAGACACTTATCAGTTAACTACCCCTCACCATGGCCGGGATATTTTAACTACCCTAAGGGTGGATTCCCATTGGGGCAGGATGGGTCTGGATGGGTCGTTAAGTACGGATAACCGACGACCCATCCAGTGTTTACCTTCCCATAGGGGTTTTGGATGGTCCGTATTTGTACGGATGTACTGACGAAATACCCATCCAGACGACCCATCCAAAAGCCAAAATCCATCCAGGCCCTCGACCGAGGTGTGGGTTGGATGGCTCTGGATGGGTCGCAAAATATCCGGCTCCTTCCGGCACAGTCCGGCATTGATCCGGCGACGGTCGCGCAACTGACGCGTATTGCTTTCTTCAACCGACCTGCTAGTTTCATTAGCCAGGAGTTTCCGAACTTTTGGATCACAGATCATCTTCGAGCAAGACAGAATCTGGGACATTCTAACAATTTCTTCTCCATTCGACGCCCCTTCTTCATTCTACTTTTCTTTTTCGTCTTTCATCGCTCTGCAACATGGCGACGGAAGGCTTGTGGGATTATGCCACCGATGCCGAATTGGACGCCGAACTCGCTCAATACAAGACTGCAGCTGAAATTGAACTGTCAACGATTGATCCGTCTTTTCTTGCGACTATTGATTGAAAGTACCTGCGAAGGTTCCCGGTGGTACATGCGTGTATTGCTGCACCCATCCAGTCGCTTGCAATGGGAGTGCGTTTTGGATGGGTGGCCGTGTACGGATGCACGAACCATCCAAAGAGCTCAACGACCCATCCAAAGGGCCCAACCGACAAATACCGACCCATACAGTACTACAACCGACTTTACCCATCCAGTCCAATGGGAATCCACCCTAACAGCTTGTTTCCAACCAGTTGGGGGTCCGGTTAAGGATTGAGTTTCGGAGGGTTTAGACTCGACACCTAGCCGGGCCTTAACTTTCGGGAAGATGGTTGGAAACGTTCCACCAGTTAAGCAGTCTTTTGCACCTGACCAGGTCAGTTCAAAATGGGTCAACGTGGCAACTGCGCTTTGCAGCACTTCCTCGCGATTCATACGCTGATTTCAGCGTTTATTCCACTTCTGGCCGCTGCCGGTTGCCTCAGGAAGATCAGTCAAAAATTGCGTGGCAGGGACGGTGCCCTGCTGCTGCGAATCCATTTTGGTGAAACTGTGCAATCAATGATGAGTGTCCGAGAAAGAAAGAAGGATGCGGGACTCCAAAGCAGCGTGATTTTTAAGAGGCGCGCTCCAACTTCGTGACGTCACCATATCTCATTCATCAACCGAACTTAACCGCCCCTTATCTTTCTTTAATGGCGGGGGGGGGGCGCCGTTGCACTAACCGGGACGGTTGGTCTTGAACCGGACCTTAACTTTTTGTGTTTCCGACCAAACACCGGTTAGCGCCGAAAATAACGAATTTAACCGCCGCTTAACCGGACCCTTAACTGGTTGGAAACAAGCTGTAAGGGTGTGTGTTTCCACAGAGATTTTCGCGTCCCCGGAAACAAAAAGTAAACCCTCCCCGGTGCCAGGTAGGCAAATTTGTTTCCACAGGGGTTCCCCGGAGTCTTCCAGGAGAATCCCCGGAGTTCCAGGTCGGCAAATCTTCGCGACAGGTCGTCGAATCTTTACCCCTGGGTATTTTTGAATATTTCGAAAAATTACAGAAAATGACGGTTAAAAGTACAAAACGGACGATTAACGACTTTCCCCTGGCTTTCCAGGAGAAAAGTTTCGGGGGAACATGCCGCTCACCCCTGGAGATTTTGGAGTCTCCCCGGAGTCCACATCAGCATCCCAGGAGAATCGCCGCAGGGTCGACACACAAAATCGGCAAGGTGTGTCATTGTTTGCGTTGTGACTACTTCAGCTTTTACTTCGCATCGGTTCTCTCTTTTCTTCTGTCGCTTGGGCTTCCCGTGGATTGGGGTCCAGCAGTTGACCTGTCAGCTCAACTGAACCCAACCGAAACTCCCCGGAGAATCCCGAAGTCCTTCGGGCGAATCCAGGGACTTCGGGATTCTCCGGGGATTGTCAGTTGGGTTCAGTTGAGCTGCCAGGTCGACTCCTGGAACCTAATCCACGGGAAGGCCAAAAAGTGGAACCCTAAGGGTGGATTTCCATAGGCCGTGGATGGGTGTGGTCCTGGATGGGTCGCTAAATCGGTTTACTTTCGGTTACGGGCAGGTGCGTCACTCAATTCAAATTCTTGCTCCCGTGGTCTTGCTCCCGCGAGTTCCAGGTATGGGGAAGGAGGGGGGAAGTTAAGTTTGCAAACTTCTTCAAATCAGATCTCCTTCTCGAACGCACGTGGCTCACCTTTCGATTTCAAGCCCACAGTTCAAGGTAGGGCGTTCCGTAGACCCAAAATGACCCCCTCCGAAAAAATCGCCGTTTTGACAGCGGAAAGAGAGAAGCGTAACTAGCTCGTAGCTGTTCCCAATTTTTCGATTGAGCAACTTTTCGATTATACAGATATGGGTCGGCAAAGTTTAGTGTCGGTTTGAGCAGTTGGTCACACATGGGCCTCGGGCCAGCCGAATCTTGAAGCAACATGAGACGTGAAAAATGTCCGAGGCATCCAAATGCGCGAGATTGCCCCGACTTTTTTTGCATCAGTCCCTTCCCACAGATCATATTGCGCATCCCAAGGCCTCACATTACTACTGAGCGTGCTCTGACGGGACTGCTACGCGCCTGTTGGACTCAGCCTTGGACGAGCTCGGGGGGCAGAGGAGAGAGCTGCGCGCGGCCCGGGACGGTTCAGGCCTGCTATTTAGGTAAGAATGCGTCGATGCTTAGCTGGGAGCAACCTTCCTTGCGCACTGACTTGCCCGCGAATCTCAACGTTTTTCAGCCCTCCAGTTGAGGCATGTAATAAGATGTAAAAAGCTCGGGAACCAGCTTGGCGAGGACCTTGTGCATTGATATCAATGCCGTAAAGACCTGGCGAAGTATTGTGAAGTCAAATGCCTGCTGTTTGGCAAAGACCCCCCCCCACCCACCCACCCACCCACCCACCCACCTCCCTTGGCCTAACCTGTGTAGGGGGTTGTAGGGAGTTGTAGGGAGCCCTATACAAAAATTTAGCACTTATCTTACACACAAAACCAGTCACCACACCTACACACACTTACACCTACAACCGCCACACCTACACCATAGGTGCACCGTCCCAAAATGGGGAAGTCATTTTACGAGCACCCACTATACGAGCTTGGCGCTAAGGATTCCAAGATAGGAGCCATTGCCCTGTGTTGCCTCTGCGGTTTAGGGACAGGGAAGTAAGCAAACTAGCAAGCCTCCTAAGCGATGTGACGCTGCTTCAGACTAGTGTTTTGCTTGTTTTGGGCCGGTAGCGGTTCACGTGGCTTTGTTTGTGTGCACGGTATGTACTACTGGGTACCCCAGTGCCTCCATGTGAAAACAGGAGTGAGTGGCCACATTCATGGGCCTCCCATCAGTGCGGTTCGTGAGTTTGGGTATTAATTATTGCCAAAAATACAATTTTGACTTGTTTTCGGCATGACCCGAGGTGTATGGTTTGCGATTGTGTGAACGGTTTGACCCATGCAGGTACTTAGCACCTCCATGTGACTCATGGAGTGAGTGGACACAGTCTTGGGCCACCTATTAGTGCGGCACAACTTTTGTAGGACCTCAAAGTGGGCAAGGTACCCTCAAAATGGGAAAAAAACAGGTTTTAGGCTTAGACATTCTAAAAAAACTTTTGTATGCTCAATTTTTTTGCCAATATTTAAAAAAGCCCTTATAATATTTGTTAAAATTTATGCCCAAATTTTTCTGATCAAATCTCGGCACTTCTGATTTTCACCAGTTTTATGGTCATTTGGCTGTCCTTCAGATCAATTCGGGTCCAAAAAGTTTTTTTTTATTCTCGCAAATATTTTTAAGATTAGATGAATTATATTCCCGGAGCTGGTCCCGATTTGAGAAGGTCACTTTTGTCTACGAAACGCCCTACAAGGGGGAAGCTGCCGGCCTCGGACGTCGCCTCATTTCAATTTTGCGGCCTTGTGAACATCAGCATCCGATCCCGAGCGTTGATGATGCGTTCAAAACAGTAGGAGGGATGGAGTAGGGGGAGGCGCATGCACAGGAAAAGGGTGGACGCGAACAGCAGGACTTGGTGCAAAGTGACTATAGACGTAAGCTACAGATGCGAGTTTTGTGGAGGAAGGGAGGCTGATTTAAATTTGCCTGCGCACAAGGAAAACATCCTGCTCGCAGAACTGCAAATGTCCAAGGTTGCGAATAATTATTTGATTATTTCTCCAGGTCGCGCACGATCTGATGCAAAACACTGCAAGGATGAGTAGGGGGGGAAAGGGGTGCATGGTGCGTGCATGTGGGTGGGTGGGGGTGTGGGTGGGAATGCTGCTGCAAAACCCTGGAAGGAAAAGTAGGGGGGGGGGGGGGGGGGGGGGGGGGGGCATGGTGTGCATGCATGTGGGTGGGTGGGGTGGGTGGGGTGGGTGTGGGTGGGTGCTGATGCAAACCCCTGCGAGAATGAGTAGGGGGGGTGGGGGGGGGGTGCATGTGGGTGGGGGGGAGGGGGGGGGGGGGGGGGGGGGCTGCGCTGATGCAAAACCCTTTAAAATAGTAGGGGGCCCTGGCGGGTCCCCTGGAGGTCGGCCCCGGGGTGGGGTATGGTGCACAATGGCGTCTGGGTTTGTAGTTCAGTTGTATAAAATTGTTACATTTCTTATCGAATGTTGAAAAATATGACAAAGTTGTCCACGTTGGTATGTCGAGTTGATACGACGTGCATCGAAATACTGTACATTTGCTAATTGCAATTGCCAACAACTTGATTGTTTGAAAGATTTAACGTAGATTGCCATGTTATGTTTCATGTCTGGGATTGGCATCCAATGGTATGCTTGTACTTGTAAACCTTGGAGAACTGTGGGAGAGCCGCATGTATATGTACTTTATTGTGGCAGATGTGTGAATGCAGATGAGGCGGATGACTTCTTTCTTGGGCTGTTTCTGATGGATGTGGGACATGGTTTCCGTGTGTCTACGATGAGAGCTTGTTAGTCAGCTATTGTGTTGGACATGCTTCAGGTCCCTAGATTGAGTCCACAGGACAGGAGGGAAACGAGGGAAACGCACTCGGGGAAGTGGCAATTTTGCTAAATGTAGGTGAAAGACACGATTTGCAGCGGAACTACAGATAAATGTAGGCGTGCCCCCGAGTTCAATTCTGCCGCTAACGCGGGCAACTGGCCGTATCTGGTCTCAACAGATGCGGATGTACATTGTCTGCAATGGCTATGCAGTCTTGGCTCCTGCCGCGCGTCTGCGATTAAGCTGGTTGGATGTTCCTGCGCTGAAGTAGTACATATGATCCTCCAGAGGAGGTCACTTCTGAAGATGCAGAAGCTACCCCCCCCCCCCCCCCCCCCTCCCTCTCCATTTCCCCTCCTTTTGAACCTTCCCCCGCCTAACACGTCTGGACGTTGGTGGAGCCATGTCTTCTGCTCGACGTCTTGCCGTGCTTCTGCTGCGGCTCCTGCTCATCGAGGGCTTGCTGTCTTCTGCTGCTCGAGAGCTTGACGTCCTTCTGCTGCGGCTTCTGCTTTGACTTTGGCTGCGCTTTCATCTGCGACTACTGGCTACTTGTAGCTACTTGCTACTGGCTACTTCGGCGGTGCGGCTACTGGCATACTGTCTGTGCGCTCTTTGGCGCCGTTCCCTCCTCCACCGCCTTCTGACGACTATTTGCTACCTTTGGTACGTTTCGCATGTTGGTGGAGGTAGAGTGGATAGGCTGCTTGTTGGTGGAGCTTTAAGCTAGGCTGTTGGTTCGACTGCTGTTGGAGGAGCTGGAGTGTTTGGCTTAGGATTAGGAATGGAATAGGATTAGGAATGGTAGGGGGTAGCGCCTGCACATTTCATTGTTGCGTGTCTTTCGCTTTCCTTGGGTTATTATCCTGGTCTATGCGAAAAACGTGATGAGCTCGGTGAGAGAGCTGAGGCTGGTCGACTGGTTGGGTACCCCATGGTGAGCAAGGGTTATTATGTTTGGGTTCCTAAGTTTTGCCAGGTCGTAGAAAGCTGTGATGTGCTTTTCTATGAGCAGTTTGATCATGACTGCCTACCTGGGCTCTCCCCTTATGATGGGAGCCCGTACTTTAGCACCAAACCTGCCATCAACAGATTTTTGTTAGACGAGGCGGGCAATGTCCTACAACCTCCAGTGCCCCCGGCAGTAGCCTCAGGTCTAGAGCATCGCATGGTCCTTCGACTGCGGCCTGGAGCCGACGGTGCTGCATCGTGTCGATCACTGGGGGTTGGGAGGGAGTCCCAAGGAGTACCCAATATTAATTTTCCCCCATCTCATGCGGTCGTAAGTACTGCCACGCCTTCTCTTCTTGTCGGTGGAGTTTTAGGATCTAGTTTCCCCCTCTAACATGGTTGATGTTCAACAGCCTAGGTCATCAGTCATCGAGCCCAGCACCGGTTCAAATGAGCTCCAAGCTCCATTTACTGGTGAGACATATTGGGACAGCGATGGGCATGAGCAGGCATTTTGGGTTTACCGGGTGATGATTCCTTAGAGGTGTGGTCTATGGGTGATTCTGGGTACGGTTGGTGTTTTTCCGTTTGCCCCAGGTCTCACCATGTCTGATTTATAGGCAAAGAATGCCGTCCCTGCTGGCAGTGTTCTACCTGCGCCGGGGGATTTACTACCTGGGGTTGCCCTCCCCTGTGTGAGTGCTTGTATATCCGTCCCCATGATGGTGCTGATGGCTGTCATGATAGGTTAATATGTTCCTATGTGTGAGGGCCTATTCCTCAGCACCTCCTAGACTGTCTTGTAGATAGGGCAGTCTAGATTGGTGGAGTGTTGCAACGCTCGTTTTGGTGTCAAAGTATTTTTGCAGAGACCTGGGCTTGATTTTTATAAGGTCTGCCATCCCTCTGCAAGATGTTTGTTAGGCAGCTCGATATTCTGCTGTCTTTCTTGGTTTTGGTGGAAGGTGGTAATTTATTCAGACCACCGTTATAGCGTCTTGATGGTTTCTGACACTTCGTTCCATAGGCAGATGGTTCATTCGGTGGAGCTCATCATAGATTAGCTATTTCTTTATACTTCACACTGTTTTTAATTCGCCAGCCCCTTAGGTGATTAGTGCATTAGGTGGAGTGTAGTTGTTTCACTTCGGATTTTTCTGTAAATTGGTGGACTGGGTAATCTTGCAGTTGTACTTGCAGATGTACCGTCGCACACCTCTTTCTTGTTCTTCCAGGTGTAGTTCAGGGCTTGGTTTGTCTCGAGTGCAAAAATTCTTTGCGGTGCGATACCCACCTCCTAGAATGATTTTAGTTAGTGCCGTAGCTGGGGATTTATGATAATTAACTTTCATAAATCTTCTTACCTCCTATCTTTGAGTACGAAACCAGTTTGTCATGGTTTTTTCATCCCAAGCCTAGTCATGAATTCTATGCTACGAATAGTTGTTAAGGTAATGGATTTTTCCATCGAATTTATTTCAATAGATGACTATAGTGTCCTCTTGTCTGCGGCCTTTAGGCTTTGATACCCCTGTGCTGCTCTCACACGATATTTTCAGTCTTCTCTTTCGGTTATGTCTTCGGTTCTTTAAGTCACCGTTGTTACCCTTACTCTGGTTTTAGGATTGATTTCTGTGTGGCCTCCCTGTGGTTTTCTGGTTTTGTGCCTTCTATTCTGGATGAATAGAATTTTTGCGCTTACCATGGATGGTTACATTTCCATTTTGTTTTCAGCCCAGCTCGGTATGACCCAAGCTTTTTGCTTCTACATTTTCGGGGTAACACAGTGTTTTTTTGGTTCATTCTTTCTCATTCTTTTATTTTTAGTCAGGGCTTTCTTCTAGACTTCTAGTTTTCAGCCTTAACAATCTTTTTTGTTTGCTAGCAGTTTATCGTTCTCTGACACAAGTGTCATAGGTGGAGAAGTAGTATTGTATGTCACCTGCGTCATAGGTGGAGTGTCAGCACCTCGTGTGTTACACCCGTTGTGTATGACTTGCCCCTTATTGGGCCAACCTTCCTTTTCTATACCTTCTCTGATGTAAATATCAAGAGTGCTCCCGCTGTTTTCACGTCCCTCCACTCCTGAAGAGATTGAAGCTAATAGTACCTAGCTTAAACAGTGTGTAGGGATAGGGTGCGTGATGGATTAAAGGGAGATGCAAGGGAAATGAGGACATGTAATGCAAATCGTTTGAACAGAGCTCAAATCGTCTCGTAGAGAGTACACAGGTGTTAGACGGGGATGATGAATTCCAATTTTCCAATACTCACGAATCCTATTTGGTGTGTAGTGGATTTTTTTTTTTTTTTTTTTTTTTTAACATGAGATACCATAGCACTGGCTACATAGCTTTCCTGCTATATTAGCACACTTAGCGACAAGTCTATGCCATTCCTCCTAAAATCTTTAACTTCAGGTACCATTGCACTGGCTGCAAGGCTTCCCTGCTATATAAGCACACATGTATAGCTACAACTATATGCCACCCCTCTTTAACATGAGATACCATTGCACTGGCTGCAAGGCTTGCCTACTGTATAAACACACTTAGCTACGAGTCTATGCCATTCCTTCTAAAGCTTTAACATGAGATACCATTGCACTGGCTGCAAGGCTTTCCTACTGTACAAACACACTTAGCTACAAGACTATGCCTTTCCTTTTAAAGCTCTAACATGAGGTACCATTGCACTGGCTGCAAGGCTTTCCTACTGTATATATAAACGCACTTAGCTACGAGTCTATGCCATTCCTTCTAAAGCTTTAACATGAGATACCATTGCACTGGCTGCCAGGCTTTCCTGCTATATAAGGATTTAAGGAGTAGCTCCTAGGGATGCTATCCTGAACGGCACAATTCCTGTTGGCTGGCTGCTTCCAAGAAAGGCCCAGGCCAGCTCTCATCAGACCAACTGTTGCTTGGCACCAAGTCCGGTGGCACAAGCCAAATTGCCACCACTCGCAAGCGCCAAACTTGATATTGCAAACGCTATTTCCCTTATCTGCGAGCATTCTGTCGCAGACATCTTTGTTGAGACCCCAACCCGGGGATCCGGCGCACCAGTAGCATGCATCATGTGCGTTACAGACTGGGTTTAGCTCAGCCATGTACTGGGCCCCACCCATGCCAGTGCACCCATCGGCAGGAAGCCACAAATTCAAGCTTGTTGGGAATCTGAAGTACGGATAAGCATTTGCGACCCAGTTGGGGTACACAGTGCTTGGACCTGCAGATATATAATGCAGCCACGCAGTGCGAGAAAATTTGATGTTAGGCACCAGTTCTAGGTATTGAACATAATGTCAGTAATTTTATGTTAAGCACGCTGTGAGCAGGGATTGAAGTTGCGACTAGCAGAGTGAAAGTGCAAGCAGATAATTGGGCAGGAGCCCCTCTCGTTGTTCATGCCTCATCCTCATCCCAGATGAGATGATGATTTCATTATATTGTATAATTAAATGATCACTTTAGCAAGAACTCAGCCCCCCTGTCGGTAAAGCGAATGTTTGGGTTTCAGTTCATCAGTCCTTTTTCTTTTTCAGCCCTTCCTACACGGTTGGACAAGTCCCTTTAGCCTATTTGGCCTACCCTGGACTGTAACATACATACATCGAGGGGTTGATGAGTTGATGCCTTCATCATTTATTTTTTGTAGTTATGAAAGGATTTTCACCCCAGGTAGGAGGTGGGTCTCCCTAACCCGGCAATACCGCAAGCCACACATATGCACTTGGGTAAGGATTGGTACCTTGCATTGGTAGTGGGTGATAGGCAGTATCTTGTGCGTGATTGGTCGTCATCATGAGCATGCATAAAGTCCCATCCAGCCCCATTGTTTCCATACTGATTTAGGTCTGTGCTGCAAGGGGTGCCCATCTCCTAGGATGCAAATCCCCCCACCTCTCTCAATGCATGTTAAAGTATGCCCAACTAATGTCCAAATAGGTATTGGGGTAACTGTGTGCATGTGCGTGCTTATTTGTGATGCATGCGCAAGTAGGTTGGGCGAAAAAACTCATTTGCGCCAGTGCACTCCAAACTCAATTATGCCAATGTCGGGCACTACACAAATACTGTACGACAGTAAAGTCGGGCACTACACAAATACTATACAACAGTAATGTCGGGCACTGCACAAATACTGTACGACAGTAATGTCGGGCACTACACAAATACTGTACGTTAGTTATGTCGGGCACTACACAAATACTGTACGACAGTAATGTCGGGCACTACACAAATACTATACGACAGTAATGTCGGGCACTACGCAAATACTGTACGACAGTAATGTCGGGCACTACACAAATACTGTACGACAGTAATGTCGGGCACTACACAAATACTGTACGACAGTAATGTCGGGCACTACACAAATACTGTACGACAGTAATGTCGGGCACTACACAAATACTGTACGGCAGTAATGTCGGGCACTACACAAATACTGTACGACAGTAATGTGCTGTGACAATATGCTTGACAAGGGACTCACACAAGGTATGTCACAGAGTACATTATGTCAAATTGGCCAGCGCTTTCTAGTGCAAACAGCGCTAAAACTGTGCACTGCGCCCACAAGGGGTTGAAAAATAGCAGTAAAAACTGCGCGAAACGCGCAGTGGGGCTCAAAAAGCGGGCCAAAATCGCGCTTTATAGTACCCTGACTCACACAATGTTTGTCAAGCTTCTCCAACTCACCCCTATTTGTGCCTGTGCTCCAGGTAGGGTTCCTGTTCTGGTCATACACCACTAGATTTCCATCCGCTTGTATGTTCAAAGTGTATCCAGGTCCTTGGCCCCTGTATTGGGTCCCGCTTGCCCACACAGCTTGATTTGCTGCGTTGTATGCTGCATTCAGCAGAAAAGTAAACAAAAGTAAGAGTGCATGGATCACTCAACCATGCAGTAACTTGATCATTTATGTTGGTGCAAAATCTCAGATCATTTATGTTGGTGAGGAATCTCAGTTCATTTATGTTGGTGAGAGATCTCAGATCATTTATGTTGGTGAGAAATCTCGGATCATTTATGTTGGTGAGGAATCTCAGATCATTCATGTTGGTGAGAAATCTCAGTTCATATATGTTGGTGAGGAATCTCAGATCATTTATGTTGGTGAGAAATCTCAGATCATTTATGTTGGTGAGGAATCTCGGATCATTTATGTTGGTGAGGAATCTCAGATCATTCATGTTGGTGAGAAATCTCAGTTCATATATGTTGGTGAGGAATCTCAGATCATTTATGTCGGTGAGAAATCTCAGTTCATATATGTTGGTGAGGAATCTCAGATCATTTATGTTGGTGAGAAATCTCAGATCATTTATGTTGGTGAGGAATCTCAGATCATTTATGTTGGTGAGAAATCTCAGATCATTTATGTTGGTGAGAAACCTCAGTTCACATAGAACACAATATGCGATGAGCCCAGTGCAGTTGCTGAACAACACAAGATGAGCATGCCCGAGAGAGGGGACCAGGACAAAGAGGATAGGATGCCCAGGCAGGGTACTACATTTTATCAAATTGGTCAGCACTTCAAGCACACAAACGTCAAATTGGTCAGGGCTGAATAGTGCAACAAGCGCATAAACTGCGCGCTGCACCCACAGGGGGTTGAAAAACTGCGCAAAACGCGCAGTGGGGCTCAAAAAGCGTGCGCAAAAACGAGCTGCCGGGCGCGCCTTGTGTTACCCTGTGCCCAGGCAGGGTATGAAGCGTTTGCTTGAGTCTCTCCAAAAACATTGCACACATGCGCATATGTTCCAGCATCATGCACCACAATGCAAGGCTCACATTAAGCACCCCAAGCTATATATATATATATTTTTTTTTTTTTTTTTTTTAAGTTGCTTAAGGACTTTCACCCCAGGAGTAGGGTCTCCCGACATCAAACCAGCGTCACAGAGGATTCAGTTTGAATGGTGGTGCCACTCCTACAATTTGCAAAGTAGGCGCACTTAGGGTTGGTGAGAGATACCAACCCAGCTATGAAGTACTTACTAACAACGTTGCCGTCACTCTGCATACACAGTTTGAAGGGCCCCCCTGAAGGGTTTACTGTGTTGCTAGCCCAGTAGGGCTTCCCATAGTTGTTGTCATAGAGCACAAGGTTGCGATCGGCTTGAATGCACGCAAAGTATCCACTTGAACTGATACAACCAGTAGTGCATTGGTTAGCTCTCAGAATGCCTTGAGTTTGCAGCAGAGCTCGAGCTTTTCTGGTGAGGTTGGCATCAGGGACTGCGGTGAGGTTGACTTCGGGCGATGGCAAGCTGATGGGGGCTCCAGCGACTATAACCACTGCAGGATGGGGAGGAAATAGTGTGATGACAGTGGGGATAGTGTGATGACCACTGCATGACGGGGAGGGAATAGTGTGATGACAGGGGGGGGATAGTGTGATGACCACTGCATGACGGGGAGGGAATAGTGTGATGACATGGGGGGGATAGTGTGATGACCACTGCATGACGGGGAGGGAATAGTGTGATGACAGGGGGGGGATAGTGTGATGACCACTGCATGACGGGGAGGGAATAGTGTGATGACAGGGGGGGATAGTGTGATGACCACTGCATGATGGGGAGGGAATAGTGTGATGACTGGGAGGGAATAGTGTGATGAAAGGGGGGGATAGTGTGATGATAACTGCATGACGGGGAGGGATTAGTGTGTTTAGGGAGGGGATAGTGTGATGACAGGGGGGGGGATAGTGTGATGACCACTGCATGACGGGAGGGAATAGTGTGTTTAGGGAGGGGATAGTGTGATGACAGGGGGGGGCTACTGTGTTTAGGGAGGGAATAGTGTGTTTAGGGAGGAGATAGTGTGTTTAGTGAGGGGATAGAGTGTTTAGTGAGGGGATAGTGTGATGACCACTGCATGACGGGGAGGGAATAGTGTGTTTAGGGAGGGGATAGTGTGATGACAGGGGGGGGCTACTGTGTTTAGGGAGGGAATAGTGTGTTTAGGGAGGAGATAGTGTGTTTAGTGAGGGGATAGAGTGTTTAGTGAGGGGATAGTGTGATGACCACTGCATGACGGGGAGGGAATAGTGCGTTTAGGAGGGGAAAGTGTGTTTAGGGAGGGGATAGTGCGTTTAGGGAGGGGATAGTGTGTTTAGGGAGGGGATAGTGTGATGTCAGGGGGGGAATAGTGTGATGACATTTGCATGACAGGGAGGAAATAGTGTGTTTAGAGAGGGGATAGTGTGATGACAGGGAGGGGATAGTGTGATGACAGGTGGGGGATAGTGTGATGACATTTGCATGACAGGGCGGGGATAGTGTGATGACAGGGAGGGGATAGTGTGATGACATGGAGGGGATAGTGTGATGACAGGGAGGGGATAGTGTGATGACAGGGAGGGGATAGTGTGATGACCACCTCATGATAGGGAGGTGATAGAGAGAACCATAATGTGTTCAGAAATACACAACAACAGTTCATTTGTTGAATCTTCCCTGGGTAAGGGGTAAGAAAACAGGCAATGCGATGCGTCATGGTCATCAATCGTATGAGAAGGAAGAGACAAGAGCAAGGCATCATCACAATGTTTAATACGAGCAGGGCATTATCAAAATCTTTAAATCTGAATTGCTTCGATCGGAGACTGGCCAGATGGCTCTGGAACTAGAATCGCTATGATAAGGGGGAAGTTCAAAACCAAAAGAAACTGAAGGACAAGGCATGATCACAATGTTTAATACGAGCAGGGCATCATCACAATGTAGAAAGAAGCCAATTTAAAAATAGCTCTGAATTGCTTTAAACGGAGGCTGGCCAGATGGCTCCGGGACCAGAATAGCTATGACAAGGGGGAGGTTCAAAACGAAAAGAAACTGAAGGGCAGGGCACCAAGGTTCTTCCATTGACCAAATTGGCAAGCGCTTTAACGCACTTTTTAAAACAAAAAAACAGCGCTTTATAGTTCAATATGCGCATAAATTGCTTGCTGCGCCCACAGGGGGGTGTAAAAACTGCGCGAAATGCGCAGTGGGGCTCAAGGGCGCCAGCGCACAACAGCACGCGCTTGGCTTGGAAGTACCCTGCAGGGCATGATCACAATCTTTACCCATCCTCTTACCTCCTGGTGGTACCGGCTCATTGGTGATGCCTTCAAATGTCATCGTGGTAATTTCACTGCTATTCGTACTACCAAGCGGTGGCATTGACAATTCTGCAGCAAGACGGAGATTCCATAGTAAATATGGTTGTAGGGATAAATATGAAGGATACGCTTAAATTGGTGAGACATATATATGGGAAAACACTTGATAAAATTAAATTCAGTATAGAAGTATAATGAATGACATAGTTGTTCAAGATGGTTAATAAAATAACAAAATAAGTAGATATGGTTATTTCTGGAGTAAACATGGCCAACAAACTTCACACCATTTCGACTGCTTCGGCCCCCAAGTCCCAAAAAAGGACATGCACATGCAGTATAAACTATAGCAGTATGAAATTTACCTACCAGCTGAAAAAGGTGCACTACAATTGCAGTATGAAGTATAGCAGTATGAAGTATAGCAGTATGAAGTATAGCAGTATGAAGTATAGCAGTATGAAGTATAGCAGTATGAAGTATAGCAGTATGAAGTATAGCAGTATGAAGTATAGCAGTATGATGAACTATAGCAGTATGAAGTATAGCAGTATGAACTACAGCAGTATGAAGTATAGTAGTATGAAGTACAGCAGTATGATGAACTATAGCAGTATGAAGTATAGCAGTATGAAGTATAGCAGTATGAACTACAGCAGTATGAAGTATAGCAGTATGAACTACAGCAGTATGAACTTATGAACTTTATTTACCAGCTGTATAAGGAGTACTACAGGTGCATTAAAAGGTGCGTTGAAGTTTTTTTTTCTTTCCGAAGATACTTTGCTTTGTTTTACTTTTGGGCTACACGTAGCAGCTCCTTTCCCCCTTTCTTCGGTCAAACACAAAGCTAGCTAGTGCGTCTGAAAGTTGACATTACACTCATTTCAATGCAACTGAAAGCTTTGGACAAGACCCAGTGTCTGGCTGTTGGAGCTAGCTGGAAGCTCCCATGTGTAGCCCACACATGAAACAGTGACATGAAACAGTAAAGCATTGCTCCAATACTATGTGAGCTGGATAACTTTCCAGACAGGCGTGCGACAGTATTTGTACACAGTATTTGTGTACGGTCTTTTATTTTGTTTTATTTTGTATACTATTTTTTTACTTTAGATTCACATCTCCGAATCACATTTATGCAACTTCCTTGAGTGAGAAGGTAGAGGAGAACGAGGGTGGTGGACAAGTATGGGTGGGGGACAAGTATGCCAAGAACCTACAGTATGTTTTTCCAATTATGAGAACAAAATGACGTGGCCTACCAAGTTGGTCATTTTTCATTTGCCAAATGACGTAGCCTACCAAATGGTCATGACATGGCCTACCAAGTTGGTCATGGCCCAAATGTTTTTGGCCATGACCAATGCTTTTTCGGCCGCGACCAAAATGACATGGCCTACCAAGTGGTCATGACATGGCCTAACAAGTGTCTAAACGTCAAGGCTCCTGGTTCATCTCTTTATAGCCATTCAGGGGATGATTTGGGAACCACACTTTGTACTTCGGACTTCGTTCTCAGAATCTCAGGCCAAATATCGAGAATTCTCGCGAGAATTCTCAGAGTTCCAGGCCAAATTCTCGATTTCATGTACGAAGTCCAGGTTCTTCAGAAACCTTGAACCCAAAACATCCGCTGAATCGGTATAACACACTGGTATAGAGAACGACAAAACAATATTGTATGATATCATATGATGCCAGCAGTCTGACTAGGATAAAGTTACCATGTATATACAATCTAATATGATGCAATGTGTATGATATCATATGATCTCATACTCGCCTTTGGTCAAAATCATATGATATGCTGGTCCCTATAAATGCACCATGTAAGCCGTGGTAGCATAAGTGATGGAAAAAGAAACCTTACCCTGAGCAGACGCCGCAAGGCAGCCCGCAAGAACCATCAGCATCATCAGACTCGTCATGGTCTTGTATATGCGTAGGGAAAGGCTAAGTTAGTTTATATTTGTGAATGAATAATGATAGTAAATGTTAGTTAATATTAGACTGAAGAACCGTCTCACCAGGATTTTGAATTTATTTGACAAACTAAATATTATTGTGACACTATATTAATATTATGTTCATATTAGTTTTTCAAACACTAATATTAGTTTCCGTTCCCTGTATATATATATATATATGACATGAGCAGAATAGTATATAAGGCCAGTCCCCGCTTGGAATAAAGGGGCAGCATTCAAGTCATGGGCGTCAGCATTAGGGTAAGGGTAGGGTGGTAGTTAAAGCCACCAGCGTTGAAGCAAGAGGGCTGGGGTGGGGTGAGGTGAGGTGGGATGAAGTGGGGTGGGGTGGGGTGGGGTGGGGTGGGGGGCACCAACATTTAAGTAAGAGGGCTGGGGAGGGGGGGGTGAGGTGGGGTATGTATGTATGTATGTATGTATGTATGTATGTATGTATGTATGTATGTACAGTTACAGTCCAGGGGTAGGCCAAATAGGCTAAAGGGACTTGCCCAACCGTATAGGAAGGGCTTAAAAAGAAAAAGAACTGATGAACTGAACCCCAAACAAGGGGGTGAGGTGGGGTGGGGTGGGGGCAGTGCCAGCATTGAAGCAAGGGGGTATTGCCAACATGGAAGTTTAGGGTCCGCGAGAAAAGGGGCCTGCATGGAAGTGTGTGTGTGTGTGTGTGGGGGGGGGGGGGGGGGGGGGGGGGGGGGGGGGGGAGGGGGGGAGGGGGGAGTGCCATCATGGAAGCAAGAGGGATAGTGCTAATGAGGAAGTAAGGGGAATAGCGCCAGCATGTTAGTAAGGGGGCTACCGGGAGAAGCGGGCCAACATGGATAGGAGAGGGAGAGCAAGGTAGGAAGAGGGAGGGGAAGGGACAGAGAGCAGGTGTCCTGGGGTGTGGGTTGTAACAAGTCGTAGGCCGTCGCAAGGGGCGTGGGAAATTGGCGGAGGGTGTTGACTTAATAATTGCTGTTTAATTGCGTCGCCCCGTTAGACGATTCGGCCGATAAAACGATTTCTAATTTTTCACAAGTTTTAGAAATGTAAGAAAATTAAACACACGTAAGAAACAATGCCAAAAAACTTAATTATTGCTGTTTAATTGACTAGTGGCTCGGGGCGACGGGTTTATCCGAGGGTAGCAACGGAATCGAGGGCAGAGGACAGGAGCCAGGGTTCCTCGAACAGTTGGGGCGTGTTTCCAGTGGACCGAACAGTTTATATTTGAGTGTTACGTGAGTGTCTCACACAATACCTAAACAAGCACTTTCACTCATATCTGCAAGAATTACAGCGAGTGTGGTCTCTTTATTTTTCTTGTCCGCAGACTGCTCGTTCAAAGGAAGAGCAGGAGAAGCAGTAGGCTTCTCGTCCATTAAACGACCAGGGGAATCGCTTCAAGAAGGAGCTACAGAACTGCCTCAAATGAAAAGAACAGGGAAGGAGGAACAAGCCGCGGAATAATGCATTGGCCGACAACCCACAGCGGTGGTTGAGTAAAATTCGAACAGGGAGTGCCAACGCACGATTTGCTTGCAAGCCCTGAGGGGGGCACCACAGGCACGGGGGGACACCACCGGATGTACAAGCCCCAACAATAGACATGCGCAATGACATGGCACTATTCGGCCAGCTAGGCTCATCAAATTCAAACAGTTTTTTAAGTGGTTTACTATCAATATTAAAATAGCACCTGTTGCTATAGTAGAACAGTTGCTATGGTAGGACTGTTGCTATGGTAGGACTGTTGCTATAGTAAAACCGTTGCTATAGAAGGACTGTTGCTACAGTAGAACTGTTGCTATCGTAGAACAGTTGCTATGGTAGGACTGTTGCTATAGTAGAACCGTTGCTATAGAAGGACTGTTGCTACAGTAGAACATTTATCATCAGATCATTTATCATTTATTATTTATTTATCATTTATTTATATATTTATTTATCATCAGATCATTTATCATCAGATCATTTATGTTGGTGAGAAATCTCAGTTCATATATGTTGGTGAGGAATCTCAGATCATTTATGTTGGTGAGAAATCTCAGATCATTTATGTTGGTGAGGAATCTCAGATCATTTATGTTGGTGAGGAATCTCAGATCATTTATGTTGGTGAGGAATCTCAGATTTATGTTGGTGAGGAATCTCATTTATGTTGGTGAGGAATCTCATTTATGTTGGTGAGGATTTATGTTGGTGAGGATTTATGTTGGTGAGGAATCTCATTTATGTTGGTGAGGAATCTCAGATCATTTATGTTGGTGAGGAATCTCAGATATGTTGGTGAGGAATCTCAGATCATTTAGATTTATTTATCTCAGATCATTTATTTATTTGTTTATTTATTTATTTATTTATCATTTATTTATTTATCATTTATTTATCATCAGATCATTTATCATCAGATCATTTATCTTGGTGAGAAATCTCAGTTCATATATGTTGGTGAGGAATCTCAGATCATTTATGTTGGTGAGAAATCTCAGATCATTTATGTTGGTGAGGAATCTCGGATCATTTATGTTGGTGAGGAATCTCAGATCATTCATGTTGGTGAGAAATCTCAGTTCATATATGTTCGTGAGGAATCTCAGATCTGAGGAATCTCAGATCATTTATGTCGGTGAGAAATCTCAGTTCATATATGTTGGTGAGGAATCTCAGATCATTTATGTTGGTGAGAAATCTCAGATCATTTATGTTGGTGAGGAATCTCAGATCATTCAGAAATCTCAGTTCATATATGTTCGTGAGGAATCTCAGATCATTTATGTCGGTGAGAAATCTCAGTTCATATATGTTGGTGAGGAATCTCAGATCATTTATGTTGGTGAGAAATCTCAGATCATTTATGTTGGTGAGGAATCTCAGATCATTTATGTTGGTGAGAAATCTCAGATCATTTATGTCGGTGAGAAACCTCAGTTCACATAGAACACAATATGCGATGAGCCCAGTGCAGTTGCTGAACAACACAAGATGAGCATGCCCGAGAGAGGGGACCAGGACAAAGAGGATAGGATGCCCAGGCAGGGTACTACATTTTATCAAATTGGTCAGCACTTCAAGCACACAAACGTCAAATTGGTCAGGGCTGAATAGTGCAACAAGCGCATAAACTGCGCGCTGCACCCACAGGGGGTTGAAAAACTGCGCAAAACGCGCAGTGGGGCTCAAAAAGCGTGCGCAAAAACGCGCTGCCGGGCGCGCCTTGTGTTACCCTGTGCCCAGGCAGGGTATGAAGCGTTTGCTTGAGTCTCTCCAAAAACATTGCACACATGCGCATATGTTCCAGCATCATGCACCACAATGCAAGGCTCACATTAAGCACCCCAAGCTATATATATATATATATTTTTTTTTTTTTTTTTTTAAGTTGCTTAAGGACTTTCACCCCAGGAGTAGGGTCTCCCGACATCAAACCAGCGTCACAGAGGATTCAGTTTGAATGGTGGTGCCACTCCTACAATTTGCAAAGTAGGCGCACTTAGGGTTGGTGAGAGATACCAACCCAGCTATGAAGTACTTACTAACAACGTTGCCGTCACTCTGCATACACAGTTTGAAGGGCCCCCCTGAAGGGTTTACTGTGTTGCTAGCCCAGTAGGGCTTCCCCATAGTTGTTGTCATAGAGCACAAGGTTGCGATCGGCTTGAATGCACGCAAAGTATCCACTTGAACTGATACAACCAGTAGTGCATTGGTTAGCTCTCAGAATGCCTTGAGTTTGCAGCAGAGCTCGAGCTTTTCTGGTGAGGTTGGCATCAGGGACTGCGGTGAGGTTGACTTCGGGCGATGGCAAGCTGATGGGGGCTCCAGCGACTATAACCACTGCAGGATGGGGAGGAAATAGTGTGATGACAGTGGGGATAGTGTGATGACCACTGCATGACGGGGAGGGAATAGTGTGATGACAGGGGGGGGATAGTGTGATGACCACTGCATGACGGGGAGGGAATAGTGTGATGACATGGGGGGGGATAGTGTGATGACCACTGCATGACGGGGAGGGAATAGTGTGATGACAGGGGGGGGATAGTGTGATGACCACTGCATGACGGGGAGGAATAGTGTGATGACAGGGGGGGGATAGTGTGATGACCACTGCATGATGGGGAGGGAATAGTGTGATGACTGGGAGGGAATAGTGTGATGACTGGGAGGGAATGGTGTGATGAAAGGGGGGGATAGTGTGATGATAACTGCATGACGGGGAGGGATTAGTGTGTTTAGGGAGGGATAGTGTGATGACAGGGGGGGGATAGTGTGATGACCACTGCATGACGGGAGGGAATAGTGTGTTTAGGGAGGGATAGTGTGATGACAGGGGGGGGCTACTGTGTTTAGGGAGGGAATAGTGTGTTTAGGGAGGAGATAGTGTGTTTAGTGAGGGGATAGAGTGTTTAGTGAGGGGATAGTGTGATGACCACTGCATGACGGGGAGGGAATAGTGTGTTTAGGGAGGGGATAGTGTGATGACAGGGGGGGGCTACTGTGTTTAGGGAGGGAATAGTGTGTTTAGGGAGGAGATAGTGTGTTTAGTGAGGGGATAGAGTGTTTAGTGAGGGGATAGTGTGATGACCACTGCATGACGGGGAGGGAATAGTGCGTTTAGGAGGGGAAAGTGTGTTTAGGGAGGGGATAGTGCGTTTAGGGAGGGATAGTGTGTTTAGGGAGGGGATAGTGTGATGTCAGGGGGGAATAGTGTGATGACATTTGCATGACAGGGAGGAAATAGTGTGTTTAGAGAGGGGATAGTGTGATGACAGGGAGGGGATAGTGTGATGACAGGTGGGGGATAGTGTGATGACATTTGCATGACAGGGCGGGGATAGTGTGATGACAGGGAGGGGATAGTGTGATGACATGGAGGGGATAGTGTGATGACAGGGAGGGGATAGTGTGATGACAGGGAGGGGATAGTGTGATGACCACCTCATGATAGGGAGGTGATAGAGAGAACCATAATGTGTTCAGAAATACACAACAACAGTTCATTTGTTGAATCTTCCCTGGGTAAGGGGTAAGAAAACAGGCAATGCGATGCGTCATGGTCATCAATCGTATGAGAAGGAAGAGACAAGAGCAAGGCATCATCACAATGTTTAATACGAGCAGGGCATTATCAAAATCTTTAAATCTGAATTGCTTCGATCGGAGACTGGCCAGATGGCTCTGGAACTAGAATCGCTATGATAAGGGGGAAGTTCAAAACCAAAAGAAACTGAAGGACAAGGCATGATCACAATGTTTAATACGAGCAGGGCATCATCACAATGTAGAAAGAAGCCAATTTAAAAATAGCTCTGAATTGCTTTAAACGGAGGCTGGCCAGATGGCTCCGGGACCAGAATAGCTATGACAAGGGGGAGGTTCAAAACGAAAAGAAACTGAAGGGCAGGGCACCAAGGTTCTTCCATTGACCAAATTGGCAAGCGCTTTAACGCACTTTTTAAAACAAAAAAACAGCGCTTTATAGTTCAATATGCGCATAAATTGCTTGCTGCGCCCACAGGGGGGTGTAAAAACTGCGCGAAATGCGCAGTGGGGCTCAAGGGCGCCAGCGCACAACAGCACGCGCTTGCTTGGAAGTACCCTGCAGGGCATGATCACAATCTTTACCCATCCTCTTACCTCCTGGTGGTACCGGCTCATTGGTGATGCCTTCAAATGTCATCGTGGTAATTTCACTGCTATTCGTACTACCAAGCGGTGGCATTGACAATTCTGCAGCAAGACGGAGATTCCATAGTAAATATGGTTGTAGGGATAAATATGAAGGATACGCTTAAATTGGTGAGACATATATATGGGAAAACACTTGATAAAATTAAATTCAGTATAGAAGTATAATGAATGACATAGTTGTTCAAGATGGTTAATAAAATAACAAAATAAGTAGATATGGTTATTTCTGGAGTAAACATGGCCAACAAACTTCACACCATTTCGACTGCTTCGGCCCCCAAGTCCCAAAAAAGGACATGCACATGCAGTATAAACTATAGCAGTATGAAATTTACCTACCAGCTGAAAAAGGTGCACTACAATTGCAGTATGAAGTATAGCAGTATGAAGTATAGCAGTATGAAGTATAGCAGTATGAAGTATAGCAGTATGAAGTATAGCAGTATGAAGTATAGCAGTATGAAGTATAGCAGTATGAAGTATAGCAGTATGAAGTATAGCAGTATGAAGTATAGCAGTATGAAGTATAGCAGTATGAAGTATAGCAGTATGAAGTATAGCAGTATGAAGTATAGCAGTATGAAGTATAGCAGTATGAACTATAGCAGTATGAAGTATAGCAGTATGAAGTATAGCAGTATGAAGTATAGCAGTATGAAGTATAGCAGTATGAAGTATAGCAGTATGAAGTATAGCAGTATGAAGTATAGCAGTATGAAGTATAGCAGTATGAAGTATAGCAGTATGAAGTATAGCAGTATGAAGTATAGCAGTATGAAGTATAGCAGTATGAAGTATAGCAGTATGAAGTATAGCAGTATGAAGTATAGCAGTATGAAGTATAGCAGTATGAAGTATAGCAGTATGAACTATAGCAGTATGAAGTATAGCAGTATGAAGTATAGCAGTATGAAGTATAGCAGTATGAAGTATAGCAGTATGAAGTATAGCAGTATGAACTACAGCAGTATGAAGTATAGCAGTATGAACTACAGCAGTATGAACTTATGAACTTTATTTACCAGCTGTATAAGGAGTACTACAGGTGCATTAAAAGGTGCGTTGAAGTTTTTTTTTCTTTCCGAAGATACTTTGCTTTGTTTTACTTTTGGGCTACACGTAGCAGCTCCTTTCCCCCTTTCTTCGGTCAAACACAAAGCTAGCTAGTGCGTCTGAAAGTTGACATTACACTCATTTCAATGCAACTGAAAGCTTTGGACAAGACCCAGTGTCTGGCTGTTGGAGCTAGCTGGAAGCTCCCATGTGTAGCCCACACATGAAACAGTGACATGAAACAGTAAAGCATTGCTCCAATACTATGTGAGCTGGATAACTTTCCAGACAGGCGTGCGACAGTATTTGTACACAGTATTTGTGTACGGTCTTTTATTTTGTTTTATTTTGTATACTATTTTTTTACTTTAGATTCACATCTCCGAATCACATTTATGCAACTTCCTTGAGTGAGAAGGTAGAGGAGAACGAGGGTGGTGGACAAGTATGGGTGGGGGACAAGTATGCCAAGAACCTACAGTATGTTTTTCCAATTATGAGAACAAAATGACGTGGGCCTACCAAGTTGGTCATTTTTCATTTGCCAAATGACGTAGCCTACCAAATGGTCATGACATGGCTTACCAAGTTGGTCATGGCCCAAATGTTTTTGGCCATGACCAATGCTTTTTCGGCCGCGACCCAAAATGACATGGCCTACCAAGTGGTCATGACATGGCCTAACAAGTGTCTAAACGTCAAGGCTCCTGGTTCATCTCTTTATAGCCATTCAGGGGATGATTTGGGAACCACACTTTGTACTTCGGACTTCGTTCTCAGAATCTCAGGCCAAATATCGAGAATTCTCGCGAGAATTCTCAGAGTTCCAGGCCAAATTCTCGATTTCATGTACGAAGTCCAGGTTCTTCAGAAACCTTGAACCCAAAACATCCGCTGAATCGGTATAACACACTGGTATAGAGAACGACAAAACAATATTGTATGATATCATATGATGCCAGCAGTCTGACTAGGATAAAGTTACCATGTATATACAATCTAATATGATGCAATGTGTATGATATCATATGATCTCATACTCGCCTTTGGTCAAAATCATATGATATGCTGGTCCCTATAAATGCATCATGTAAGCCGTGGTAGCATAAGTGATGGAAAAAGAAACCTTACCCTGAGCAGACGCCGCAAGGCAGCCCGCAAGAACCATCAGCATCATCAGACTCGTCATGGTCTTGTATATGCGTAGGGAAAGGCTAAGTTAGTTTATATTTGTGAATGAATAATGATAGTAAATGTTAGTTAATATTAGACTGAAGAACCGTCTCACCAGGATTTTGAATTTATTTGACAAACTAAATATTATTGTGACACTATATTAATATTATGTTCATATTAGTTTTTCAAACACTAATATTAGTTTCCGTTCCCTGTATATATATATATATATATGACATGAGCAGAATAGTATATTAGGCCAGTCCCCGCTTGGAATAAAGGGGCAGCATTCAAGTCATGGGCGTCAGCATTAGGGTAAGGGTAGGGTGGTAGTTAAAGCCACCAGCGTTGAAGCAAGAGGGCTGGGGGTGGGGTGAGGTGAGGTGGGATGAAGTGGGGTGGGGTGGGTGGGTGGGGTGGGGTGGGGGCCACCAACATTTAAGTAAGAGGGCTGGGGAGGGGGGGGTGAGGTGGGGTATGTATGTATGTATGTATGTATGTATGTATGTATGTATGTATGTATGTATGTATGTATGTATGTATGTATGTATGTATGTATGTATGTATGTATGTATGTATGTATGTATGTATGTATGTATGTATGTATGTATGTATGTATGTATGTATGTATGTACAGTTACTGTCCAGGGGTAGGCCAAATAGGCTAAAGGGACTTGCCCAACCGTATAGGAAGGGCTTAAAAAGAAAAAGAACTGATGAACTGAACCCCAAACAAGGGGGTGAGGTGGGGTGGGGTGGGGGCAGTGCCAGCATTGAAGCAAGGGGGGTATTGCCAACATGGAAGTTTAGGGTCCGCGAGAAAAGGGGCCTGCATGGAAGTGTGTGTGTGTGTGTGTGTGTGTGGGGGGGGGGGGGGGGGGGGGGGGGGGGGGGGGAGGGGGGGAGGGGGGAGTGCCATCATGGAAGCAAGAGGGATAGTGCTAATGAGGAAGTAAGGGGAATAGCGCCAGCATGTTAGTAAGGGGGCTACCGGGAGAAGCGGGCCAACATGGATAGGAGAGGGAGAGCAAGGTAGGAAGAGGGAGGGGAAGGGACAGAGAGCAGGTGTCCTGGGGTGTGGGTTGTAACAAGTCGTAGGCCGTCGCAAGGGGCGTGGGGAATTGGCGGAGGGTGTTGACTTAATAATTGCTGTTTAATTGCGTCGCCCCGTTAGACGATACGGCCGATAAAACGATTTCTAATTTTTCACAAGTTTTAGAAATGTAAGAAAATTAAACACACGTAAGAAACAATGCCAGAAAAACTTAATTATTGCTGTTTAATTGACTAGTGGCTCGGGGCGACGGGTTTATCCGAGGGTAGCAACGGAATCGAGGGCAGAGGACAGGAGCCAGGGTTCCCCGAACAGTTGGGGCGTGTTTCCAGTGGACCGAACAGTTTATATTTGAGTGTTACGTGAGTGTCTCACACACAGCAATACCTAAACAAGCACTTTCACTCATATCTGCAAGAATTACAGCGAGTGTGGTCTCTTTATTTTTCTTGTCCGCAGACTGCTCGTTCAAAGGAAGAGCAGGAGAAGCAGTAGGCTTCTCGTCCATTAAACGACCAGGGGAATCGCTTCAAGAAGGAGCTACAGAACCGCCTCAAATGAAAAGAACAGGGAAGGAGGAACAAGCCGCGGAATAATGCATTGGCCGACAACCCACAGCGGTGGTTGAGTAAAATTCGAACAGGGAGTGCCAACGCACGATTTGCTTGCAAGCCCTGAGGGGGGCACCACAGGCACGGGGGGACACCACCGGATGTACAAGCCCCAACAATAGACATGCGCAATGACATGGCACTATTCGGCCAGCTAGGCTCATCAAATTCAAACAGTCTTTTTAGTGGTTTACTATCAATATTAAAATAGCACCTGTTGCTATAGTAGAACAGTTGCTATGGTAGGACTGTTGCTATGGTAGGACTGTTGCTATAGTAAAACCGTTGCTATAGAAGGACTGTTGCTACAGTAGAACTGTTGCTATCGTAGAACAGTTGCTATGGTAGGACTGTTGCTATAGTAGAACCGTTGCTATAGAAGGACTGTTGCTCCAGTAGAACAGTTGCTATCATAGAACAGTTGCTATGGTAGGACTGTTGCTATAGTAGAACCGTTGCTATAGAAGGACTGTTGCTATAGTAGAACAGTTGCTATCGTAGAACAGTTGCTATGGTAGGACTGTTGCTATAGTAGAAACACGCCCAAATGTCGCGAGCGCAACTGCTCAAGCAGCAGGGTCTCGGAAGAGCCGGGACATGTGTCCCAATAATTGATCCAATAATCGGGACTCGCACAGGGAGCTCGAGGGTAGCAATGGTAGAACCCTGCATGTGTTACTCACCGTGTCGTCTGTGTCTGAGGAAGGTGACGTGGGGGTGGCGTCCTGAGCGGGACGACCAGGCACAGGGATATTTGAGTATATTATTTGAGTAGACGTGAGAGTTGCATAAGACTTCAGCTACAAAATGTCTACAGGCCTGCCAATGCCTGACTCAGTCGCCACATGTAAGATCATGGACGGTCTTGCACCACAGGCATTGAGACACGCACGGAGGAGAAAGGGGGACTTCGGGGGACCAAGGAGGAAGGAGGCGGAACCGCGGAAGTGAGCGAGAAAGGAGGAGGAGGGAGCAAGGAGGAACAATGCGGAGTATGGTAAGGCAGGTTAGGCAGACTTACTGTATGCTCCAACTGGGTGAGCGTACACGGTGAATGAGGCGTAGAGCTGAGAAGCGCGCCAATCTCGTGACCCGGTCGGGGAGGAGCGAACAGATCGCGAAGCAGGTTGAAGACACTGATGAGATGAGAGGAAACAATTAAGTACCCCTCACCATGGCCGGGAGATTTGAATTTCCCTGGCATGAGGGTTAGGGCATATCCAATCTCCTACCATGCATGGTGATGGAATCTCCCGGCTCCCGACTATAGCCGGGAGATTCCCTCGCCACTTGACGCAGGCCTGCGCAGGGGAGGGGAGGAGGCCTACCTGGAACTCGCAAGACCACCAAATGTCAAGCCCAACTGCTGCCACGCGCCGCGAGCGAACATCAAGCGTATTTGATGCAGGCCAGCCCGGGCCAGCCGGTGCGTCACTCAATTCAAATTCTGCTCCCGCGAGTTCCGCGAGCGGGTAGGAGGGGGGAAGTCTGCAAACATCTCAAATCAGATCTCCTTCTCGAACGCACTTGGCTCACATTTCGAATTCAAGCCCACAGTTCAAGGGGGAAGCTGCCGGCCTCGGACGTCGCCTCATTTCAATTTTGCGGCCTTGTGAACTTCAGCATCCCGTGCGTTGATGATGCGTTCAAAACGGTAGGAGGGATGGAGTAGGGGGAGGCGCATCCGCGCATGCACAGGAAAAGGGTGGACGCGAACTGCAGGACTTGGTGCCCAGTGACTATGGACGTAAGCTACAGATGCGAGTTTTGGAGGAAGGGAGGCTGATTTAAATTTGCCTGCGATCAGGGAAAACATCCTGCTCGCAGAACTGCAAATAAGGTGCGAATAATAATTTGATTATTTCTTCAGGTCGCGCACGATCTGATGCACGATCTGATGCAAAACACTGCAAGGATGAGTAGGGGGGGAAAAGGGTGCATGGTGCTTGCATGTGGGTGGGTGGGGTGTGGGTGTGAATGCTGCTGCAAAACCCTGCAAGAAAAAGTAGGGGGGGGGGGGGGGGGGGGGGGGGGGGGGGGGGAGGGGTGCATGGTGTGCATGCATGTGTGTGTGTGGTGTGTGTGTAGGGGTGTGCTGATGCAAACCCCTGCGAGGATGAGTAGGGGGGGGGGGGGGGGGGGGGGGGGGGCATGGTGTGTGCATGTGGGTGAGTGGGGTGTGCTGATGCAAAACCCTGCAAGGATGAGTGTGAGTGTGTGTGTGGGGGGGGGGGGGGGGGCGGGGGGGGCTGTGCTGATGCAAAACCCTTTAAAACTAGAAGCTTAGTGTGCTCCCTTGTTTCAGCGACACCCCCACATACAGGGGGGACTTGGGATTTGGAGAAGGTGAGCAGCCCAGCGTTGGATTGGCTGACAAGGCATGTTACAATCCAGTCCTATCCTTTCCCTGTCTATACTTCATCCTTCAACTGAACTGAAGTCTGAAGAGATTGTATGTATGTATGTTACAGTCCAGGGGTAGGCCAAATAGGCTAAAGGGACATGCCCAACCGTATAGGAAGGGCTTAAAAAGAAAAAGCACTGATGAACTGAGCCCCAAGACAAGCGATTGCAACTTCAGATGCCTAACTGCTTTATTTGAATAAGCTACTATTTTATACAGTTATACCCCATTTTCCTGGTAATACTTGTTTTTACTGACGGAGACGGCGAACAGCCGAATTCCTGGCTGGAGCTCTGTAACCAAGTTCAAGTTCTACTTAAGAAAAAAACGATGACTTGCTTGTTCTGTTACTGCTGGAGACGGCGAGCAGCCAAATTGCTGGCTGAAGCTATGCAACATACCAAGTTCAAGTTCAAGTTATACCCCGTTACCCCAAACCACCTCATTCACTGCCCCGCCCATATCATGTAGTCCATACATGTAAAAGCACCGCACACGACGGATGGTCATGGATTACCTCACTTCAAAATACAAATTGAAATTGAAATTGTTACATCCGTGTAATACAGTTACTCACAGGACGTGAAGTTAAGGACACCATAGCGTAAGCCGGAGCTAGCTATAGTCACCGTTTCAAAATACAAATATTTATTACAGTTCATCAGCGCGTTTTCGTTATAGCCCCTCCTGAATGTCGTGGTTGGGCAAGTCCCTTTATTAGCCTATGTGGTCTACCCCTGCACTGAAACAACATACAGCATATTGTATAGCATTCTTCAACGCCATAGCACTTCATTCACGGCACCATGCGTAGGCCAAGTAGAAGCAGAGAGGGGCCAGGCTTAGACTCACTGCGCAGTTCGTTACAACGACCTACAGCGTCCAATCCTGTTTCCATAGCATGCTACATTATAATATTCACCCCCATTAATTCCTGCCCCCATGGGTAGGCTATGTAGAAGCACAGGGGAGTTATGCTTAGACTCACTGCTACATGATCATATTCGTCTTACACCATACCGCTTTATGCACGGCTCCATACCAAGGAAATGAAGAAGCACATGGACTCACATCCCACGTTCACAAGGAAATGAAGAAGCACATGGACACACATCCCTCGTTCAATGAGACACTGTCAAATGTGTGGGTTCCAAAACCAGAGGATGAAATGCATATGTTTGAGTGCCCTTTTTATAATAATATTCGCCTCCGCTACCAGAAGCTGTTTAGAGATATTTATAGGCATGTCCATGAGGATACCGACTTAACCGTATGGAATATGGAATTCTGCGATTCCACATTCAGAACCTTTATGAATGGAAATGGCACTAAGACTTTTTGGACCAACCTAGCCGACTATCTTTCTACTTGTAGAAGAGCAAGACAGGAAGCCCTGGACTGCTTAGTGGCACCGTAATTTATTATCCCTTTTCTTCTTCTTGTGACTTCTCATTTGTTAGCTTCTTACCTCCGCCACTGTAAGTGTTTGAGATCTGGGTCCTGCTCTAGGAGGTTTAATACCTACGCCACCAAAACGGTGGTTGGGAGTTTGGTTTGTTTGTCCTCGACACACCCCTGATGCAATGCTTTTTTTTGCTGTGTGGGTGCTTTTTTCTTTTTGTTTAAAGCACAGAGCCTCATACACCCTCGCGGTGTCAAGTAGACTTTAACATGTAATGTAATGTAATGGGAGCCATGGATTAACCCACTGCTACATTATGACATTATTCTACACCACACCGGTACCACTTCAGTCACGGCCCTGTACCATGGCCATGTAGAAGCACATGGGAGCCATGCTTTGACACACTGCTACATTATAACATTTTTCTACACACATACCACTTCATTCACGGCTCCATAACAATACATTTTTCTACACACATACCACTTCATTCACGGCTCCATAACAATACATTTTTCTACACACCAGTGCCACTTCATCCACGGCCCTGTACCAAGGTGATGAAGCCATGGACTTACCCATCGTGACATTTGGCGCCAGATGTCGTGGATTAACCCATCCGTGACATCTAGCGCCAGATGTCACGGATTTAATTTATTTATTAAAGTCAACGTCTTCTTCACCACACAAGATAATGTAGAAGTCGTGGACTAACCCGTCCGTGATATCTGGTGCCAGTTGTCGGGGATTTAATTTATTTATTGAAGTCCACGTCTTCTTCACCACACAAGGTAATGCAATGTAGAAGCACATGGGAGCCATTTGCTAAATTCATGCTACATAATTAGGGATCGGCAAATCGTATGATTTTGACCAAAGGCGAGTATGATATCATATGATATCGTATATAAATGGTAACTTTAGCCTAGTCAGACTGTTGGCATCATATGATATCATATGATATCGTATGATGACATGATATCATATGATATCATATTGCCTATCCCTATATATAATTGCTGAATCCCAATGTCCCACCTGCACTTGCTCCCCGCTATAAGGACAAGTTCTAAGCAGCGTCGCATGCGACGCTAACAAATGGCGGAGAGTGTTCGCGACGGAGTGACAGGTGGCAACGGAAGCGAGTTAGTTACGAGGCCGTTGGCTGACGTGTCAGGCTTCGTCTTGGTCAGACGGTCGGTCGTACACACAGACGGACAAATGGGTAAACCTGGGGGCTCCTGCCCCCTTGAAGAAGGGGCTCCGCCAAAAAGGGGAGATTGTGAAGGTATAGCTTAGGGCTTAAATTAAATGATCACTCTAGCACGAAGTCAGGGCCCCCGTCGGTAAAACGATTGTTTGGGGTTCAGTTCATCAGTGCCTTTCCTTTTGAAGCCCTTCCTAAATCGGTTGGGCAACTCCCTTTAGCCTATTTGGCCTACCCCTGGACTGTAACATTCATACATAAGGGGAATAGACTGTCAGGGCAGGTCGGGGTTCGAACTGTTGCTAGGTTGACGATTTCCCACCTGCCGCCTTAGGTAAAACGATTGTTTGGGGTTAAGTTCATCAGTGCATTATATTTTTAAGCCCTTCCTACTACGGCTGGGCAAGTCCCTTCAGCCTATTTGGCCTACCCCTGGACTGTAACATACATACATACATACTGCCCCCCTGAAAGAGGCCGGAAATGTTCCTCTGTGCTTTCGCACGGTAGTCCGAGCTCAGGCGGAGCAGCGGTCTGTGAAAGCAAAACCCACAGTAACCTTCCCCGGTGAAAGCGAACGGGAAGGTTCCTTCAATCTCACGCCCGGTGACAAGGTGTAACAATTTCTAAATGTCAATCTTAATTCTGGGAGACCACTGAGGGGAAGGACTCGGTATGCTCCATGTCTTTAGGCAAGCCTTCGCGCTCCTCCTCCTCTTCCTCGTCATCCCCAGACTCGAACAAGAAGTTGGACACAGTAGCGCTCAAGGCGGAAGCCAATGAGAAGTTGGGGTTCGGGATCCTGGGGCCCTGGACTGTGCCCCTTGCTGACTTGGGCGACGGGAGTTGACGTGGGCTGGTGCCCCTCGGCAGGCCGGCATGGCGGGGTGAGGGGGGGGCGTGGACATTGAGTGCCCCGGGTCGGCGGGATTTGTACAAGTTGGTGGTAGGTGTGCTGGGTGTGTCGGGTGTGTGGATGTGGGGGTGGAGGAGCCTACCCGGGCTGGGGCTGTGGCTGCGAGGAGATGGGCTACCTTGAGATGAAGCTGGCATCAAGTCGCCACTACCCCTGAGGTTGACGCTGAAAGTGACGGCCTGCCCACTAGCCTCGGCACTGCCGCCACCAAAGGACTCCCCACTGCACCTTACGTAAAGAGCATTGAAACCGCTGCGGCTGCACGGTGTGGGGCTGACTAGAGAGGCAGTTGGCATGAGCTCAGCACTGCAGCTGACGTTGCCACCGCTGACATTGCTACTACCGCCACCACTACCACCACCGCTACCACCTCCACCACTACCGCCACCACTACCATCACCGCTGAAGTTGCTACTACCGCCACCACTACCACTACCGATACCGTTACCCCTGACGTTGCCACCGCAGGTGCCCTGTAGTGTGGGGCTGCCGAGGGATCCTGTGGGCATGAACTCCTCACTACCCCTGACGCTTCCACCACTGACTCCCTCCGCACTACCCCTGACGTTTCCACCACTGACTCCCTCCGCACTGCCCCTGACATTTCCACCACTGACTCCCTCCGCACTACCCCTGACATTTCCACCACTGACTCCCTCCGCACTACCCCTGACGTTTCCACCACTGACTCCCTCCGCACTACCCCTGACGTTTCCACCACTGACTCCCTCCCCACTACCCCTGACATTTTCACCGCTAATTCCCTCCGCACTGCTCCTCACACTCCCACTGTTCACAGAATCCAAGCTACCCCTGTCGTTTCCACCACGAATGCCCTCCCCGCTGCCCCTGACATTGCCATTACTCATGCCCTCCACCCTGCCAGTCACACAACCGCTGTTCACAGACTCCATGCTGCCCCTGAGCGCCGCATCGAGGAGGTTGGGGTTGGGGAGGTGTTTGGTGACGCCCCCGCGAGGGGTAGGCTCGGCTGAGGTGGGGGGGGTCTCGCCATCTGCGTGCACGTGCCATGAACCCACCCCCATGGAGTGGCCAGCCACTTCTGGGCTGGAGGTGCTGGAGGAGTGTGCCTGAAACACAAACGGAACGGTGGGTGCAGTTTTAGTAGTGAGCCTGGTTTGGGGTGCATTGTGGGTGCACGGTGGGTGCAGTTTTAGAAGTGTGAGCCTGGTTTGTCGTCGTGTGTAGTAGTGCCTGGTTTGTAGCAGTGTGTAGGAGAGCCTGGTTTGTGGTGCATCGTTTTTTGTGATAAACGGTTGTTGTGTGGTGTGTGTGTTACGTGCAAACCTTGAGTAGTGTGGGCCTGGTGTGTGGTGCATCGTTTTGTGTGCTACACGGTTGTTTTGTGGTGTTTGTTTGTTGCAAGCAAACCTTTAGTAGTGTGACCCTTAGTTTGTGGTGCATCTTGTTTTGTGCTACACGGTTGTTTTGTAGACCTAGGCCCTAGCGAGCACTGCTCTTTCTTACCTGGAGGCCTGACCACTGTGTCAAAGGGCCTGAGTCTGAGCACGGGTTGAACATACTGAGTGCGCCTGACACCAGGCTGGGGTTAATGGGGATGCCCCCGCTAGAAGGGTCTGACAGGCTCCTATCCCCAGCTACGGCCGCCGACGTTGGACCCTGGCCCTGGCCCTGACCCTGGCCCTGGCCATGGTCCTTTACCAGGCTGGAAGAAGTGCTGGCGCTGTCCCTCCCCTTGGTGGCGGTGGTGGTGGGGTTGGAAGGGTTGGAAGGGACGGGGAATGCGTTGGCGATGGCTGCTATGCCTTCACTGCTGGCGGCCGAAGCATAACTGGAGTGTAGGAATGGGGAGAGGGACGCAGCGTGACTGCGTTCGGTTGCTGTGGGAGTGGATACGGGGGTGGATGCAGGAGCGGGAGTAGGAGTGGGTGTAGGGGTAGAGGAAGGGGTGGATGCAGGGCGCAGAAGAGGTGGAGGTAAGGGCAGGGAAGAGGTGGAGGTAAGAGTGGGTGTAGGGGCAGAGGGAGGGGCGGAGGTAGGGGCAGCGGAAGGGGTGGAGGTAGGGGAGGGTTCAGGAGCGTTGGAAGAGGTGGAGGTAGGAGAGGGTGTAGCAGCGTTGGCAGAGGCGGAGTAATCGAAGCTAGTGGTGGTGGGTGCAGAGCCTGGAGACAGGCTGGCGTCTTGGAGGGAATGAATGGAAGCTTCTAGAAGCTCAGATGCGCGTGTCGCCTCTGCCAGCAAGGCGTCCAGCTGTCGCGTCCCTGGGGGGGGGGGGGGGGGGGGAAGCAGAGAGAGTGATAGAGTGAGAACATGCACATTGCTGTTCTTTTGGTCTATGAGCAGCAGCTTCTAGGCAGCTCCCTGCGTCAGCAACTGGGCTATGCTCCAAGATTTCAACAGTATTGGAAAGTTGATTCTACTTCCTTTTAGGTGCACCACTTGGCGTTAGGTTCAACTGGGTAGGAAGCCAGCGGAGCTGCCTAGAAGCTGTTGCTCGTAGCTGAAAAGAATAGCCATGGTGAGTGCCAGTGGGTTTTTTTCAAATCTGATATAACCTAAGCTAACCTAACCAAGCCAAACCTGACCAAACCAAATCAGGTGGTACTGTATAGAATGGATGACAGCCTCCCCCCCCTCCCCCAGTGATTATTTTTTCAAATCTGAAAGTGGGTTTCTTCCAGCTTTATGGTTTTAGGCCTCCTCCATGGACACCGTTTTAGTGCTTTCTGTAGCTTTTTGTAGCTTTTTAGGGCCATTGAGGGCAAAACAAAAACAAAAACAAAAACTTTTTTTTCACTTTTTTTATAGCCATAATTTCGCTAAAACGGGGTCAAAACTAGCGATCGCTATATATAGCGGAAATAAAAATCCCTGGTGAGTGCATGCGCTGCCGCGACATGACGAGTCCGAGTCAGCGTCGCAAGCAGCGCGGAAAATCGGTGGAGAGTGTTGGCTATCAGAACGACAGGTGGCAACGGATTGGAGCGGACTAAAGCCAGTTAGTTACGAGACAGTTGGCTTATGTGTTAGGCTTCGTCTCGGTCGTCAGTCGGACGGACAGACGGACAACGTGAATCTGGGGGCTCCCGCCCCCTAGAAGGGGGGGCTTCGCCAATAACCCTGTGTGCAGGGATATTTTTTTCAAATCAAAAAGAGGAAATATTATTCCTTTTTCTTTTATTCTCCTTTTTTCCCTCCCAAAACAGGATCCTTATTCCAATTTGGTCGATTTGGGTCATTTTTGTTCAATTTCAGTAAAACAACAAAAAGGTTTCTAAGGTTTCTTATTCCGGCAATTTGGGCCAAAACGGGGTCTCGTATTCCGATTGGAATACATTTCGGAAAGTAATATCCCTGCCTGTGTGCAGGCTTTGTTGTCATGCTTGAATTCATGAATCACAAAAATGGTTAATACACCTCAAACTAAACAGGAACTAAACATTAATTAAATTAATCACAAACAAATTTAATGAATTGATTACAAATTAATTTCAATGATTAAAAACTCGATTAAAGCAAATAAAACAAATTATGGATTCTCAATGTACAGTAGGCATTCCGTTCCCCAGCCCCCCCCACACACCTAACCCCCTCTGCTCCCCCCCAAATCCCTCCAAGGAACCTAGTAGCCCCCTCCCCCCCTTCACCTATGCTCAGGCATTCCATCCCCCCCCCCCCCCACACACACACACACACACACACACCCCTCCCCCCCCACACACACCCCTCCCCCTTCACCCACCCTCAGGCATTCCGTCATTCGGGGAGGTAGGCGGCGAAGGCCAGACACGAGAAGATCGGTCCGATTGAAGTAAGCCTGAGGCATTGGAACCATCCTCAGAGACATAGCCAGAGGGCAGACTTCTTTCCTCACTTGCACAGTTGCCACTTGTGATGCCCTGTCCCATGGTGCCAGCTGCGGCCAACACGCTGGCCTGCAGCCTGGCGATACTGTTGCCCAGGCTGGCGGCCCCAGGGGTGTGCATGCCGATGCCGGCACCGGCCAGGTAGGATGCCACAATCTTGGATGAGCTGTCGGCAGCTGGGGAGGGAGTAGCAGCAGTGGCGGCAGCCGTGGCAGCGGTTTCGACAGCCTGGCTGGCGGGGGGCGATGAGCTGGCAGCAGTTTCAAAGGCGGTTGGCGGCGGCTGTGCCAGGGAGGCAGCAGAGGTTGTGGTGTCACCCCCCCCGTGAATGGGACAGTCTTCAGGGGTCTGGGCCGCCGCCGCGGGCGACGGTGGGGGGGTCGGGTGAATACGGCATTGGGGAAGGGAATGGTACAGGTCATCGCTGCTACTGCTGCTGCCTGTGCAGGTGACAGAGCTGGCGGAGGGCGGCGTGAGGGTGGGTACGAGAGAAACCAGAGGGTAGGGCTTCTCGACGCTATTACCGTCGCTCTCGCTGCCCACGGAGCGGGAGGGTCCGCCCCCGCTACTGACGGACAGCCGGTGGGGGCCCCCCCGTGGACCCCCTGATTGGGGGTAGGACTTCAAGGGGTCCCGTCCAAGGGGGGGGTGGACGTTCGTGGGGGCGAGCGGGCTGCACTGGTACCTGAGAGGAACGGGTCGATGTTAGAGGGTCAGGGTCAGTGGTGGTTAGTGGTGGTTAGTGGTGGTTAGTGGTGGTCAGTGGTCAGTGGTGGTTTGTGGGTGGTCGTTGGTTAGTGGTGGCTAGTGGTGGTTAGTGTGGTCGGTGGTGGTCAGTGGGTCAGTGGGCCAGTGGTGGTTAGTGGTGGTCAGTGGGTCAGTGGTGGTTAGTGGTGGTCAGTGGGTCAGTGGTGGTTAGTGGTGGTCAGTGGTGGTCAGTGGTGGTCAGTGGGTCCTGTGGACCAGTGGTGGCCAGTGGACCAGTGGTGGCCAGTGGGTCAGTGGACCAGTGGTGGTCAGTGGGTCAGTGGACCAGTGGTGGCCAGTGGGTCAGTGGACCAGTGGTGGTCAGTGGGTCAGTGGACCAGTGGTGGTCAGTGGGTCAGTGGGCCAGTGGGCCAGTGGTGGTCAGTGGGTCAGTGGTCAGTGGGTCAGTGGGCCAGTGGTGGTTAGTGGTGGTCAGTGGACCAGTGGGCCAGTGCTGGTCTGTGGGTCAGTGGTGGTAAGTGGGTCAGCGGGACAGTGTCAGGGTTAGTGGGTCAGTGGGTCAGTGGCCGCACCTGAGAGGCAAGGGTCAGTGTCATCAGTGCCCATGGCTGAAGCCGGGGTCAGGGACAGGTCTGTGGTAGAGCTGTCCACGCTGATGCCAGCACCACCCTCAGACGGCGCCCTCATCAAGGCCGACGGCGCCAGCGCTGGCGTAGCTGTGGCTGACGGCTGGCGGTGCTGGCTGGCAGCCGGGTCCTCCATACCATTGTCGGACTGTTCGTCTTGGTAGCGGGGATTTGAGGGGTGCACCTGGCAAAGTAGGGGGAGGCCGGTCAGCGCTTGGTTTTAGGTGGTTTAGGGCTGAGGGCTTAGGGAATTCAAGGGGTGCACCTGGCGGAGTAGGGGGAAGCCAGTCAGCGCTTGGGTTTAGTTCCCCCCAACCACCACCCACCCAGACCTCTTACAAACGTGGACCATGCATGCATGGCGCATCACGGCTCCAACTTTGGAATGCAAGGGCACATAAGGCACTCCCTTACCATCCACCCACAACCCCTGAAGTAGGGGGAAGCCGTTCAGCGCTTGGGTGTAGGTGGTTAAGTTTTAGGTGTTTCAAGGTCTAGGGTTTATAATTTTGGGCATAGGTGATTAAGGGTTTAGGGTTTACGTGGTTGAAGGTTTAGGGGTTAGGTGGTTTAGAAAAGACCAGTGCTGACCAGCTTCCCCCTACCCACCTTGCAACCCTCGAAGGGCTCCGACTATAGCAGAGATTCAAGGGGTACACTTTGCAACAACAAAAGCAGAGGCAGTTTGTTACTTCGGCCGTACCGCCAAAACAAGGGCAGTTGGCTTGGCAGTAAAGCCAAGCCAGGCCTGTCAAAACTCACTGACCTTGCAACTCTCGAAGGGCTCCGACATGAATGACTCTGATCGCGTCATAAAGGAGTCCTATCCACTCCAGTCGCTCATCGCGACAGAGGGGGAGCTGTACTGCCAACAACAAGGGCAGGTGACTTGGCAGCAAAGCCAAGTCAAGCCTGTCAAAACTCACTCACCTTGCAACCCTCGAAAGGCTCAGACATGAATTGAGTCTGATCGCGTCATGAACGAATCGTATCCACTCCAGTCACTCATGGCCACTGAGAGGGAGCTATACTGCCAACGACAAGATAGGTTGGCTTGGCAGCAAAGCAAAGTCAGGCCTGCCAAAACTCACTCACCTTGCAACCCTCGAAAGGCTCAGACGTGAATGAGTCTGATCGCGTCATGAACGAATCGTATCCACTCCAGTCGCTCATGGCGACAGAGGGGGAGCCGGGGCGGATGGTGGAGGCGCCAGAACGACGGCTACGGTGGCTACGGCGGCTATGGCGACTTTGCACGCTGGAAGCTACCCTGGGGAAGATGAGGGGGCTGCTCGGGCTGGCTAGCAGCCCAGAGTGGGGGGACTGGCGGGCGAACGGGCTGCTTGGGTGGATACGCATGTGGTCCATCACAGGGTCTGACATGAAGCTCTCAGTGTGTGTGAGTTCCGAGTCGTAACCACTCCAATCGTCCATGTCCTGGTTAGGCGCTAAGCCGGCGCGTTCCAGGTCAGCCGAGCGCACCGAGTGGCGAGAAGAGCGATGGGAGTTGGCGCGGCTTGAGCGCCTAGCCATGCGCTCCTTCAACGACGAGGTGAGTGGGCTGGAGTCGGCACGACAGCCTGGCAGCATGGGTGTGGACTTGGACAATATGGGGTCCTCGTAGCCAATCATCCTCTGGGGCAAGGGGTGCACAAGGCAACCCATATTCTGTGGCGTCATACCCTGTCCCACCCCATACCGTGTGGGGGTCGCCCCCCCCGTGGCGGGAGAGCCAGGGGAGGCAGGGTGGGCTTGGCCCCCGAGGTGGGGGCGGAGGTGAGGGGGGTTGGCCTCCACCCTGGCAGGAATCTCCCCATCCAGATTGATACTCAGGGACAGCAGAGCAGAGGGCGTTCTGAGACCCATGCTGGCGCGGGGCGATGCATCATGTGCGTCGGCCTCAGCCAGGAATCGCTCCACCATTAGCGAGACGGTGGTGATGTGATTGCTGTATGCGGCGGCGCGAAGGGCGGCCTTGTCACGTGCCTCCACCAAGCGTGCGTGCAGTGGGGCGAAGCTTGCTGGGAGTGGCGTGGCTTGGGCTTGGGCTGGGGCTTGGATCCCGGTGGTGGCAGGTGGCTTGGCTTGGCTTGCTTCGGGGAGTTGGGTAGCAATAGAAGCAAGCTTGGGGACAGAGGAGCATTCGGTGAGTGGACTGAAGAGTCGGCTGGAGCTGGTATTGGTCAGCAGGGAGGAGCCGAAGGGGTCAGATACATACATGTCCTCATTAGGATCCCCACTCACACCTTGGCACTCTGCATGTGACCCAGATTGAGGTTGAGCCTGAACGTAAGCCTGAACGTGAGCCTGGCACTCAGCTTGTGGCCCAGCTGGAGCTTGAGCATGGCCGTAAGCCTGAGCGTGAGCCTGAACGTGAGCCAAACGCTCTACCTGGCGCTCCCCTTGTGGCCCAGCTTGAGCATCAGCCAGGGCGTGAGCCTGACACTCTGCTTGTGCCTCTTTCTGCAACTGTGCCTGTGTAACGGCCATGTTGTGAGCCGAGGCAGCTTGTGCCTCTTCCTCTTCCTGTGCATGGGCCTGTGCATCTCTCTGCAACTGCGCCTGTGCATGTGCGTCTACCAGTAACTGAGCATGTGCATCTCTCTGTAGCTGTGCCTGTGCCTGCGCATCTCTCTGCAACAGCGCCTGTGCATGTGCATCTATCAGTAACTGTGCCTGTGCATGTGCCATTCTATGTGCCGAGGCAGCTTGTTGGTCTTCTGACTGCCAGAGGCTGGAGGGCATGCCCTCCCTGTGGGTGGCTTGGCCCCTGAGGCTAACTCCTGGAGCCACAGGAGTGGAGGTGGTAGGACTTGTGTTGTCGCCCCACACCTGATCCCCTCCACCTCCCTGGGGCGACCCCATTGGGGTGTGGTGACTGGGGTGGCTGGGGTGAGTGTGGTGAGCATGGTGGGCGTGGTGAGTGTGGTGAGAGGAGTCAGCGCCCCCACCTCCCTGGGGCGACCCCATTGGGGTGTGGTGACTGGGGTGGCTGGGGTGGGTGTGGTGAGCATGGTGGGCGTGGTGAGTGTGGTGAGAGGAGTCAGCGCTCCCACCTCCCTGGGGAGACCCCCCTGGGGTGTGGTGGCTGGGGTGACTGGGGTGGGTGGGTGGGGGTGGTGACTGTTGTGAGGTGGTGGGGGTGGTGACTGTCATGAGGGTGGTGGGGGTGGTGACTGCCATGATAGTGGGGGTGGTGACTGTCGTGAGAGGGGACAGCAGGGAGCCCTGGGCTCTCTCCGAAGGCTGCAGCTACGGCCGCAGAAGCTTTGTAGCCTGCCCTGGCGGCAGCAACTGCTGCTGCTGTAGCAGCTGCTGCTATGTTGTCCATGGATGCGCGCTGCTCTGGGGAGGCGTGGGTGTCAGGGCAGAGGAGGCGTCTGAGTAGCTGCACAAGACGTTGCTGAGCTGTGCAAGGTGGCGCTTGAGCTCGTCGACCTGCGGGGATGGGCGGGTGGTGGGTTGGTGGGTGGATGGGTGGGGGGTGGGTGGGTGGGTGTCGGGGCAGATAAGGTGTCTGAGTAGCTGCACAAAGACGTTGCTGAGCTGTGCGAGGTGGCGCTTGAGCTCGTCGACCTGTGAGGATGGGCGGGTGGTGGTTGGTGGGTGGATGGGTGGGGGTGGGTGGGGGTGTCGGGCAGATGAGGTGTCTGAGTAGCTACACAAGACGTTGCTGAGCTGTGCGAGGTGGCGCTTGAGCTCGTCGTCCTGTGAGGATGGCGGGTGGTGGGTTGTGGTGGGTGGGTGGATGGGTGGTGGGTGCGTGGATGGATGGGTGGATGGTGGTGGGTAGATGGATGGTGGATGGATGGATGGTGGTGGGTGGATGGGTGGTGGGTGCGTGGTGGAGGGTGGGTTGGTGGATGGGTGGAGTTGGAGGATGGGTGGTGGTGGGTGGATGGATTGTTGAGGCAAGGTGTGTATGGGGAATGAATGAGTGGATGGATGGATGAGGCAAAAGGTACACGGGGGCTGGCTGGCTGGCTGAATTGTGTGTGTGTGGTGGGTATATATGTATTGACTGACAGAAGGACAGATGAATAAATGAGGCAAGGGGTGCATGAGGATGGGGGGCTAAGTGGTACCTGCTGCACTAGCTGTGTTGGGCTGGATGTGTTGCTAGCAGCAGCAGCAGCAGCAGCAGCAGCAGCAGCAGCAGCAGCAACGGAGCAGGAGCAGCAGCAGCAACAGCAGCAGAAGGAGCAGGAGCATCAGGAGCAGCAGCAGCAGCAGCAGGAATGGTAATAGGAATGGGGGAAGGGGTGAATGGACATGTGGGGCAAAGAAATACTGGCTGCACTAGTTGTGTTGGGCTGGATGTGCTGCTGGCAGAAGCAGCAGCAGCAGGAAGGGGAATGGGGGATGGGGTGCATGGACATTAGGGGCAAAGTATTACCTGCTGCACTAGCTGTGTTGGGCTGGATGTGCTGCTAACAGCAGCAGCAGCAGCAGCAGCAGCAGCAGGAATGGGTATGGGGGAAGGGGTGCATTGACATGGGGTCAAAGTATTACCTGCTGCACTAGCTGTGTTGGGCTGGATGTGTTGCTAACAGCAGCAGTAGCAGCAGCAGCAGCAGCAGCAGGAATGGGAATAAGGGAAGGGGTGCATTGACATGGGGTCAAAGTATTACCTGCTGCACTAGCTGTGTTGGGCTGGATGTGTTGCTAACAGCAGCAGTAGCAGCAGCAGCAGCAGCAGCAGCAGCAGCAGCAGCAGGAATGGGAATAAGGGAAGGGGTGCATTGACATGGGGTCAAAGTATTACCTGCTGCACTAGCTGTGTTGGGCTGGATGTGTTGCTAACAGCAGCAGTAGCAGCAGCAGCAGCAGCAGGAATGGGAATAAGGGAAGGGGTGCATTGACATGGGGTCAAAGTATTACCTGCTGCACTAGCTGTGTTGGGCTGGATGTGTTGCTAACAGCAGCAGTAGCAGCAGCAGCAGCAGCAGCAGGAATGGGAATAAGGGAAGGTGCATTGACATGGGGTCAAAGTATTACCTGCTGCACTAGCTGTGTTGGGCTGGATTGTTGCTACAGCAGCAGAGCAGCAGCAGCAGCAGCAGGAATGGGAATGGGTGCATTGACATGGGTCAAAGTATTACCTGCTGCACTAGCTGTGTTGGGCTGGATGTGTTGCTAACAGCAGCAGTAGCAGCAGCAGCAGCAGCAGGAATGGGAATAAGGGAAGGGGTGCATTGACATGGGGTCAAAGTATTACCTGCTGCACTAGCTGTGTTGGGCTGGATGTGTTGCTAACAGCAGCAGTAGCAGCAGCAGCAGCAGCAGCAGGAATGGGAATAAGGGAAGGGGTGCATTGACATGGGGTCAAAGTATTACCTGCTGCACTAGCTGTGTTGGCTGGATGTGTTGCTAACAGCAGCAGTAGCAGCAGCAGCAGCAGCAGGAATGGAATAAGGGAAGGGTGCATTGACATGGGGTCAAAGTATTACCTGCTGCACTAGCTGTGTTGGGCTGGATGTGTTGCTAAACAGCAGCAGTAGCAGCAGCAGCAGCAGCAGCAGCAGGAATGGGAATAAGGGAAGGGGTGCATTGACATGGGGTCAAAGTATTACCTGCTGCACTAGCTGTGTTGGGCTGGATGTGTTGCTAACAGCAGCAGTAGCAGCAGCAGCAGCAGCAGGAATGGGAATAAGGGAAGGGGTGCATTGACATGGGGTCAAAGTATTACCTGCTGCACTAGCTGTGTTGGGCTGGATGTGTTGCTAACAGCAGCAGCAGCAGCAGCAGCAGCAGCAGGAATGGGAATAAGGGAAGGGGTGCATTGACATGGGGTCAAAGTATTACCTGCTGCACTAGCTGTGTTGGGCTGGATGTGTGCTAACAGCAGCAGTTAGCAGCAGCAGCAGCAGCAGGAATGGGAATAAGGGAAGGGGTGCATTGACATGGGGTCAAAGTATTACCTGCTGCACTAGCTGTGTTGGGCTGGATGTGTTGCTAACAGCAGCAGTAGCAGCAGCAGCAGCAGCAGCAGCAGCAGCAGCAGCAGCAGCAGCAGCAGCAGCAGCAGCAGCAGCAGCAGCAGCAGCAGCAGCAGCAGGAAGGGGAAGGGGGGAAGGGGTGCATTGACATGAGGGGCAAAGTATTACCTGCTGCACTAGCAGCGTCAAGCTGGATGTGTTGCTAACAGCAATAGCAGTAGCAGCAGCAGCAGAAATGGGAATGGGGGAAGGGGTGCACGGACATGAGGGGCAAAGTATTACCTGCTGCACTAGCAGCGTCAAGCTGGATGTGTTGCTAACAGCAGCAGCAGTAGCAGCATCAGCAGCAGCAGGAAGGGGAAGGGGGGAAGGGGTGCATTGACATGAGGGGCAAAGTATTACCTGCTGCACTAGCAGCGTCAAGCTGGATGTGTTGCTAACAGCAATAGCAATAGCAGTAGCAGCAGCAGCAGAAATGGGAATGGGGGAAGGGGTGCATTGACATGGGGGGCAAAGTATTACCTGCTGCACTAGCAGCGTCAAGCTGGATGTGTTGCTAACAGCAGCAGTAGCAGCAGCAGCAGCAGCAGCAGGAAGGGGAATGGGGGAAGGGGTGCACGGACATGAGGGGCAAAGTATTACCTGCTGCACTAGCTGCGTTGGGCTGGATGCGTTGCTAGGAGCAGCAACAGGGGGGCTCTGCCTGAATGGAGAGAATGTGTAGACTGGGGGATCGAAGATGCTGTTGGTCTCTCGTTGGGAGCGGGCCGTGGAGGCAAGGGAGGGGAAGACGAGGGCTTCTTCCATGTCGTTTGTCAGGCATCGCTGAGCAGGGCTGATAACGGAACCAGGAGACCTTGGGTGGGGTGGGTTGGGGTGAGGTGGGTTGGTGGGTTGGGGTGAGGTGGTGGTTGGGTTGGGGTGAGGTGGGTTGGGTTGGGTTGGGTTGGGTTGGGTTGGGTTGGGTTGGGTTGGGTTGGGTTGGGTTGGCTTGGTTGGGTTGGGTTGGGTTGGGTCGGGGTGAGTTGGGTTGGTTTGGGTTGGTTTGGGTTGGTTTGGTTTGGTTTGGGGTTGGCTTGGGTTGGGTTGGGTTGGGTTGGCTTGGGTTGGGGTGAGTTGGGTTGGGTTGGGTTGGGTTGGGTTGGGTTGGGTTGGGTTGGGTTGGGTTGGGTTGGGTTGGGTTGGAGTGGGGTGGGGTGGAAGAGTGGAGTGGAAGAGTGGAGTGGAAGAGAGGGGTGAAAGAGTGGGGTGGCAGCTTCGGGTTTGGGGTTGGGGTTGATAGTTTGGGGCTAGGGGGGCAGGGGTTGGGGGCCATGCACACCCTCCCCACCCAGACCCCTGCCCACGTGGACCCCTCCTCGCCCCCACCACCATCACTTTTAACCACCCCACCCCACTTTTCCACCCCACTCTTTCACTCCCACCCCATCCCCATCCCCATCCCCCTCTGTGTTTTTATTTCTCTACCCCACCCCCACCCCCACCCCACCCTCTTTCCACCCCACCCCACCACACCAAACCACATTTTTCCACCACACCCCCACCCCATCACCATCCCCCTCTGTGTTTTTCTTTTCAGCTACGAGCAGCAGCTTCTAAGCAGCTCCTCTGGCTGGCTATTTGGCCAAACCCTCTGCTACCCTGAGACTCTGCTAACCTAAAGCAACCTAGTACCCCCAGCAGCTGCCACAAAACAAATTCCAGCACTGCTGAAATATTTGGGTGTAGCTCGGTGGCTGGGTCAGGGAGCTGCCAAGCAGATGCCAAGAACAGCCCAAAAGGAAAGCCCTAGGCCACAACAGATTGCTCACAATGTGACGCCTCACCTGAGGCCAGGCCCAGGAGCCTTGACAGGAGCTAATTCATGTACCTTACAGTTTTGGAGATGCTACAAAAGAGTCTGTTGGGGTCACCTTCAGAGCCCCAAAAGCTCCTAGGAGCAAAATTGGGCTATGTTAAGGCACTGGTTCCTTGTCTTACAAAAACAAACAGCCTCTTACATGTGGCCAGACCCAGGAGCCTTGACAGGTGTTAAATCATGTACCTAAGTGTTTTGGGAATGCTAAAATAGAGTCCGTTGGGGTCACCTTCAGAGGCCCAAAAGCTGCTAGGTGCACTCCAAAAGCTCCTAGGAGCAACATGGTGCTATGTAAAGACACCAATTCTTTTTTTTGAAAAACAAAAACTGCAAGGTGCACTCCAAAAGCTCCTAGGAGCAACATTGGGCAATGTGAAGACACTGGTTACTTTACTTACAAAACAAGTCCTATGCAGTGTCGCAAGCGACGAGGAAAATTGGCGGAGTGTGTTGGCAACGGAAGGAAAGGTGGCAACGGAAATGGAGCTGACCGAAGCCAGTTCGTTATGAGACAGTTGGCTGATGTGTCAGGCTTCAATGTTTCAGTCGGTCGGACGGACGGTCGGACGCACAAACGGACAATGGGGTAACACTGGTGGCTCCCGCCCCCCAGAAGGGGGGGCCCCGCCCAAAACCTGCCCCTCACCTGTGGCCAGACCCAGGAGCCTTGACAGGTGTCCCTGGTAGATGTCCAGGTAGACGTAGATCAGCAATACCCTGGCCCAGTGGGAAGGACTGCTGTGACAATAACCTGCGCCCGTCACCCACTCCAGCCCCACCACCAAGCATGGGCTCCGCTTTGACTGCTGCGTCGAAGATAGATGCCAGGTTGGCAGCCGTACTTCCATCTGAGGGCCCGGACACAGCCCCCTTCACATGTTCCACTGCTGCGTCAAAGACAGATGACAGGTTGGCAGCCGCAATTCCATCTGAGGGCCCGGGCGCAGCCCCCTTCACATGTTCTACTGCTGCGTCAAAGACAGATGACAGGTTGGCAGCCGCACTTCTATCTGAGGGCCCGGGCGTAGCCCCCTTCACAGTACCCGGGGTCCTGCCCTGAGGAGATAAACTACGTTGCTGCTGTGCTGCAGTGGGACCAGAAGAGTGGGGCCCGGGCGCAGCCCCCCTCACATGCCCTGGGGAGCTGCCCACATGAGACTGACTGCGTTGGTGTTGCTGCTGTGCTGCAGTGGGACCAGCAGAGTGGGGGCCTAGCCCCCTGGTAGAGGGTTGATTGGGTCGGTTGGAGATAGTAGAGAGGGGGGCCTCATCCCACTCTCGCTCCGCCCATGTGCCTGGTCCCCCCTCATGCGCGCTGGTACTGCCACCTGTGTAGCACTCTGTCAGCAGTACGCCCCCACCTGCACGGGGGGCCATAGACGGGGTGGAGCCCGGCTCTGGCGCTGTACTACCCACCCATGCGCCCGTACCGGTTGCTGTGCACATGCCTACGCCCACTCCCATGCCAAGGTTTATTCCTGAACCCACTCCCATGCCCACGCCTACGCCCACACCGATGCCTACTCCAGAACCCACGCCCATGCTGCTACTCTCCACCGCTGCTCTATGTGGTTGAGGTTGTGGAGGGAGGCCCCATGGCTGCTGCAGGAGCTGCTGTAGCTGCCGCAGGTCCTGAGCCTGCTCGCTGGCAACGGTCTGCCCCTGCTGTGGGACCGAGGTTGGCCTAGGCCCCCCCTGCTGTAGCTGCCGCAGTGCCTGAACCTGCAAGCTTACATCGTTCTGCCCCTGCTCTGGGTCCGAGGTTGGCCTAGGACCCCCCTTCAAGGGCGTGCTGCAGGATGAGGTCTCTTCAGAGGTGAAGCCAAGGTGGCATGGCTTCATGGGAGTGCCCGAGGGAAGCTGTGAGGCAGCTGCTGGTTGTCTGCAAGTACAGGATGGTGGCAGGAGGGGTTGAGGGGGCACCGTTAGGGTGTGGGGGTGTTGATGGTGATAGAGGTAGGTCAGGTTCATGGATTTAGGGGCTACTAGAAAGAGTTGAAGGGGGGCACTTGATAACAATGCTTTAGACCCCAAAGGTTTAATTAAGCATTTTTTTCAGCGGTTGCTAGACCTCTCTATTTTATGGAGAGGTCATGAAACTAAACCTTATTGATGCCTTTATACTATTATTGCAAATAGTGAATAGTGTGTGTGATCCGGTAGTGGTGGTGGTGTGGTAAGGCTAGGATGGGAGGGAGTTATCATTCTTGTGCCAACTAGAATCTTTTCACGTGGGATGATGTCATTGCCTGTTTCTTTTCTTATCAACTTCCAACATAGTCTACCATATTTGTGCAGCTTTTATAGCCTTTTTTAGCTTTTTAGGGCCATTTAGGGCAACAATAAAAATACTTTTTATTTTACATTTTTACAGCAATAATTTCGCCAAAACGAGTTCAAAACTAGCGATCGCTAAATATAGCGTGGAAACAAGCCCTGCTGCCATGGTGACTTTCCCCAGCTGCGGCGTCAGGAGGGTCCTTTTAACACCACACCCCTCCAGGCGTTATCTTTTTTTTCCAGCAGATTAAATTCTTAATTTAGGTGTTGAGGTGGTTAGGTGATTGTAATGATAAGGCATCTCGATTTGTATACCATTGGTGGTTGGCCCAGTGAAAGAAAAAAAAAGCAAACGGACTGGCCCCCTCGTGCACACGCCTCGTAACAAGGCATACAATGATTTATTTATTTGATTTATTATGATGGAGACTGCACACATGTTATGCTTCTTGCTCCTTATACCGCTGTTTCTTTTCGGGGGCTACAAATGGCAGCTTCCAGCCAGCTCTATTAGCCAGCCACTGGGCGGAGGCCAAAGCTTTCGGCTGCATTGGAATGCCTGCAATGTCAGCTTTCAGACGCACTATCTAGCTCAAGGTTTGGCACAAGGATGAGAAAAGGGAGCTGCCTAGAAGCTGCTACTCGTAGCCCCCCCAAAAAACAGAACTGTGTAAATGTACTTGCCTACGGTATCACCTTTGGTTATTCTTCTGGCACACGAAAAACCATTAGTACGATGATGACGACGATGATGATGATGGTGATGATGATGATGATGGTGATAATGATGATGTTCACATGATCTAAACACTCACACAGTCTTGGACCAAACTATTGAGGCATGGTGTCTTCCAAAAGTTCAACCAAAAGTCTTCCCTGCAACCGATAGTGTTACCTTCTTATCACCTGCTTCTTCTGTAACACCCATTATTACGACGGGAGATTGCAAGAATATAGTTACAATCTGTTCACCTTCTGTTCACCTTCTGTTCACCTTCTTATCACCGTATCGTAACCTTCGTATCAACTTCTGGTCTCCTTCTTGGCACCTTCTCATCAGCTTATTCTGAAACACCCACTACTACTGCGAAGTAGACTGCCAAAATCTTCACATATTCTTACCACCTTCTTCTCCTGCAACACCCACCTGCTGCAAAAAGCGCTGCTGCCTCTGCTGTGTGGCCGTGACTCTGCCTCGGGAAGTTGCTTCACCAACTCAGCCTCCTCCCTACCAACACTTGCCCACAGAGGCTCATCCCCACCATCAACTTGGAGCTCCTGCTCCAAGTAATCCGAGGCATCATTATCATGCCCTGAGCCAGCCTGCTGGCTGTTAAGGAGAGCATGCTGTGCAGGGGGATCCAAATGGCCAGGGTGGTGGTGGTGGTGATGCTGGGGTAGATAGGCGCTGGCTGGCGAGAAATCCTCCCTCGTCTGGACTCGGATTGTTGGAAGCTCGCTGGTGCTCGGTGATGTGTTGGATGCTTTCATGTAGATGCCGGGGATAGATCTATCGAATAGCTCGGCTGGTTGCATTGCTGTGGGATGTGTTGAGTTGTCAGTGCCGATGTCAGTGATGTCGGCAGTGGCAACGGCGATGAACTCCACAAAAGCTGATGCAATGCTCGATAGCATTGGTGGGGACAGTCCTGCCAGCACGAATCGCCAATCCGATGGATCGGTTTGTCTTCCCGCCCTGCGCATGCTGCTACCTGACAGAAACTTCGAATCCGAGCTGTGAGCCGGGAGGGCGTTTCCCCCGCTTGCATTACCATTGTAAGGCATGGCCGTGAGTTCCCTCGCTCTCCTGGACAGGTCCAGCAACAATTTGAAAGGAAGGCCGGGGGGGATATTTGCGAAGGAAACGCAAGCTGCTTGAAACCTTTCAATTCGTGTTTATACTTGCTGCTGCTACATGATAGGTAACGCAGTAGAGCGAGGATACACGTTTGAGGGGGGAAATGCAGTGCGCATTATTGAGTGTGATTCATGACTGTGAAAACCTGATACTGCAAATCTACGTTCTTCGCCTACTGCCACGGTTCTCTCTAATTAGCGCAGAAATGCGAGGAATAATATTTGCCCGCTGGGGCGAGTTAAATTGCGCAATGCAGCGTTCACGTGATGCCTGTGAGCAGGGCAGACAGTTTCATGTCACATGAGCGGTACGCATCGCTGAGTTGAGACATTTGCAGGGTATGGTCAGGGTTTGGTTTTCCGAGGGTGTGCCAGGTCAAGCCAATCCTACCGAACCGAAGGCGAAGACCTAAAAATTCGAAATCAGTCCTTACCGAACGCGAAAAAAATCTCAGATTCGAATCGACATGTGCGTCTGTATGCTCGGTATTTATAATGATTGTAAAATAGTTATCATGTAATCATGAGAAACTGTCGCTTTGTCGATACCAAATCGCGGGTGTGTCCGGTGTGGAGTTGTTCATTCGTAGTGTGAACAAGAAGTTTGGATTATATACCGGTATATTTTGATAAGAAACCTGATTTGAATTTTGACATTACCGTAGAACCGAAGAATGGCAAGTAGCCTTAAGGCTGGAGCTATGCGAAGGGGGAAGGAGCTCAGGTATGTATGTGTGTTACAGTCCAGGGGTATAAATAGGCTAAAGGGACTTGCCCAACATTATAGGAAGGGCTTAAAAAGAAAAAGCACTAATGAACTGAACCCCAAACAAGGGTTAAACGACGGGGGGCCTGTCGGCCTGAGGCGGTGCTAGTGATAATTTAATTCTACGATTATGTGTGAAAGAAGAGCTGTACAAAACCCGAGGGCAACATGGCAACAAAGGAAAAGTGAAAAACGTGGGATATTTTGCAAGCGAATGTAGGAAATGTATGAATTGATTAAAGGAGCAAATAAATAAATAAATGCCTAATCCATGGGTAGCGACTTCGGTACAACAGCCGTACTGCCGGATGAGCAAAACGGGCGAGCAAAACTGAGGCGCCAAACGGGTGCGCCAGACGGGTGCGCTGGAGGACCTAAGGGTTCGCACCATTTGGACCGCACCAACTGACGTTTGCAAACAGCAGGCAGCTCAATAAACTCGCAAAGACAGACACTCCGACTCGAAGCAAATTTCTGACAAGTTGTCTTTTCAGTCACGTCACCTCATCTTCCAGGTAGATTTAAGTCAAACTGCGCCCCGAACCACTTGACGTTTGAATTCGGCAGTCATCCCGAAGAAGACTGCCTAGTCACAACCGGAGGGTGCACAGCCCCAGTATATGAGGTAACGCGCGACTGTGTACCAAAGCGCGGCATACGAGACACACATTTCGGAAGAGCAGCCACGAGGGCAGCAACAAGGTTCACGAGGGCAGCAACAAGGTTAGACACACCACACACCTCACACCGCACACAAACAACCCTAGTTACAGCGGGGCTACCCATCCCCATCCCCATCCAACACAAGGGCGGTCACGCCCTTATTTCATCACCGTATGTCAGTAGGATATGGAAAAATTCAAATGCCTATGCTTGGTGTGAGTTTTTTAGTTTTCTGTAAACTTGCAGTTTCGCACTACATATGTAGTGCTAAATACTTTTTCTAGAAACTTGTAGTTAAGCAACCTCTTTATACCGTATACATATTTACCGGTAGTTGGAAAAGGGAGGGATGGCCTAATACACGAAAATCAATTTATTGGAAGAAGCCACATCAGGGATATGCTCTCTTCCTCGAATCCTCGAATTCAGAGATTTATACTTGTCTGATTTTCCTTTTTCAAGTTTTTCTTAGTCTCTATTACTTTTTATACATTGTAAGAAAACATAAGCTAATGTAGGCTACCTCATAAACCTTTAGATGTTAATCATAGACTATCAAACTCGTTATATATAAGTAGGATATAAGTAGGATATCATAGGCCGACCTTAGCCCCATTCCCAGAAGGCAGGGGGGGTGGGCCCTGGGTGGGCGGGGATTTGGGAAACAGGGGCTCCTCAACTCGCCTCTACTCCCGTCACTGGGCTAGGTGCGGGTAGGTGGTCTCAGGTCTCAGGGCCCGGGGGTGATCTTGCCTAATCGATCATGCGCGTCCCATCTGCCGTAAGCGCTTACAAACCACGACCCTGTCACAGCAGAGGAGGTTCCAAGCAACACCGCCTGCTTATCCGCTCATCCGATCCGCCTCAAAGCTCCTTGACCTGAATCAGGAGCCTTGGCCGTTGGCCCTTTCTTGCTTCCTTATTGACGTGATCCGCTGCCTCGGACTGTTGGACCTGTTGCACGTGTTGCAATGCGGGTAACCACTTCGCCTGCACTCTCGGCGCTTCCCCACGCCAATCGGGACGCGATTGCGCGCTGCGCTGCTGCAAGCACCCGTCGACTGACGAGCTTAACAAGAGCTCCAGGTAATGGTAGCATGTACGACTACCCCAGGAGGTGCCACACTGGTGGTTTCATTGCAGATTACATGACTTTACGTTGTCATCAACAGACCATTGCTGACCCTAGACAAGCCCGATCCACACATTTCCTTGGAAGGATCTTCCAACTTATTCTCAAAAAATTAGATTGGGCAACATTGTAGCCAGCAAGCAAGATTGCAAGCAAGGAAGAATTTAATTTGTGTCAACACTAATTTCATTTGTCCATGTATAGCTGGTCTTCAGACTGGTCACCCATCCTCCTTCTGCGGGCTGAGGGTGAACATGGGTAGTATAACATACTGCGCCACAACTCTTGAGCGCATAGGCATGTACAACTGCCCAGGCCGAATGCAACCCTTGGTTTGTACAGGGTCCACCAGCTGCCCATCCCTCTGCGGGTATGGTAAACATGGGCAAGTATAGAACACAATGCGCCACCACTTGGAGTGATATACATGTACAACTGCCAGGCGAATTTGCCACGCACTTGGTTTGTGTACAGGGACAACGTGCCCACCCTCTGCGGGTATGGTAAACATGGGCAGTATAAACACAACTGCGCCACACTCTCGAGTGCATATACAATCGTCAACTGCCCGCAGGCGGAATGCCACGCACGTTGGTTTGTGTACAGGTCCACGCAAGCCTGCTCACCCTTTGCGCGGTCTGGTAAACATGGGCAGTTAAACACAAACTGCGCATCACTCAACGAGTGCATTGATACATGTAAAACTGCCCAGCCGCGAATGCTCCATCGCAGTCTTGGTTTGGTGTACGGGTCCACAGTGCCCACCGTCTGCGGGCAGAGTAAACATGGTATTTAAACTGGGTTGCAACTGCACCACACTGCTGAGTGCATATACATGTACAACTGCCCAGGCAAATGCCACGCTCTTGGTTTGTGTACAGGGTCCACCAGCTGCTCACCCTCTGCGGTGCGAGTAACATGGGTAGTTTAAAACGCACTGCACACACTGCTGAGTATGGCAGACACAGTGTACACACGCCCAGGGCAGAGTTTTCTTTTCAGCTACAACTGCAGAATTCAATGGCAGCTCCTGACTATTCAGCCAAAGGCTAAAGGCAACCTAGTGTGTTGGAAGCTGACAGAATCCGCTGTCAGAACTGTCAATATCCTTTGGGGCTTAGCCCATTGCCTCCTCAGGGAGTTGCTAGAAGCTGGGGCAAGCCGATTTTGGCCGCCTAGAGAGTTGCCTAGAAGCTGGGGCTAAGCCCATTGGCAACCTCAGGGGAGCAGCCTAGAAAGCTGCTGCTGCTTCGTAGTTGAAAAGGAAAACTATGCCCCAGGGGGGTTGCAAACATACTTGGTTTCAATCACATGGTTTTCAGGGTATCGTAGCATTAAGCAACAGCCATGGCGATGCATCTTGTTGGTACATAACATCATCGGTCGAATCAGGTACCACATAGCCACTTTACTACAGCATGAGATTGCATGTTCGTTGGTATCATTACATGGGTCTATCAGGTACCAAAAATAGCATTTACTACTTAGCCATCGAGATTGCATGCTTTGTTGTGTATCATCACATGGTCTATCAGGTACAGTGCATTTACTACAGCATGAGATTGCTGTTCATGCTGGTATCATTACATGTTCTACAGCTTTGCCCACCCTCTGCGTGCGGGCAGAGTCAGTGATTTGTTTTTCAAATCTTAAGTGGGTTTTCTTCTAAGCTTTAATGGCTTCCGCGGCTCTCCAAGGAAGCATTTAGTGCTTTTCTATAGGCTTTTTATAGCTTTTTGGGGGCACTTAAAGGGGGGGGGGGGGTGGGGGGGGGTGGGGGGGGCGGGGGTGGAGGGGGGGACGGAAACTTTTTTTTTCTTTTTTTATACGCGATAGATTTTATTAATAATGGGGTCAAAACTACTGTGTTGCTTTGTAGCTGAATAAAAATCCCTGGCAGAGTAAAACATGGGTAGTATAACAACACAAATGGGCCACACTCTTAGAGTGGGAGCAATGTAAGACTGCCCGCAATGTAGGCAGGCAGCCACACGAGGTGGGTGGGTTTGGATTACATGGGTAGTCTTATTAGTAGGGATAGGACATATTATACATACTGATATCTATGATATATTGTCATCACTATGAATATCAATATGATGCCGAGGCAGTCTGACTTCAAGGCTGGAGTACCATTCGCCTCATACTATCATATGATGCATTTGTTGACTATATATGATTCAATACTGGCCTTATGGTCAACATCATATCCGATATTGCGTTCCTATCTATTAGCCTTCAGGGTGCTCCTGTTCTGAGGTTGGGAGTATACGGCGGGGAGTACAGTTTCTTTCACTCAGTCAATCAGAGTGCTTTTCTTTTTTAAGCCCTTCTGTATGGTGGGCAAGTCCTTTAGCCTTTTGGGCTACCCCTGGACTGTAAAATACATAGCATATAAACTTACATTATCACATACAGGTGGTCTAAAACGATAGTGTAAACAGCGCTTTGATGTTGGAGGCATGGTACAACTGAGATGGAGGGAAATTGCTTGTGGGGCGGGTCTGCATGTTGTTCTGGAATTTGTGGTGGTGGTGGTGGTGGTGATGGTGGTGTAGGTGGTGGTGGTGGAGGGGGGCAATCTAAAGGGAGTCATAAATGCAATTGGTCTACTTATATAAACTGGTAGCAGTGTATACATAATTAGAGGTAAGCAAGCTATAACTATATTTGCGAATAGTTGTCCATTGTTCACATAGCAGCTAGGCTTGCCTCCATCAATCCTTCAAGCCATGTGGGCAAGCTTGCTTGAATGGAAGGGCTACGTGCGCTCTGATATGTGTGCGCATCGGGCTGCGCTAATCTAAATAAACCTTCTAAGCCAATTTAAACAAAATGGTGCATGTGAAAGGTAATTTTATTTGGCATCAATTGGGTGATATAGAGGTCAAGACCAGCTTGACTACCCTAGCTTTCTGTATTAGGCAGACTGTTCATTACCAGCCATGCGTTGTCACATAAGAATCTGTCCAGACCGCCTTAGAGGCAGAGCTACGGTTTCATATATATACTACATACTATATATATTATATATATAATTAGTATATCTATATATATAATTATACTATAGTACCAGCATGGACACGCTCTCCACAAGCATTCTAGAACACACACACATACGAACCCCGCTTCTGCATGCAGGCAGGAGGCTTCATAAACCCGAGCAAGTGGATGTCACAGAAGAGTCTGACCCTGAACGACGAGGCAGCGGCTGTGGGTTCACTGCTTGATGCATGTGTGGCGATGGTGCTGGCTCGTCGTGGGTGTGGGATACGGTCTGTATAGCTAAAGCAATTCCCTGCTGGATGGACCGACGTTTCAAATGGATGTTCAAAAGCAGGGGGTA
>CM039463.1:64829049-64913889 GCA_022414725.1 Microglena sp. YARC
CACACGCACCCTGCCTAATTATCCTTTTGTAGACCGCAGGTAACTACACGGATATACACAGAGTCCCCGCCTTCCGCCCCCCCCCCCCCCCCCCCCCCCCCCCCCTAACCCGGACTTGCCCACCCCCACCTAACCCCCACGCCCCTGCCTCCGTTGTCCACCCGCAGCACGAAACTACACAGATGACACAGCAGATGTGCCCTGCCCCCCACCCACCACCCCCTCCTTCTAAACCCTGACTTGGCCTCCCCCCTCCCACACCCTGCCTCCTTATCCCATCGGCGCTCGGTAACTACACGATGACCAACAGATGTGCCCTGCCCCCCCCACCCCACCACCACCACCACCACTCACCACCCCGCCCCCCTCCCCCTCCCTAACCCTGCCCACTCTGTCCCCCTGTCCCCACACACCTCCCCCAACCACCTGTCTCCTTACCACTCCGCACTACGAACTACACGGATGACACACAGATGACAAAAATTTCGCCCTTGCACGGAGTTGGTGATCCTGCGGCCACCCATGGTCATGCTGCCAAAGCCACGCCAAGGAGTTTGACCCCATGCGAGTTATGCAGTCACTGCACAGTGATTCGGTTGATTGTTGCGGCTGACTGGCTCTTGCTTGTGGGATAAGGGAAAACAAGTGCGCTGCACAGGTGGATTCGGGTTCTTGATTTGCTGGCTTAGCTGGCTTGGGGGTTAAGGCGGGACCAACAGTGCATGGATAGGGTATCTTGATTTGGCTTGCTTGGCTTGCTTGTTGCTTTGGGGGAGCGATAGTAACAAGTCCAGCTCACAAGTCAATACTGGTTTGGCTTCTTGGCTTGCTCCGGGGGTGGAAAGGTCCGGAGCAAGTCAGACTGAAGATGTATCGAGTTCTTGGCTTTGGCTCTTGGGTGGGGGGGGCAAGCATGAAGAGATCACGATATGAAGTCTGCAGAAGGTGTCCCAAATGGGGTGGGATGCGGCGGGTGGGGGTGGGGGTTAACAAATACCCCACTGCAACATCACCAACTCAACCCATTGTACCACGCACACACACAATCACACCGCCACCTCCCACCAGAACACAACACAACACACACACACAACTGTTCCCCCCCCCACACCCCACACACCCCCACACCCCCCCATCCATCCTGTGTCCATCACCCACTGCTGTCATCACGTAGGTTCCTTGTTAGCTCTCTCCTATCATTCTCTATAGCTTCGTTCTCCGCCTTGCCAAAACTGATAGCAGATATCCTAAAAGTGATTTGTATGTGTGCTAGTGTGTAAGTTCCTTTTATGTTGAGGCTCTTTTGCATGTGCTACAATCCCGCCGCAGCTATTTCGTGCACGCTTTTTAGCCCCACTGCCGTTTCGTTTGCAGTTTTCAACCACCTGTGGCACACACCATTTTGCGCTTCTTGCACACAAATCTGACCAATTTACTGTGCGCTATTAGCCTGCCAATTTCACAAACTGGTAACCGCTTCTCGCTGTTTCTTTCCTCCCCTTGGGCAAACCCTAAGCGCTAGCAGGACCTAATGATAGTGTATGGGTGTTTTAAGCATCGGGTTGGTGTGTTAGTACTTCTTGGTTGTGTGTATACTATTGTTTCCGTCTGGTTTTATATTGTTGAGTGTTGTAGTACATGTTACATGATTTAGTATGGGTGTGCTTGTGTGTGTGTTGTACAGTTCTGTGTGTGTTAGCTATTGGGTGTGTATAGTCGATTTTCGTGTGTTTGATGGTTCGTTCGTGTTTTATTATTGGTCGTGGGTTATCCGTGGGTTATACAGCTCGTCATTTGTTATGGGTTTATCTGTTTTTACGGTTTGTTTTAGGTGGTTGTGTTTAGTACTGGTGTACGTTTACAGTGTTTTCTGTGTTATATTGTGTTTGTGGTTTTGTATTAGCATCTGTGGTTATGTGGTAGTATGAAGCTGCTTGTGTACCAGTTTTTGTGTCATTATGCATGTTGTGTCGTTTGTATGGGCGTGTGTGTAGACATTTTTGGTATTAGCCATGGTGTGGCGTGTTTTGTTAGTATGTCGTGTGGTTTGACAGTGTTTTCAGGTGTTATTGTGGTGTGTCTGTTATCGTGCGTTCAACAACAGTTTTCCCCCGCAAGCCCAGCAATCGCTACTGCAGACCCCCAACAACACCCCACCACACACAACACGCACACCCACACACACACACGCCACACCCACACACACACAAACACAACTATGTTTTGGCCAAACCTTTCCGCACTAAGACTCGACTCTCGGCTGCCGGCCCATTCCGGTAGGCGAAAGCTACCCTCACAGCGAGCTAGCACCACAGCCAGATCCTCCGCGAGGTTTTAGGGGATTTAGATTAGGTTCAGGTTTGGGTGTAGAGTGTAGGTATAGAATACTGGTTGTGGACTGCATAGCTCACTAGAGGTAGTTCCCCCTCTGCCCCCCACCCCGGCCGGCCCTTCGCTGGCCTACCAAATACGTCAGCCGGACCCCAACACACACACACCACACCACCACACCATCACACACACACACACCACACGACACAGACACACAACAGACACACACACGTGTCACACACGCTTTGACCAACCTATCTACCAGACCAATCTCGGCCCCGACCCCCCCAACCCCCCAGGCCCGCCCTCGCTGCTACAAAAATCGCTACTAGGACCCAAACTAGTTTGGCCGTGCCTACCAAAATCGTCTAAGAGCTCACTCGGAAATACCAAATCCCTGATTGCTACAGAAGACCCCCCTGAACAGAAAAAAACCTCTGTCAAATGCAGCTGACAGCTATGGCTTCCTCCCAGTGGCTACTAATGCAATCTGGCTGGAAGCTGCTGCAAGTAGCAAAAAAAAAACTAATATACCTACACACTGCGTCTATCATCTATCTATCTACTACCTATCTATCATATAATTAAGCACTGGTCTATCTAAATATACTATATATTATGCACTGGTCTATCTATCTATCTATCTAATCTGTCATCTACCTATCATCTTATGTATATATATAAGCACTGGTCATCTAAATATAATAACAGTCTACTATCTATCTATCTATCTATCTATCTATCTATCTATCTACCCATTCTATCTATCTTCTACCTATCTATTATGTAATATATTAAAGCCTGGTCTATCTAAATATATATTAGTGCACTGGCTATCTATCTATCTACTCTATCTATCTCCTACTATCTATGTATATATTAAGCACTGGTCTATCTAAAAATATATCTATGCACTGTTATCTATGTATCTATCTTATCTTCCCCTACATCTATCTATTATCTATCTATATATCCTATCTTCTATCTACTTATCTAATCTATTAATTATAAGCACTGGCTACTAAATATATACAGCACTTGGATCTACTCTATCTATCTATCTATCTACTATCTATCATGCTATATATTAACACTGGTCTATCTATACATATATTAATGCACTGGTTCGTAAATCTATCTTATCAGAAGAAGAGTATCTACCTATGCTAAGGTGCTCATTATATATTAAGGGCACTGGTCCCTATCTAAATATGTATGGAGGAAAGTGATGTGCTGGTCTATATCTCCTCATCACTCACCCACTTCAAGCATTGCTCCCCTCAGTACCCACCATCACCCACTCACTAAGCACCCAAGCCTCACAGCCACCCATGCACTCCCCCGCATGCCTTCGACTCCACCACGCCACTCACACACGCATGCTTTCACTCACTCTCCCCCTTTGCCCATTCGCATGCACCCGACGCCATGCATCCAGCGCACCCACGACGCACACCCACTTTCCATGCCGCCATAGTCTTATAGAGACAATCCGTGCAACGCCACCCATCACGGCCACCCTTGTTCCGCACCCTTTTGCTCCACAACCCATGCACCACACCATGCCCCACCGCTCGTTGTTCCACCCTTTTGCACCCACCATCCGATGCACCCCGCTCTGTTCCCACCCTTTTGCTCCCACAACCCATGCACCACACCCATGCACCCCACCCTCGTTTTTCCACCCGCTTTGCACCCACACCCATGCACCCACACCCATGCACCACACCCATGACCCACGCCAGCCCCGTTGCACCCACACCCATGCACGCCACACCAATGCACCCACGCCTCTTGTTCCACCCCTCTGGCTACCCACACCCATGCACCCGACACCACATGCACACGCACCCTCTGTGACCACACCCATGCACCCACACCCATGCACCACCCTCATTGTTCCCACCCTTTTGCACCCACACCCATGCCCCACACCCATTCACCCGGACCCTCTTGCATCGCCACCCCCATGCACGCCACCCTCATTGTTCCGCACCCTTGGTGGTGCGACCCACAGACCCATGCACCCACCCTCTGTGTTCCCCACCCCTTGTTGCAGCCCACGACCCATGGCACCACACCCATTTCTTGCACCCACCCTCGTTGTTCCCCCGTTTTGCCCCACACCCATGCACGCCACACCCATGCACCACCTTCTTTTCCCCACCCTTTTGCCCCACACCGCGATGCACCCACACCGCACCATAGCACCCACCCTCTTTGTTCCCACCCTTTTCAGCCTACACCCAGACATTCTCGGCACCCCACAGGGCCACATGCACCCGACCCTCTGTCCCACCCTTTGCACCGACACCCGATGCACCACCTTTTTTCTTGGTTCCCACCCCTTCTATGCACCCCAACACCCCATCACACCCACATCGCAACCCACCTCTTGTTCCCGGACCCTTTTTTCACCCACACCCATGCCCCACACCACCCATGCACCCACCCTCTTGCTTCCCGACCCTTTCGCGACCCACGGGACCCATGCACCCACCGCTACTTGTTCCCCACCCCTCTTTGATTCCCACCCTTTGCTCCCCAACACCCGATGCACCCACGACCATGGCACCCCCACCCTCTTGTTCCCACCCTTTTCGCACGGGACCCATGCACCCACACCCCATGCACCCACACCGCAGTCGCACCCACCCCTGGTTCCCACACACCCACAACCATGCACCACCCACCCCATCAGCCCCACCCTCCGTTGTACCCACCCTTGTTGCTCCACACCCATGCACCCCACACCGGACAGCACCCTACCCTCTGGTTGCCCAACCCCCTTTCTCCCACACCCATGCCCACACCCATGCACTCCACCTATCTTTTTTCCACCACTTTTTTTTGCCACTATACACCCATGCAACCCACAACCCCATGCACCACCCCCTCTTTTGTTCACGCCTTTGTGCACCTCCCACCCATGAACCCGACAACCATCACCACCTTCTTGTTCCCACCCTTTTTTGCACCTACACCCATGCACCCACATACCCATGCACCACCTTCTTGTCGCCCACCCTTTTTGCACCCCACACCCATGCACCCCCACACCCATGCACCCACCTTCTTGTTTCCCACCCTTTTGCCCTACATCCCATACACCCACACCCATGCACCCACGCTCTGTTCCCACCTTTTGCACCTACACCGCCATGCACCCACTCCTCTTGTCCCACCGACGCGTATTCTCCCACCCACCTTCTTGTTCCCACCCTTTTGCACCCACACCCATGCACCCACACCCATGCACCCACCCTCTTGTTCCCACCCTTTTGCACCCACACCCATGCACCCAACCATGCACCCACCGCCTCTTGTTCCCCCACCCTTTGTTGCACCCACACGCCATGCACCCACCGCTCTTGTTTCCACCTCTTTGTTCCCACCCTTTTGCACCCACACCCATGCACCCACACCCATGCACCCACCCTCTTGTTCCCACCCTTTTGCTCCCACACCCATGCACCCACACCCATGCACCCACCCTCTTGTTCCCACCCTTTTGCACCCACACCCATGCACCCACACCCACCCACCTCTGCCGCACCCACCCACTCGCACCCACCCTCTTGTTCCCACCCTTTTGCTCCCACACCCAATGCACCCACACCCATGCGCCACCCTGCACCTTTTGCTCCCACACCATTTGCACCCGGACGACGCCATGCACCACGCCTTGTTGCACCCACGACGCCCTCACCCACCCATTGTTTTGTTCCCACCCTTTTGCACCACACCCATGCACCCCACCCCCAGCCTTTCACCCATGGCACCCACGCTCTTGTTCCACCGCTTTTGCTCCGCTTTTATTTGCACCCACACCCATGCACCACACCCATGCGAGTTTCCACCCTTTCTGCCCCACACCCAACACCCACACCACACCGACCACGTCTACTGCACCCATGCCCCAGATTCTAGAAGACATCCGTGCTGGTGCTCAGTGGGATACAGTTTCATCTAAGTATCTCCCCAATGGCTCCTATGCTAATGGTGGGGCTGGATTGAGGGAGTCGCCCCTGTCGGTATTGCCTACAGGTGGGTTGGTGTTTGGATGTAGGGGTATTAATTATGGTTGCTGGTTAGGTTAATGGTGTGTGTGTGTGTGTACTGTGTCTGGTGTGTGTGTGTTCGTGTGTGTGGCTCCTATCGCGAATGGTGGGCTATAATGAGGATCCCCGGCCCCTGTCTGTATTTCCTAGCAGGTGGGGTGTGGTTTCGTATGGATCTGTAGGGGTAAGGTGTGTGGGGATTGGGGTGTGGGGTTGGGGGAGGCCGAAGGAGGGGATAGATGGGAGGAAAAAGTGGTAGGAGCTAATGTTAGAGGGCACAGAGTGGAGGGGGGGGGGGAGGAGAGGGGGGGGGCGCGCCTCCAACCGGGCCCCGGCCGCCGCGCATCGAGAGGGAGGAGGGCCGAGGATACTGCAAAAGTTAGATAGGAGCAATAGTGAGGGGGGGGGGGGGGGGGAGAGAGGAGGGGAGGATTGATGGGCGAGGGGGAAAGTTAGCTGGGATGGTGGTCACGCCGCTAGGGCTGCTATCCAGTGAGCGGGGGGGGGGGGGGGAGAGGAAGTGGGGGAGGATAGCGTGGAGGAAAGTGGGGGGCTGCGGCCCTGCGACCCACCCCATCTCCCAGCCGCGCGTGACTGCCCCGGTCGCGCGTCTAGGATGTTAAGGGCAAAGTCTGTCAGGGGGGGGGGGAGGGAGGAGGGATAATGGAAGAAAAAGTTAGCTAGGAAGGAATTGTACGGGGGCACCCTACTTGGGGGGGGAGGAGGAGGGAGTATCAGCATGGATCCCAGAAAAGTTGGCAGGTAGGTCTAGATGAAGGGATGTAAGGGCAATAGTGAGGGGGGGGGGGGGGGGGGGGAGGAGAGGGGGAGGATAGATGGAGGGAAAAAGTTAGGAAGGGATGTAAGGGCCAATAGTGAGGGGGGGGGGGGAGGAGGAGGCGCTGAGGGGAGCCGATAGATGAGAAAAGTTAGCTGAAGGGATTTAAGGCAATAGTGAGGGGGGGGGGGGGAGGAGGAGGGAGGGGGATAGATGGAGGAGAAAGTTAGCTGAAGGGATGTAAGGGCAAATAGTGAGGGGGGGGGGGGGGAGGAGGAGGTGAGGGGCCAGGCTCGATAGATGTTATGAGGAAAAGTTAGCTGAAGGGATGTAAGGGGCAATAGTGAGGGGGGGGGGGGGGGAGGAGGAGGGGGGGATAGATGGAGGAAAAGTTAGCTGAAGGGATTGTAAGGGCAATAGTGAGGGGGGGGGGGGGGAGGGGAGGGAGTATGATGGAAAAGTTAGCTGAAGGGATGTAAGGGCAATAGTGGGGGGGGGGGGGGGGGGGGGGGGAGGCGGGGGGGGGGGAGGAGAGAGGAGGGAGGTATATGAGGAGAAAGTAGATAGCCTGAAAAGGGATGTAAGCTGGCAATAGTGAGCGGGGGGGGGGAGGACGAGGCGGAAGGAGGATAGATGGAGGAAAAGTTAGCCTGAAGGGATGTAAGGGGCAATGGTGCGGGGGGAGGAGGGGGGAGCTTTGGGTGGGTGGGTGGGTGAAAGGAGGAGGGGAGGATAGATAGAGGAAAAGTTAGAAGAATGGATGCAGGGGAAATGATGAAAGGAGTCGGGGGGGGTAACCCAAACCCTCAACCCCCAACCCCGAACCTGAACCCGCAACCCCAACCCCCAACCGCAACCCCCAACCCCAACCCTATCCTTGGCAAACAGGAATGAGAACTAGGAGGTGCTACACAAACCTGTGGAGGATGCACTACCCCAATATATTGTATATGCACTACCCCAATATATGCTACCTACCATACATGCGGCAACCCAAAAATACACTGCAATACCCCAAACCCCCAATCTCAACCCTATCCTTGGGAAGCAGGAACGAGGGTGAAGAGGCGCTACACAAAGCTGTGGAGAATGCACTAGCCATATATATGCTACCCTACCCATACGGTGACTTAAGCTAGCTCCGGCTTGCGCTGTGGTGTCCTTAACATCACGTCCTATGAGTAACTGTATTACACGGATGTAACAATTTCAATTTCAATTTCAATTTCAATTTCTTACCCTACCCATTGTATGCACTCCCCAAAATACGCTGCCAATACCCTTACCCCCAACCCCCGATCCTAACCCTATCCTAACCCTATCCTAACCCTAACCCTATCCTAACCCCTAACCCCTAGCCCTAACCCCTATCCTAACCCCTAACCCTAACCCTATCCTAACCCCAACCCTACCCTAACCATAACCCTATCCTAATCCGATCCTAATCCGATCCTAACCCTATCCTAACCCAACCCCCTATCCTAACTCGATCCTAACCCTATCCTAATCCTAACCCTATCCTTGTCAACCAGGAATGAGAGCGAGGAGGTGTTACACAAAGCTGTGAAGGATGCGCTTAGCTGCACACATGTCGCATCTTTGGCAGTGGATGGTGCTTCATCCAGGTGGGTGGGTGTGTAGTGTGTGTGTCGGAGTGGTACACAACAGTTGTAACAGTAACATCTCAAAACGTAGATTTTTTAGTACCCTTGAGCAACTCTGGTGGTGTGTGTGTACGTGTGGTGGTGTGTGTGTGGTTTGTGGTGTGGAGGATGCGCTTGTGTGCTTGCACACATGTCATCCTTTGGCAGTGGATGGTGCCTTCATCCAGGCGGGTGTGGCGTGTGGTGTGTGTAGTGTGTGTGTGTGAAGTGTGTGTGTAGTGGGTGTGAGTAGTGTGTGTGTGTGTGGTGTTCAGTGGGTGGGTGGGTGGGTAGTGTTCAGTGTGTGTGTGTAGTGTCCGAGTGGTACGAGAAACATGGTGCCTTCATCCAGGTGTGTGTGTGTGTAGTGTGTGTCTGAGTGGTGCGAAAAACAAATGGAGCTGGGTGGGGTGCGAGTGTGTTTATGTGTGGATGTTATGGAGCCCAGTGCCCCCCCCCTCAGACACACCCACGCCCACCCACCTAGACACACACGCATTAGCCCCCCGCCCCCACCACCACCACCACCACACACACACACACCACACCACCACCACCACACACACCACATGTGAGCCCCCCCACACAATCTGACCCCGCGCATGCTCTCCCCCCACCCCCACACCCACCGCAGACACACACACATTAGCCCCCCCCCACCACCACCACCCACACCACCACCCACCCACCCACACCACCACCACCACACCACCACCACACACACACACACGTGAGCCCCCCCCCACAAATTGACCCCGCATGCTCTCCCCCCCACCCCCACCCCACCCACCCACCCACCGCAACAACATGTGAGGAAATAGGAAAACACATTCCACTTCCAGTTCCGCATAACATCTAGCTGGAGTCTTTATCCACCAATTCAGGTTCAATTTTCATTTTCTCAAAAATAATTTTTCTGTCCTTAGCAATTGCCAGGCATTCTGATATGAAATGCATTTCATCTTCAACCACTCTTCTACCCTCAACCACCATATCACAGCGCCTGCAAATTCTGCCAGAATGAGAGGTATTCCTTTCTGATTCAACATTGAAGTTGTGAGCTCGAAGACGTAGTCTTGCTATGCATTTAACATCATCCCTATTATTTAATAAGTTATTGTATGTGGATCTATAGTTTCTATCCTGGTATCCTCTGACATCATCCAATTTGCATACATGGGGTCACTGGCTCCATAACATGGCACTGGCTATTTCCTTACATGTTATGTGTGTGTATGTGTGTGTGTGTGTGTGTGTGTGGGGGGGGGGGGGGGGGGGGCGTGCGTGCGTGCGTGCGTGTGCGTGTGCGGGCGTGTGCGGGTGGGGTGGGTGCGGGTGGGTGCGGGTGGGTGCGGGTACGTGCGTGCGTGCGTGTGCGTGCGTGCGTGCGTGCGTGCGTGTGTTTGTTTGTGTGTGTGTGTGTGTGTGTGTGTGTGTATGTTTTTGTGTGTGTGTGTGTGTTTGTATGTGTGCATGTGTGTGTGTGTGTGTGTGTTTGTATGTGTGCATGTGTGAGTGTGTGAGTGTGTGTGTGTGTGCATATGATGCCGGCAGTCTGACTAGGCTGAAGTTACCATTGACAATATCATATGATGCAATATGTATGCTATCATATGATATTGAAATTGAAATTGTTACATCCGTGTCATACAGTTACTCACAGGACGTGAAGTTAAGGACACCATAGCGTAAGATGGAGCTAGCTATAGTCACCGTTATCATATGATATTATACTCGCCTTTGGTCAACATCATATGATATTATACTTGCCTTTGGTCAACATCATATGATATGCCGGTCCCTACATCCATCATGTATGAAGTCTGTTGGGTGCACAAACTGTTAGGGTGCACAAACTGTTAGGGTGCACAAACTGTTAGGGTGCACAAACTGTTAGGGTGCACAAACTGTTAGGGACAGGATAGAAAAAATATTTTTGAGAAAATGAACGTTGAATCTGAATTGGTGGATAAAAACTCCAGTATGAAGTTGGTCATGAATCCTGATTCCTTTGAAGGATGGAAATACTTAATACAATTTATAAACAATTGCGATAATAATCGCACATTTAAAAGATCATCCTAGATGAGAATAATTATATTGTAGAATGAAATGATCACTGTAGCACAAACTCAGGGCCCCCTGTCGGTAAAACGATTGTTGGGGTTCAGTTCATCAGTGCTTTTTCTTTGTCAGCCCTTCCTATACAGTTGGGCAAGTCCCTTTAGCCTATTGAGCCTACCCCTGGACTGTAACATACAAGCATAGCCCTTTCAGTGATAAACATTGGTCTAGTTGTAGACCATATCACTCTGAGGATGAAGAGTCGGGGGTTTGATCCCCCCTTCGGTCGCTCTTGGCGTTGCAGGTCGTTGTCAACCGCAATGGTAGCTTGTCCAGTTGAGGTAGAAGACCGCTCCCTACCCGCGTACGACGGGTTCCCTTAACACCACCAGGCGTTATCATTACATACATAGGCAGCGCTCAAAATTGGGTTGGTATCTCTCACCAACCCTTAGTGCGCCTACTTTGCATATTGTAGGAGTGGCACCACCATTCGCACTGAATCCTCCGTGTCGCTGGTTGTGTCGGGAGACCCACCTCCTGGGGTGAAAGTCCTTTCACAACTTATAAAAAAAATGATGTAACGCCTTATAATAAATAAATCAATAAATAAATCTTAACTTCCAAGATATGTCACAATGACACTTCTAAGGACGTGGGGTTAAGGGAACCAGCTCGTATGTATGCGATGGACGGGCTTACATCACACCTAGAGTCCAGTTACCATGCCGGTCGATGACCTTCCGGGTGGGCCCAGGTGACCTTGATGGGGTTCGAACCAGCAACCTGATAAGACCCCGCACCTGCTTCCGTTCGATTCGGGATCGCTCTACGATAGAGCCATCCCGTTCCGAACAGGGTTACGCCGTATAAGATGTCCCTAAAGGAATGAGCCAACAATACCATGAGTGGTTGGTTGTGCTGCTATAATTCATCCTTCAAAGGAATCAGGATTCATGACTGTGTGTTTGGCTTTTGGTCTACCACCAGCACCAAAATGAGGCGGCACTACCATGTGTGTTTGTCTGTGCTGCAGGCTAGTGCTGTATTGCAATTGTTAAAGATGCCTATAAAGGAATAGGCCAGCACTACCATGAGTGGTCGGTTGTGCTGCTATAATTCATCCTTCAAAGGAATCAGGATTCATGACCGTGTGTGTTTGGCTTTTGGTCTGCCACCAGCACCAAAATGAGGCAGCACTACCATGTGTGTTTGTCTGTGCTGCAGGCTAGTGCTGTATCGCTGTTGTTCAAGATGGCTGTAAAGGAATGAGCCAGCACCAGCACTACCATGTGTGTTTGTCTGTGCTGCAGGCTAGTGCTGTATCGCTGTTGTTCAAGATGCCTCTAAAGAATCGAGTCAGCGCGACGGTGCCCCTGGAGCTGTTGGATGAGCTTATGAAACTAGTGAGTTGATGAGAGGGGGTGTTTGATGAGGTGGTGTTTTATGTGGTGGTGTTTGATGTGGTGGTGTTTGATGTGGGGGTGTATGATGTGGTGGTGTTTGATGTGGTGGTGTTTGATGTGGTGGTGTTTGATGTGGTGGTGTTTGGTGTGGTGGTGTTTGATGTGGTGGTGTTTGATGTGGTGGTGTTTGATGTGGTGGTGTTTGATGTGGTGGTGTTTGATGTGGTGGTGTTTGATTGTGGTGGTGTTTGTTGTGTGTGGTGTTTGATGTGGTGGTGTTTGATGTGGTGGTGTTTGATGTGGTGGTGTTTGATGTGGTGGTGTTTGGTGTGGTGGTGTTTGGTGTGGTGGTGTTCGATGTGGTGGTGTTTGATGAGGTGGTGTTTGACGAGGTGGTGTTTGATGAGGTGGTGTTTGGGGAAGGGGCGGTGGGTTGGGGTGGTTGGGGTTAGGGGGGGGGTGGGGGGGGGAGTTAATGAGAGGTGGTGTTTGGGGAAGGGTGTGTGGGTTGGGGTGGTTGGGGTTAGGGGGGGGGGCGGGGTTGGAGGTGTGGGTGTGGGTGGGTGGGGGTGGGGGGGGGGAGTTGATGAGAGGGGGTGTTTGGGGATGGGGTTGTGGGTTTGGGGGTGGGTTGGAGGTCGGGGGTGGGAAGGTTATGGGGGTGGGGTGGGGGTCGGGGATGGGGAGGTTGAAGGGTGTGGGGGGGTAGTTGATGAGAGATGGTGTTTGGGGATGGGGTTTTGGGTTGGGGAGGTTGGGGGTCAGGGGTGGGTAGGTTGGGGGTCGGGGTTGAGGAGGTTGGGGGATTGGGTTGGGGCTGGGTCGGGGGTGGGGTTGGGGGAGATATGGTCGGGGGTGGGGTTGGAGGGAGGTTGGAGGGAGGGTTTGTGTCATTCTGTGTTTGTTTGTGTGTGTGTGTGTGTGTGTGTGTCTGTGTGTGTGTGTGTGTGTGTGTGTGTGTGTGTGTGTGTGTGTGTGTGTGTGTCTGTGTGTGTGTGTGGGTGTGTGTCTGTGTGTGTGGGTGTGTATCTGTGTGCTGTGTGTGTGGAGGGGAGAAAAAGGGGGGGGGGGGGGCGGGGGGGGCGGGATGCCCTGATCTGTTAGCCACCAAGCCTATCACTTTGTTGGTTGGCCCGTAGGCTGCTGACCTATGTAATAGGAACTGAGAAAATGGTCGAAATGGACCGACATTCCAGAAATTGGTCGTAAATCGTAGAAATTGGTCGCAAAAACGGTTGGCGATTGAGATTGTTAGTTATATTGCCTGTTAGAACGGTTGAACATAGAGCCTGAGATGGGCGAACAGTCCGTTGGAATGGTCAGGAATTCAGTTGATTGGGTCCGTCGAAGCTGTGGGAAGCTGGTCAAACAATACAACCAACCCGTGACTGTTGCCGCCGGCGTGAAAGTTGCTGGAATGCTGGTCGAAATGAAGTCCTTAGGTCCGACTTAGATGCAAGCGCTGAATGATTGAAGGGCATAAACATCGAATTCCTAGAATCTCAATCTGACAACACATTTTCCCGTCCTGCGTCTTGCGACCTTCGACTCGCCTCCCCTTCCCGATTGCGACATGGCTGCCCTTGCCTAGGTTCTGCGAACTGCCTGCCCGCCTGTCTTCGCTCAGTTCAACCCTTGGGCCGACCACCTCAGGGGCCCTTAGGGCACCCTACTATTTATATCATTAATGAATCCGATTACCTGTCATGCAAAGCCTCGGACATTGCTTTTCAGTGCTATTCCAGCGCATTTCCAGTTATTTGTAGTGCTTTTCAGTGCTTTTTATTGATTTCCCAGTGCCTTCCCAGTGATTTCAGTGATTTCCAGTGCCATTTCAGGTATTTTCAGTGCCCAGGTATTTCCAGTGCCATTTCAGGTATTTTCAGTGCCAAGGTATTTTCAGTGCTTTTTTGTTAGGTCTTCCTGTCATGGTTAGGCCAGTCCCTTGCCCTAGCCTCTTTGTCCTACCCCTGGACTGTGACAACAAACACAACATACACAGGCACGCACAGAAGAAATGACTGAGAAGATTGGCATAGTAAAGGAAGCTTACGGAAAGGTGCGTCCCGTTGGAGGTGTTAATTTGTATTTATTTGTATTTAAATGTATTTATTTGTGTTACTTTGTATTTATATGTATTTATTTGTGTTAATTTGTATTTATATGTATTTAGTTGTGTTAATTTGTATTTATTTGTGTTAATTTGTATTTATATGTATTTATTTGTGTTAATTTGTATTTGTTATGTATTTATTTGTGTTCATTTGTATTTATATGTATTTATTTGTGTTAATTTATATGTATATGTATTTATTTGTGCTAATTTGTATTTATATGTATTTATTTGTGTTAATTTGTATTTTTTCTTTTCTTAATTTGTATTTATTTGTATTTGTTTGTATGCATTTGCGTTAATTTGTATTTATATGTATTTATTTGTGTTCATTTGTATTTATATGTATTTATTTGTGTTAATTTGTATTGTTTCTTTTCTTAATTTGTATTAATTTGTATTTAATTGCATTTGTTAGTAAGCATTTATTGCGTCCCTGTGTGTCGCTCAGGGTAATATATTTTGCCAATTTGGGTTCCGCGAAAAATGAAGATTTTGGTCTTTAAGTTACCTGCTGACAATGCCTGGCACATTACTTGGGGCACCAGGCTCATTGGTCTCCCCCTCAGGCGCCACCACACTCTCACGCAGCCCTCAGGCGCCCCACCAGATACACTCATCCCCCCACCCACCCACCTGCCTACCTAATACAACACACCTCCCCACCCACCCACCCACTCACCCACCCACCACCCAACACACACCCACCCACCCACACTCCCACCCACCCAACACCCACCCACCACCCACCCAACACACCCACCCAACACACACCACAACCCATACACACCCACTCACCCACCCACTCCCCAGCCCTGAGGTGCCTAACAGTGCTTCATTTTTCGACGACGCGTCGCCATTCCGTCGCCGTTCGGTTGAATACTACACCCCCCGGACCCCCCGATATCGTGACGTGCTACCCCCGACCCCCCCAGGCTTCGCGCTTTGCGCTCCTCTATACAATGGCTACGCAACTATCCTGAAATTAGGGTTGAGTAGCCCACGTAGCTACTCAACCTGGACTACAGAAATCTGAAATAAAAAACACTGATGCCTAGCCTATGCCTTGATCCAAAGGTACTTCCTGACAGCGCCTGGCACATTACTTGGGTCTCCAGGCTCATTGGTCTCCCCCTCAGGCGCCACCACACACTCACGCAGCCCTTAGGTGCCCCACCCCGTACACTTACCCACCCACCTGCACCTAATACGCACACCCACCTCCCCCCCCCACTCCCAATCTGAGGTGCCTAGCCTATGCTTGATCCAAAGGCACTTGCTGACGATGCCTGGCACATTACTTGGGGAACCAGGCTTATTGGTCTCCCCCTCAGGGCCACCACACACTCACAACAGACCTCAGGTGCCCCACCCGTACACTCACCACCCACCCACCCACCTGCCTACCTAATACACACACACACCTCCCCCCACCCACACCCACCTGCCAACCTAATACACACACACACCTCCCCCCACCCACACCCACCCACCTGCCAACCTAATACACACACACACACCTCCCCCCACCCACACCACCACCTGCCAACCTAATACACACACACACACCTCCCCCACCCACACCCACCCACCTGCCTACCTAATACACACACACACCCACACACACTCCCACCCACACCCACCCACCTGCCAACCTAATACACACACACACACCTCCCCCCACCCACACCCACCCACCTGCCAACCTAATACACACACACACCCCTGCCCCACCCTCACACACCCACCTGCCAACCTAATAACACACACACACCTCCCCCCACCCACACCCCACCCACATGCCAACCTAATACACACACACACACCTCCCCCCACCCAAACCACCCACCTGCCAACCTAATACACACACACACACCTCCCCCACCCACACCCACCCACCTGCCAACCTAATACACACACACACACCTCCCCCCACCCACACCCACCTGCCTACCTAATACACACACACACTCCCCACCCACACCCACCTGCCTACCTAATACACACACACAACCTCCCGCCCCACAACCTGCTAACCTAATACACAACACACACCTCCCCCCACCCCACACCCACCACCTGCCAACCTAATACACACACACACCTCCCCCACCCACACCCACCACCTGCCTAACCTCATACACACACACACCTCCCCCATACCACACACCGCACGCTCACCTGCCTAGCTCCACACAAGTACTACACACACACACTCCCCCCACCCCACCCACCCACCCCGCTGCCAACCTACCTAATACACACACACACCTCCCCACCACCCACACCACTGCACCTGCCCTAACAATACACACACACCCCCTCCCACCCACACACCTTGCCACCTAACCTAATACACACACACACCTCCCCCCACCCACACCCACCCCACCTGCCACCCTAATACACACACACACTCCCCCACCCCACACCCACCCCTGCCAACCTAATACACACACACACCTCCCCCACCCACACCACCCACCTGCCAACCTAATACACACACACACCTCCCCCCAACCTGCCCAACCTAATAATAACACAACACACCTCCCCCACCCACACCCACCACCTGCCTACCTAATACACACACACACCTCCCCCCACCACACCCACCCACCTGCCAACCTAATACACACACACACCTCCCCCACCCACACCCACCCACCTGCCAAACCTAATACACACACACACCTCCCCCCACCCACACCCACTCACCTGCCTACCTAATACACACACACCTCCCCCCACCCACACCCACTCACCTGCCAACCTAATACACACACACACCTCCCCCCACCCACTCCCCAGACCTGAGGAGCCTAACCTATGCCTTGATCCAAGTGTAGTGTAGTGTCGTGTAGTGTATTGGAGTGTATTGGAGTGTATTGTAGTGGAGTGGAGTGGAGTGGAGTGGAGTGTATTGGAGTGTATTGGAGTGTAGTGTAATGTAATGTAATGTAGTGTCGTGTCGTGTCATGTCGTGTAGTGTAGTGCAGTGTAGTGTATTGGAGTGTATTGGAGTGTATTGTCGTGTCGTGTAGTGTAGTGTAGTGTAGTGTAGTGTATTGGAGTGGAGTGGAGTGGAGTGGAGTGGAGTGGAGTGGAGTGTATTGGAGTGGAGTGGAGTGGAGTGGAGTGGAGTGGAGTGGAGTGTATTAGCCTCTTTCAGTGATTTACAATGGTCTAGTGGTAGACCAGATCGCTGAAGAATGAAGAGTCGGGGGTTCGACCCCTCCTTCGGTCGCTCTTGGCGTTGCAGGTCGTCGTCAACCGCGATGGTAGCTTGTCCAGTTGAGGTAGGAGACCGCTCCTCACCCGCGTACGACGGGCTCCCTTAACACCACGCCCCACCAGGCGTTATCATTACATTTTTTGTATTGTATTGTATTGTAGTGCAGTGTATTGTAGTGTAGTATAGTGTAGTGTATTGTATTGTATTGAATAGGGTACTTCCAAGCGCGCGCTTTTGCGCTCTGGCGCGCTGCCTTTTTGAGCCCCACTGCACGTTTTGCGCAATTTTTTGCAAACCCCTGTGGGCGCAGCAAGCCATTTTTGCGTTTTTTGCATTACAAAGCGCAGTTATTTTTTTCAAGTGCGCTTAAGTGCTGGCCAATTTGGTCAATGGAAGTACCCTTGTATTGTATTGTATTGTATTGTATTGTATTGTATTGTATTGTATTGTATTGTATTGTATTGTATTGTACCCCACACCTCACACCCACACCTGATAATTATAGTGGTGAAGCCCATGAATCTTACCCCCTGGCCCCCTCCCCTCCTCCCGCCCCCCACCCACCCCACACACACACACACACCCCACACACAAACACCCCAACACACACACACCCACACACAACAAAACTACCCCCCTCCCCCCCCCCCACCCCCCCCCCCCCCCCGCAACACACACACACACAACAAGCAAACTCCACGCACACACACCCTACAAAAACTGGTGCAGTTGACTAACATGGAAAGACCTGATCCCCTGTTGGGATGGGCTGCCATGGTTGAGTCGGATGTGTGGAGGCTGGAACTGGAGACTGCCAAGGAATTAGGTGAGCCACCGATTAGGGTTTAGGGTATGAGTCAGATGTGTGGAGGCTGGAACTGGAGACTGCCAAGGAATTAGGTGAGCCGCCGATTATATCGCCACTCCTCTGTTTTTCCACTTCTGTTTTGCAATTTTTTCAACGTACATATGGAACACACCCAAACACAGACACACCAAGCAAACACACACAGACACAGACACACACACACACACACACACCAAGCAAACACACACAGACTCACACGCACACACACCAAGCACACACATACACCAAGCAAACACACACAGACACACACACGGACACACATAGACACCAAGCAAACACACACAGATACACACATACACCAATCAAACACACACACACACACAGACACCAAGCACACACCCACATGCACCAAGCAAACACACACAGGCACACATAGACACCAAGCAAACACACACAGACACACACAGATAAACACATACACCAAGCAAACACACACAGACACACACAGGCACACACAGACACCAAGCAAACACACACAGACCAATCACGCCCACACACACAAACCTACAGGCAAACACACACCAATCACACACACACATCAATCACGCTCACACACACAAACCTGCAGGCAAACACACACACCAATCCACTCACACACACAAACCTGCAGGCAAACACACACACCAATCACACTCACAGACACAAACCAGCAAGTAAACACACCCACCAATCACACACACACACAAACCTACAGGCAAACACACACACCAATCACACACACACACCAATCACGCTCACACACACAAACCTGCAGGCAAACACACACACACAGATTAAGGCAACCTGTGCCGTCCCTTGTGCTCTCTTGGCCATGTGCACCTGATACGTTTATCTTACTTTCCACCACCAAGCAAACACACACAGACACATTGTTTACACACGCACACACACACACACACACACGCACACACACCAAGCAAACACACACAGACACACCAAGCAAACACACACAGACACATTGTTTACACACACACACTCACACACACACACACAAGCAAACACACACCACACACAGTTTACACACACTCACACACACACACACACACACACACACACACACAAACACACACACACACCAAGCAAACACACACAGACACATTGTTTACACACACACACTCACACACACACTCACACACACACACACACACACACACACACACACACACACACACACACACACACACACACACACACACACACACACACACCAAGCAAACACACACAGACACATTGTTTACACACACACACACACCAAGCAAACACACACAGAAGCATTGTTTTACACCACACACACTCTCACACACACACACACACACACACCACACCAGCAAACACACACAGACAGATTGTTTACACACACACACACACACACACACAAACACACACACACACACACACACACACACACACAAGCAAACACACACAGACACATTGTTTACACACACACACTCACTCACTCACACACACACACACACACACAGACACACACACCAAGCAAACACACACAGACACATTGTTTACACACACACACACTCACACACACACACACACACACACACACACACACCACACACACACACACACCGACGACTCACACACACACACACACCAAGCAACACACAGACACATTGTTTACACACACACACACTCACACACACACACACACACACACACCCAAAGCAAACACACACAGACACATTGTTTACACACACACACACCACACACACACACACACACACACACACCAACGCAAAACACACACAGACACATTGTTTACACACACACACACTCACACACACACACACACACACCACCAAGCAAACACACACAGACACATTGTTTACACACACACACACAACCACACAACACACACACACACACACACACACAAGCAAACACACACAGACACATTGTTTTACACACACACACACTCACACAACACACACACACACACACACCAAGCAAACACACACAGACACATTGTTTACACACACACACTCACACACACACACACACACACACACACAAGCAAACACACACACTTGGACACATTGTTTACACACACTCACACACACACACACACACACACACACACACCAAGCAAAACACACACAAAAGACACATTGTTTACACACACACTCACACACACACACACAACACACACACACACACACACACACACACACACAACAACACACACAGCAGACACAGCACAGACACATTGTTTACACACACACACTCACACACACACACACACACACACACACACACACACACCAAGCAAACACACACAGACACATTGTTTAAACTCACACACTCACACACACACACACACACACCAAGCAAACACACACAGAAACATTGTTTACACACACACACACACTCACACGCACACACACACCAAGCAAACACACACAGACACATTGTTTACACACACTCACACACACACACACACACACACACACACACAGACACACACCCAAGCAAACACACACAGACACATTGTTTTACACACACCACACTCACACACACACACACACACTCAACACACACACACACACACACACACACACACACACACACACACAAGCAAACACAACACAGACACATTGTTTACACACACACACACACACACACACACACACACACCAAGCAAACACACACAGGCACATTGTTTACACTCACACACACACACACACACACACACACACACCTGCAGGCACGGGATTTGGGATGAAGGCAACCGGCGCCGTCTCTTGTGCTCTCTTGGCCATGTGCACCTCATACATGTTTCTTACTCCCCACCACCAAGCAAACACACACATGCACACACACACGCATTGTTTACACACACCGTTCACACACAGACACACACACACACTCACACATACACACACTCACACGCACACACACACCTCAAGGCGGGGGATTCCAGATGAAGGCAACTGGTGCCGCCTCTTGTGCTTTCTTGGCCATGTGCACCTCATACATGTTTCTTACTCCCCACCACCAATCGAACACACGCATGCACACACACAGGCACACAGACACACCAAGCAAACACTCACACACACGCACACACACACCTGAAGGCAAGGGATTCCAGATCAAAGCAACAGATGCTGTCTTTTGTGCTCTCTTGGTCATGTGCACCTCATACATGTTTCTTACTCCCCACCACCAAGCAAACACACACATGCACACACACAGGCACACAGACACACCAAGCAAACACTCACACACACGCACACACACACCTGAAGGCAAGGGATTCCAGATCAAAGCAACAGATGCTGTCTCTTGTGCTCTCTTGGCCATGTGCACCTGATACATGTTTCTTACTCCCCACCACCAATCAAACACACAGACAAACACATCATGCAAACACACACCAAACAAACACACACCAAGCAAACACACACACACACATTGTTTAGACACACGGTTCACACACATCAAATATATGCACACACATTGTTTAGACACGCGGTTCACACACATCAAACACACACACACACACCTGCAGGCGAGGGATTCCAGATGAAGGCACACAGTCACACACACACCAATCATGATCACACTCTCACACACAGACACACACATACACACATACAAACACACACCAATCATGATCACACTCTCACACACAGACACACACATACACACATACAAACACACACCAATCATGATCACACTCTCACACACAGACACACATATACACACATACAAACACACACCAATCATGCTCACACACTCACATACACACATACAAACACACACACACACACTCACACACCAATCACGCTCACACACTCACATACTCTCACAAAAACACACACCAATCACGCTCACACACTCACATACACACATACAAACACACACACACTCACACACCAATCACGCTCACACACTCACATACACACATACAAACACACACCAATCACACTCGCACACTCACATATACACGCAAACACACACCAATCACACTCACACACTCACATACACACACACAAACACACACCAATCACACTCGCACACTCACATACACACACAAACACACACCAATCACGCTCACACACTCACATACACACACACAAACACACACCAATCACACTCGCACACTCACATACACACACAAACACACACCAATCACGCTCACACACTCACATACACACACACAAACACACACCAATCACACTCGCACACTCACATACACACACAAACACACACCAATCACGCTCACACACTCACATACACACACAAACACACACCAATCACGCTCACACACTCACATACACACACACAAACACACACCAATCACACTCGCACACTCACATACACACACAAACACACACCAATCACGCTCACACACTCACATACACACACACAAGCACACACCAATCACGCTCACACACTCACATACACACACACAAGCACACACCAATCACGCTCACACATACACACATACACACACAAAGACAAACACACACCAATCACGCTCACACACTCACATACACACACACACACACCTGCAGGCGAGGGGTTCCAGATCAAGGCAACTGACGCAGTTTCTTGTGCTCTCTTGGCCATGTGCTTCCATTGGTCCAAGCCACAAACAGCCGTCATGGCGGCGGTACACTATGGAGGTGATACCGACACAATTGCTGCTCTTACAGGTACAGTTGAAGTACAGCAGCACTACAATAGAAGTACAGAAGTACAGCTGCAGGACGTCATACTGGTATCGTATAAACATCCTGTTTGTGCCGGAAGCTACTGTATCGGTAGCTCTTACAGGTACAGTTGAAGTACAGCAGCACTACAAAAGAAGTACAGAAGTACAGCTGCAGGACATCATACTAGTATCGTGTAAGCATGCTGGCTGTGCCGGCAGCTACTGCATCGGTAGCTGCTCCTGCAGGTAACGTTGCAGTACGTCAGCAGTACATCAGCAGTACATAATTACAGCTGCAGGACATCATACTAGTATCGTATAAACATGCTGGCTGTGTCAGAAGCTACAGTATCGGTAGCTGCTTTTGCATGTACAGTTGCACTGCATCAGCAGTATGGGAGAAGTACAGAAGTACAGATGTGGGACAATGTAATAGTATAGTATAGTATAGTATAGTATAGTATAGTATAGTATAGTATAGTACAGAAGTACAGATGTGGTACAATTTAATATTATCACATATACATGCTGGCTGTTGGGATGCTGTCAACACACACACACAAACACACACACTTCACCCTACTCAACTACGCATAGAGCCACACACACACCCTTCACCATACTCATCCACACGCCACTAACACAGCCACACACGCAAACTTCGCCCTACTCATACACACACCACACACACAGCCACACAACAAATTAGCCAAGAGGTTGTGCATGGTACTTTGTTCAGTTGTTTTTGTTTTTTGTGGGTGGGTGGGCGGGGGTGGGTGGGGAAGGTGGGGGACACTGGCTCCTTAAGATCCACACATAACACACTTGCACCCCACACCACTCCATTTATTTTCGTACCACCCAGACACACTGCAACACACTACAAAACACACACACACAGGCACAATTCCCACCATACATGCACACACCAGGGTTGCCCAAGGGTACTTCAAAGTCTATGTTTGAGGCGTTTACCGTTACAACCGTTTCGTACCACTCAGACACACACACACACTACACACCCACACCTAGATGAAGGCACCATCCACCGCCAAAGGATGGACATGTGTGAAAAGCTAGCGCATCTCCACACCACAACCAACACACACACCACAAGCACGTACATGCACACACCAGGGTGCTCAAGGGTACTGAAAAATCTACGTTTTTTGAGACGTTCCTGCTAAAAATAATGTCTATCAAGCAAATTACCACAACATACGTAAACATACCACGGCTGTCCGCCTTGGACGAGGTAGAGAAATTCCTCCGTGCCTGTAGCGCGGTAGCCCAAGTCAGGCGCAGAGGGTGTGCAAAACCAAATAAACCAACATGGTAGATATTCTTAGTATGTACACGTGCATCAAACCTCAATCTCATGCCTGTGGCAGGGTAATTCAAAGCGCGCGCTTTGCGGGCTTTTTGAGCGCTGACTTTTTGACCCCCTCTGCGCTTTAAGCGCAGTTTTTTGCAACCCCCTGTGGACGCAGCAAGCAATTTTTGCGCTTTTTTCACTACAAAGCGCAGTTTTTTTGTTTTCAGGTACGCTAAAGCGCTGGCCAATTTGGCCATTTGAAGTACCCTGGCCTGTGGCATGGCGTACACATTTTCAAAACTTCCACCACAAAACTTCCAACCCAACAAAACTTCCACCAACAAACTTCCACCCAACAATTTCCCCCCCCTATCAACACCAAGGTACTCAAAATCTACGTTTGAGACGGCACTGTTACAAAAGCAATCTCCCAATCCAAAATCTAACATAACATACGTACATACCCCCCCTATCAACAGGAGCCCTGGTCGGAGCCCTTCATGGGTTGCTCAAGGGTACCCCAAAATCTACACACCACCACATGTACATGCAGTACCACTGCTATCCGCTTGTGGATTGTGGCATGGGTCAAGCATGGCGTACTAATTTTCAAATTTACCACCAATAATTACAACACATAAAATTCACCTACCACCCAACAAATTCACCACCCAACAAATGTACCACCCAACAAATTCACCAAAACAAATTCAACCCAACAAATTGTACCACAACACCCAACAAATTCACCACCACAAATTTACACCCCCAATTCACCACCAACAAATTTACCCCCCAACAAAAACAATTCACCACCAAACAAATTCACCACCAACAAATTCACTCAATTCACCCACACCAAACAAATTCACGCACCCACAATTCACCACCCATTCACCACCAGCATTCACCACCCAACAAATTCACCACCAAATTCACCACCCAAAATTTTTACCCCCCCCTCCTGACAACACTGCAAGGTACTTCCAAAATCTACGGTTTTTACGTACGTACGTTTGAGACGGTAACTGTTACAAATCAATCTCCCAAGCCAAAATCTAACATAACATTTATGCCCCCCTATCAACAGGAGCCTGGTCGGAGCCTTCATGGCAAGCAGTGGATTCCAGCACGTTGGTGGGCAAACCTAGAGAATGGCGCAGCTGGCAGGGATGAGCTGGTGCGCTTGGCAACAAAGCTGAGCAATGCCCAATTATCACTGTAGCACGTTATCACTGTAGCACGTTATCACTGTAGCTTTCAAAGCCAGACAAGTAGCTAGTAGCTAGTAGCTTTGCCTTCAAAGCCAAACAAGGAGCTAGTAGCTAGTAGCTTTGGCCTCAAAGCCAAAAAGCAAACAAGCAGTAGCTAGTAGCTTTGGCCTTCAAAGCCAAACAAGGAGCTAGTAGCTCGCTTCAAGCTAGTTAGCCTTTCAAAGAGCTAGTAGCTAAAAGAAAGCTAGCTGCTAGTAGCTAGTAGCTAAACAATGGAGCCTAGTACTAGTAGGCTTGCCTTCAAAGCCAAACAATAGCTAAGCTAGTAAGCTTGCCCTCAAAGCCAAACAAGGAGCTAGTACTAGTAGCTTTGCCTTCAAAGCCAAACAAGTAAGCAGTAGCTTTGCCTTCAAACAATCAGTAGCTAGTAGCAGTAGCTTTAGCTAGTAGCTTCTGCTTTAAAGCCAACAAGGAGCTAGTGGCTTAAGTAGGCTTGCCTTCAAGCCAAACCAAGTAGCTAGCTAGCTAGTAGCTTTTTGCTTCAAAGCAAAATAGGAGTAGTACTAGTAGCTTTGCCTACAAAGCAACAAGGAGCTAGTAGCTAGTAGCTTTGCCTTCAAAGCAAACAAAGCTAAGTAGCTAGTAGCTAGTAGCTTGCCTTCAAAGCCAAACAAGGAAAGCTAGTAGCTAAGTAGTAGCTTTGCCTTTCAAAGCCAAAAAAGAGCGAGTAGCTAGTAGTTTGCCTTCAAAAGCCTACAAGGAAGCTAGTAGCTAGTAGTAGCTTGCCTTCAAGCCAAGACAAGGAAGTAGTAAGCTAGTAGCTTTGCTTCAAGCCAAAACAAGGAGCTATTAGCCCTTCAGGGAGCTAGCTAGTAGCTGCCTTCAAAAGCCAAACAAGGAGCTAGTGGCTTGCTTCAAAGTAGCAAACAAAAGCCAACACAGAGCTAGTAGCTAGTAGCTTTGCTTCAAAGCCTTCAAAGCTTTGGAGCTAAAGCATAAGCTATAAGTATAGCTTTGCCTTCAAAGCCCAAACAAGGACTTCAAGTAGACCTCAAAGTAGCTTTTTTACAAGGAGCTATAGCTTAGTTAGCTTTGCTTTAGTAATAAAAAAGCCAAACAAGAGCTAGTAGTAAGCTTTGCCTGCAAAGCCAAAAAGTAGCTTGCCTTCAGCCAGACAATAGCTAGTAGCTTTGGTCCTTCAAAGCCAAACAAGTAGGTAGTAGCTAGTAGCTTGCTTCAAGCCAAACAAACTAGTAGTTGCATTCAAAGCCAGGAGCTAGTAGTAGTAACTACTTTACTAGTAGCTAGTAGCTAACCAAACAAGGAGCTAGTAGCTAGTAGCTTTGGCCTTCAAAGCCAAATAAGCTAGTAGCTAGTAGCTTTGCCTTCAAAGCTAGTAGTAGTACAAAAGCAAGGAGCTAGTAGCTAAACGCAACAAGGAGTAGCTTTGCCTTCAAGCCAAATAAGGAGCTAGTAGCTAGTAGCTTTGCTTTGGCTTCAAAGCCAAACAAGGAGCTAGTAGCTTTGCCTTCCAAAGCCAAAGCCACAAGCTAGGAGCTAGTAGCTTTTGCCTAGATCAAAGCCAAACAAGGAGCTAGTACTTGCTCTCAGTAAAAAGCTTTTGCTTCAAAGCCAAACAAGGAGCTAGTAGCTAGTAGCTTTGCCTTCAAAGCCAAACAAGGAGCTAGTAGCTAGTAGCTTTGCTTCAAAGCAAACAAGTAGCTAGTAGCTAGTAGCTTTGCTTCAAAGCCAGAACAAGTAGCTAGTAGCTAGTAGCTTTTGCCTTCAAAGCCAAACATGTAGAGCTAGTAGCTAGTAGCTTTTGCCTTCAAAGCTAGCTAGTAGCTAGTAGCTTTGCTTCAAAGCCAAACCAAGGAGCTAGTAGTCTAGCTTTGCCTTCTAAAGCAAATTCCAGTGCTAGTAGCTTTCCTCAAAGCGCAGCCTACAAGTAGCTAGTAGCTTTTGCCTTCAAAGCCAAATAACAGTAGTAGCTAGTAGCTAGTAGCTTATGGCCTTTCAAAGCCAGTAGCTAGTAGCTAGTAGCTTTGGCCTTCAAAGCCAACAAGACAAGTAGCTTTAGCCTAGTAGCTTGCCTCAAAGCCAAACAAGTAGCTAGCTTTGCCTTCAAAGCCAAACAAGTAGCTAGTAGCTAGTAGCTTTGCCTTCAAAGCCAAACAAGTAGAGCTAGTAGCTTGCCTTGCCTAGTAGCTTTGCCTTCAGCCCAAACAAGGAGCTAGTAGCTTTGCCTTCAAAGCCAAACAAGGAGCTAGTAGCTAGTAGCTTTGCCTTCAAAGCCAAACAAGGAGCTAGTAGCTAGTAGCTTTGCCTTCAAAGCCAAAAAATAGTAGTAGCTAGTAGTTTGCTTCAAAGCCAAACAAGGAGCTAGTAGCTAGTAGCTTTGCCTTCAAAGCCAAACAAGGAGCTAGTAGCTAGTAGCTTTGCCTTCAAAGCCAAACAAGGAGCTAGTAGCTAGTAGCTTTGCCTTCAAAGCCAAACAAGGAGCTAGTAGCTAGTAGCTTTGCCTTCAAAGCCAGACAAGTAGCTAGTAGCTAGTAGCTTTGCCTTCAAAGCCAAATAAGGAGCTAGTAGCTAGTAGCTTTGCCTTCAAAGCCAGACAAGTAGCTAGTAGCTAGTAGCTTTGCCTTCAAAGCCAGACAAGTAGCTAGTAGCTAGTAGCTTTGCCTTCAAAGCCAAACAAGTAGCCAGTAGCTTTGCCTTCAAAGCCAAACAAGTAGCTAGTAGCTAGTAGCTTGGCCTTCAAAGCAAAAAAAATAGCTAGTAGCACCCTAAAGGCTGCTAGTAGCACTATGGCACTGTGGCACAATGATCACTGTAGCACAGACTCAGGGCCCCTGTCGGTAAAACGATTGTTTGGGGTTCAGTTGGTCGGCCCCCTATGGGGGAAAGACCTATGCGATACTTACGCGAAATCGTCAAATCGTCACATCTTCACATTTCCCAAGAAAGCCGGTCAAATCAGCCGGTTAGCACAGAGAACTCCGAAATCTAAGCGAGTCGTGCTCGATTCCATCGCATTGCTGGCGACTTTGAACTTCTTGGTATCGATGAATAATTGGTATGCCGTAATATTGCAATTGCAAAAAATTGAGTGGTCGCTAGTCCAATATGCAACATCGCGACTTAACAACTTCTCCGCAAATTGTTTGCCCACCCATGTACCTTGCATGGTAGTCTGTTCTGTCATGCGTTGAATTCGCAAAGCAAGTTGAATAGTCGCGACAACACCTACATGCAAAGCCTCGCACGTCCAATAGTCTGAAAGCAAGTTCAATATCCGCAAAGCAACTCCAATGGGCGAAGAGCAACTTCGCTTCTCAACTTCCTTGGGAGTTGCTGCACCTGCATGGTGCACTTTGGGAACCAGCCTGCTGTCGAAAGCTTGCCCCGGAGAGCACTTATTCGCGTACGGATCTCAGGGTTAATTGCGGAGTGTTGACGCGGTGTTTTCATGTGGTGTGTTGTCCTTTCCCCCCTGTCCTTTGGACTCAATCTAGGGACCTGGAGCATGTCCTACACAACAGCTGACTATCAAGCTCTCATCGTAGAAACACGGAAACCATGTTCCACATCCATCTGAAACAGCCCAAGAAAGAAGGCACCCGCCTCAACTGCATTCACACACCTGCTACAATAAATGACATAAACATGACAGCTCTCCCACAGTTCTCCAAGTTTCACAAGTACAAGCATACCATTGGATGGCAAGCCCAGACATAAAACATTACACGACAATCTACGTTAAACCTTTCAAACAATCAAGTTGCTGGCAATTGCAACTAGCAAATGTATCTCGCTGCACGTCGTTCCAACTTGGCATACCCACGTGGACAACTTTGTCATATTTTTCAACATCCAACAACAAATGTAACAATTTTAGACAACTGAACTACAAACCCAGAAGCCATCGTGTACCATACCCCACCCCCGGGGCCGACCTCCAGGGGACCCGCCAGGGCCCCCTACTATTTGTCAATGATTTCTCTTTTTAGCCCTTCCTGTCACGGACTCACGGTTGAGCAAGTCCCATTAGCCTATTTGGCCACCCCCTGGACTGTGACCCACAAACCTGAAAGACAAGTCTTATGCAGCGTCGCAAGCGACGCGGAAATTTGGCGGTGTGTGTTGGCAACGGAACGAAAGGTGGCAACGATGGAGCTGAGCGAAGCGAGTTAGTTACACGACCCTTGGATGACGTGTCAGGCTTTAATTTTCGGCCGCACAAACGGACAAATGGGTAAGCATGGGGGCTCCCGTTTATGTGGCTATAAAAGGGGGGAGGGGGGGGGAGGGGGGGGGGGAGTATTGTACTCTGCAGACGTGTAGGCGCCGACTTGCCGGCGTATAGAACCGTGACACCGTGTAACTATCCGTGTGACTCTTCATGAACTCAGACATTTAGACGGGACCGTCCAGTTCACCCCTACATATGTGTATGTAATGATAACGCCTGGTGGGGCGTGGTGTTAAGGGAGCCCGTCGTACGCGGGTGGGGAACGGTCTCCTACCTCAACTGGACAAGCTACCATAGCGGTTGACGACGACCTGCAACGCCAAGAGCGACCGAAGGGGGAGTCGAACCATATATGTATATTACATTACATTACATGTTAAAGTCTACTTGACACCGCGAGGGTGTATGAGACTCTGTGCTTTAAACAAAAAGAAAAAGCACCCACAAAGCAAAAAACCCCATTACATCAGGGGTGTGTCGAGGACAAACAAACCAAACTCCCAACCACCGTTTTGGTGGCGTAGGTATTAAACCCCTTAGAGCCGGACCCAGATCTCAACCACTTACAGTGGCGGAGGTAAGAAGCTAACAAATGAGAAGTCTCAAAGAAGAAAAAAAAAGGGATAATAAATTACGGTGCCACTAAGCAGTCCAGGGCTTCCTGTCTTGCTCTTCTACAAGTAGAAAGATAGTCGGCTAGGTTGCTCCAAAAAGACTTAGTGCCATTTCCATTCATAAAGGTTCTGAATGTGGAATCGCAGAATTCCACATTCCATACGGTTAAGTCGGTATCCTCATGGACATGCCTATAAATATCTGTAAACAGATTCTGGTAGCGGAGGCGAATATCATTATAAAAAGGGCACTCAAACATATGCATTTCATCCTCAGTTTTTTGGAACCCACACATTTGACAGTGTCTCATTGAGCGAGGGATGTGTGCTCTATCCACCACCCTCATTCTTTTCTGTGTTCAGCCAATGGGAACCCATTCTAAACTGTGCTATAGAACGAATCTGATCCTGCTTATGTAAGGCGGATGTAAAAGGAATCAAGCCATTCTCATCATTGCTGTTGGCTGCGAACCATTTTTGGTATCGGAGGCGTTTAAAGCCAACCCTTCTCTCATCAGGGATGTCTCTAACTGCATTGGTGTCACTTGGGTACTTAAACCTCCATGACTCAAAAACTTCAGACATAATACCTTCGACATCGACAGCCTCCAAAATGTTGATGTTTTTACTGGATCCTAGCTTGTGGAGAACAGTATATGTATAGCTTAATGAATATGTTTATTTACTGCCGAAGACGGCGAGCAGCCAAATTGCTGACTGAAGCTATGCAACCAAGTTCAAGTTCAAATATAGCCAGGTAGTCAGACAGAGACGTTTACTTATTACCCCCGCGTCAAGTCATACAGTCTGACAGGGACGTGTGCTCAACACCCACGAAATATGACAGACAGCTGGGCGGCAACGTCCATTTGTGACCCAAACTTGCAGTCTCTCAGTCAGACGAGGACAGCCACTTATCAGTTATCACCCCTCCAAAGTCAGACATTTTTGTCTTGGTCCGAGTGGGATTTGAACCTCCGACCTCGAGAATTGGACCAAGTAGTAGAGCGCCTTGGGGGTTGACAGACAGTAGGATAAAGACATCCACTCATCAAGCCCACACTCTATGTATGTTACAGTCCATGGGTAGGCAAAATAGGCTAAAAGGAACTGCCCGACCGTGACAGGAAGGGCTAAAAAGAAAAAGTACTAGTACACATTTAGTCATGTAATGTGGGATGACGATTTAATTATGACTGTATAATTAAATCATCTCTGTAGCACGAACTCAGCCCCCCCATAATTAAGTTATCACTGTTGCACGGACTCATCCCCCCTGCCAGCATGAATTTTATGCGTTTTATGCCTTGGTGACTACTTCTGTACTTCCTTAGAACTATCGGCTTTCCCAGTCCTATGCCAGCTTCCCGTAGTGACAGCTTCCCTTAGACTGTGTCATCCTTGAGTGACTCAGTGACAGTTTCCTGTCAGCTGCGTCACCGGTCTAGCGTGTACCCTGTTAGGTTCCTGGCTGCCGCCTCCTTTCACCACTGGTGCCCCTTGAAGGGTCTCCAGTGCTTGTAATGCTACTCTCGTCTCCGCATTTATAGATTGGCGTTCTGCACACACTTTGTCCACTCTCCGGAGTGTTATCCAAGCTGATACCCCCCCATAATTGTATCATCACAGTAGCGCGAACTCAGGGCCCCTGTCGGGAAAACAATTGTTTGGGGTTCATATCAGCTTGGATAACACTCCGGAGAGTGGACAAAGTGTGGGCAGACACGCCAATCTATAAATGCGGAGACGAGAGTAGCATTACAAGCACTGGAGACCCTTCAAGGGGCACCAGTGGTGAAAGGAGGCGGCAGCCAGGAACCTAACAGGGTACAGGCTAGACCGGTGACGCAGCTGACAGGAAACTGTCACTGAGTCACTCAAGGATGACACAGTCTAAGGGAAGCTGTCACTACGGGAAGCTGGCACAGGACTGGGAGAGCCGATAGTTCTAAGGAAGTACAGAAGTAGTCACCAAGGCATAAAACGCGTGAGAGCACCGCAATTCATGCTGACACTCCACCTATGACACAGGTAACATACAAGACTACTTCTCCACCTATGGCACTTGTGACATAGAACTATAAGTAACAGATTAAAAAAAATATCAAAGAACTCCGAAAAATCGAGAGAACTTCAAATGGAACCCAAAGGGTGTAAATGAAGGAATGAAACAAGGCAAAAACCAAAATTTGCCAAGTGAGAAAAAGATGAAAACCGAATATCAAAGATGGGTAACAACGGTATAGAAAACCCGATCCGGGAATAGGAACCTAATGCCAAACAAAGATAACCAAAGAAACCGATGTAACCAGAAAAAAAAATGACCCTAAGAAGAAGCGGTCATTCCAAGCATACGGACAAACCGCCAGAACACAGCAGGATCAAGGGGCTTGGTGAAGGGGTCAGCACAGTTGTCCTTGGTGTTAACATAGGCAACATCCAGGGAACCATCCTCCACCAGCTCCTTGATATAGTGATGAATAACATCAATGTGCTTGCTGCGAGGGAGGAGCTGCCAGTCATTGGACCAACTCAGAGACCCTAAGTTGTCACCCTGAATGGTAACCAAATCACAAGGCAGACCCAGATCCACCCTCAACTTCTTCAACCATTGCGCCTCCCTGGCAGCCTGGGACAGGGCCTGATACTCAGCCTCACTAGAGCTAATGGCAACAGTAGGCTGCCTCTTGCTCATCCAGTTCACTATGCACCCTCCAGCTAGCACAGCAAAGCCAGTCTGAGATCTCCTGTCAGACCCATCATCAGCAAAGGATGAGTCACTTAAGACAGTAAAAGAGAAATCAGGGCTGTGGGTGTATGTGAGTCCCAGGTGGGAATGTGACCTCAAATACAAAAGCAAACGCTTGGCTGCCCCCCACAGGGGAACGGTAGGGTGGGCAGAAAACTTGGACAGGTAGCTCACAGCAAAAGAAATACCAGGCCTGGTGCAAGTAGCCAGGTATAGCAAAGCACCGACAAGAGAGAGGTACTGGCTATTAGAGGGCAGGGGTCTCCAGGTGGGTCAGTGACGGTGGACTTGGCCATGGGGGCACCAAACTTGGGCTTGGCAGCAGCAGTAAGACCAAACTGCTCCACCAGATCAACAATGTAGGAGTGCTGGGAGAGGTTGATCTGAACACACCTGCCGTCAGAGTCAAGTGTAACAGCCATGTCCAAGGAGAGGAACTGAACCGGTACACCCATATCCTTGACCTCCCAGCCAGCTTTCTCCATAGCCGTGATCAGCAAAACATACCTATCCAGCTCACTAAAAGCACAGATAAAATCATCAACATAGGTCAGGACATAGCTCCACCCACCAATAGAATCCCTCCTAAAATACAGAGCAGGTTCTGCCTTGCACATAGTAAAACCATGTGCAACCAAAACCCGCTTGACATCCATACTCCAAGCCCTGGGTGCCTGTTTCAAACCATAAAGAGACTTGATCAGTTTGCACACAAGGGGAACACCGTTAGGACCAAGTACCTTAAAGCCCTCAGGCTGGTGGCAGTACAGGTCCAGACCAGGTTCTAGCTTAGCATTCAGAAATGCAGTCTTGATGTCCAGCTGCCGAACAAACATCTTCCTATGAGTGATGGCAGCCAGGAGCACCCTCAGACCTGCTTTAGAAGAAACGGAAGCATATACATCATGAAAGTCCAGCCCAGGACGCTGCAGAAAACCACGGACCACAAAACGTGCCTTGAAGCGGATAGAACCATTAACCCCAACCTTCTTCACAAATAACCACCTGCCAGACAGGATCCTCTGCTTAGGAGGCTGTGGAGTGAGTGCCCAAGTGCCATGGGCATGTAGGGACGCCATCTCATCCTTCATAGCAAGGAGCCATTGATCCCTGTCAGGGTTGGAGGGAAGCATGGCAGCTTTGTAGGTTAGTTCAGTGGAAGTGGAAATGTATGCTCCCACGTACAAGCAGTTTACTTGTACATGAGCAGCGGGGATATCAGCAGTAACAGCAGTATCAGCAGTAACCGGTAGTATAGCCCCCAGTGCAGAACTACTGCCTGGTAGAACAGGGCCGGCCTTATTTGCCTCTATACCAACGAAGCCTGGGTCGACTGGAACACCCCAGCCATACGCAGTATCGGAGCCCGACCAGTGTTCCAGATCATCACTTGCACTATCGGCAACGGCTACATCGTCGCATGGGCTTGACCCGAATGATCCACCAGGGATGGCAGGAGGCGAAGGGGTTATCAACACCTGCGAGCCATCCGAGGTGGTCGGAGGTTGGCGACTATTAGGCAATGGACCTGATCCAGGTACCACTATGATCGAAGGCTGTCGTAATCCTGAAGCTTCACCGACGAAATGTGGCGCAGAGGAGGGCCTGGCGACCCCCTGAGATTCGGCTAAGATTTTACCTGAAGGAACTGCAGAATCTCGCCCGCCCAGTGCCTTCACACGCAATGCAGCACCATCAGCCCCTGACCTGGGACGCAAGGTCATCCCATGAGCAGGGCAGCGGTCGACAATTGGGGTTAGCAAAGGGTCTAAGGAATAGACCGCAGACTCAGGCATATGTCCGTTGATAGCGGCAGGGATGCGAGAAACATACGGAGACCCGTCATAGGGAGATAGCCCAGGAATACAGTTATGATCAAACTGCTCATAGAAGAGTACATCACGACTCTCTACTACCTGGCGCAACTTAGGAACCCAAACAAAATAACCCTTGCTCACCAGGGAATACCCAACCAGTCTACCAGATAACGCCCTTTCGTCCAGCTTGTTGCGCTTCTTCCCATTGACTAACGTAACGTAGCAAGGGCAACCAAACACGCGCAACAACGACACATCAGGCATAACCCCAAAGAAAAGCTCATGAGGAGTCTTATCTCCCTGATTGGGCAAGCGATTACGAAGGTAACAAGCAGCTAGGAAGGCATAGGGCCAGAAAGACTTAGTTAGTTTAGACTCCAGGTGGATGCTCCTAGCTATAGACTGTAAGACCCCATTGTACCTCTCCACAGTTGCATTCTGCTGTGCAGTGTATGCCAAAGATAACTCATGCACTGCCCCAACCGATATCAGCCAATCCTCAAACCACTTTACTATAAACTCCTTAGCCCTGTCAGATCTCAGACACTTAAAGGCAAACCCGTGCAGCTGATTCATCCATCTGAGGATGATAGTTTGGACTGCTGAGAGAGCTTCATCCCTGGTCCTCAAGCACAATACCTCAGCATAGCCAGAGTATTGGTCTGTGAGGCACAGAATATAAAACTCCCCACGCAAACCCCTAATATGAACCGGCCCCATGATGTCCAAGTGAAGGCGTTGGAGAGGTGCACGGATCCTAGTTTTGCTTTCTTTAGGAAAAGGGAGACGTTTGCCCTTAGCCTTTTGACAAGCATCACAAGGGATCTTAGCCAGTTTATGCACCTGTTTGAGTGAGAGGGGTAAGTTCTTAACCATACCCTTCTTGACAAGTCTGCGCATGGCATCAAAGCCGGGGTGACCCAACCGCCTATGCCACAGCCATTCAGGAGTGGTAGGGATAACAACTCCACCGTCCTCATCAACATCAAGTGCAAAAGCTGGGTAATCGTCAGCACCAAACAAACAGCCACTGGTGGTGTAACAAGGCCTACATGCAAACTTGTAAACACCATCACTGGAGGCAGGGAAGGACCAGAGAACAGAAGAGCCCTGAGTGGCAGTGCAACTAAGACTATCAAAAGAAACCTTGCAGTGGAGAGAATGAGCCACAGCATTTACTGACAGGAGGTTCACCTGACAGTGAGGTATGTAGAGAACATCAGTTAGAGTGATTGGTGTTGGTAACCAATCACTACATAACTCAATGGATCCCATACCTACTGCCCGTTGAACCACTCCATCACCAAATCGAACTGATGGCAGATTCGTAGGAACAGTAAACACAGTGAACAAAGACCTATCACCTGTGATGGACATTCCAGCTCCAGAATCCACATGCCAGACACCCTCAGACAGGCTCGGGCTACACACATGAGAGAACTTTGAGGTGCAGGAGAATAGGACAGAGCTTACCTCCTACTTCTGCATAGCAAACCCATGAATTTGAGCCTGCAAGGAGGACATTTGCCTTGGAGTGAGGTGACCTGGAAGGGCCAGGTTAACAGGCAACGGTCCAGGACGCGTTGCACCATCACGGACCCTTTGCAGGTGCGGGTACTTCGTCCAGCAACGTTCCTCCGAGTGACCATCCTTGTGGGGGCATGGTCCCCAAGTGCATTCCAGGCGCCTCTTGTTAGACCCAGAACCACCACCAGTTTTCTGCCGCCGCGGAATTGCAGCATTAGCAGGATACTGGGGAGTGTTCCGGGACCAACCAGGGTGCCTGGAATCCGACTGAGGGAGCGCTATGTTCAGAATGTCTAGCTGCCTATATTCCTCTAGACAGGACCAGTACTCAACAGGTTGCTGGTTGTATAGCATGATACCATACTTAATCCGCAGCGATTCGAAACGGGGCAGACTCGCACCTTGAACTATGATGCCCATGGCGTGACACTGAGTCTGCGGAAACCCAGCACTGCGGAGGTCAGTGCACATACCGCGAACCCGACGAAAGAAAGCGTCAACCTGCTCATGAGTGCCCATGACCGAAGCAAGATACTCTTTCAGCAAGAGAGGGACACGAGAGGCAAGGGCATCAGACTGCTGCCTCCGGATATGCAAAAGATATCCCGAGGTGAAGCAAAGTCCTTATATACCTTGACTAGGGCATCCGTCATGTTGGCAAGCATCATGGATAAGATCATGAACTCTTGGCGGGGCAGGGTAAGCGCACTGAAACCAACAGTGCAGGATCGACACTAGACTCACCATGAGAGGCCGAAGTTCCAGCAGCAGGAGGAGCAGACCAAGGAGCTAAAGACGCACGAATCGCCAGAAAATACTCAGCAGCAAGACCAGCGTCATAGGCGCGCTGGTCATCTAAGTTCCTGATGAGATCTAGGGAACGCGCAACACCCACAATGAGCTCGAAATCAGGACGAACAGGACAGAAAGGGAGGGGCACCTTCACAAACTGGTAACCTCGCAGGTCATTGTTCCTACGCCCAATGCCCCCAAAGGTCACACCATTAGCAGGAGGGTAGTTAATCCCTGGCATAACCGGTCCCAGAAAAGCCCGACACTCTAGACCTAGCTCAGAGTAAGCCATCACACGCCTAGGCCTAGGGCGACCCTTGCTATCAACCATAGCCTGAGTGGCTTTCATATCCAGCCTACCGTACAGAGTGCGGTCCAAGGAGTCCCCAGCATGTTGAGCTTGGCGGATAAGACGGCAGTCCTGCAGGGATAGACGCAGAGGATGTCCGCCATCGAGCAGATGCTCCCAGGAGTCGCATGACAGCGAAGGAGGCACATAAGGCGGAGGGCCAGGAGCAGGTGGCAGCTCCACCGGCGGAGGCGGGGGTGGAGGGGGCTCCTGCGAAGGGCCAGCAAAGGATGCGCGGCCAGCAGTAGCAGCAGCCTCTCGAGCACGAGTATTGTAGCCAGACAGACCTCGGTCCGGAGGCAAGGTGAAAGACGCAGACCTCTGCATCAAAGACGGCCTGGCCACCTCCGGGTGGACAGGTGGAAGGGGCGCAAGCAGAGGCGCAGAAGCGGGCTCAGGCTTATACTCCGGGGAAGGAGCAAGAGCAGGTGCCGACTGAGGCTCATACACTGGAGAGACGGTAGAATTGTGGAACACTCGAGTAGCAGTGGAAGGAGTACCTCCACCGAAGTCACCACTCAAAGCACTCTGCAGATCCTCATCATCATCATCATCCTCATCATCATCATCATAACCATCTTCACGGCGATGACGAGCAAGGTCTTCATAGTCGTAGTCAAAACGGGCATCAGGAGGTGGAGGCGCCCGTGCATACTGGATGATCTGAGTAGAAACACAGCAGAGACGCATCAGAACGTCCTCAACCTCAGGAGAGAGGCGTCGGACAGTAGCAGAAGGAGCCGCAAAGGTGGAGGATTGATTGGGGGGGGTTACTTCCACGATGGCGGAAGGACTCTCATGACCGCTAGCAGAGGCCGCTGGTGCACAAACATCTAGCCAATCATCAAGAGGGGCCGGGTCCTCCGTTGGAAGGACACGGTCGCAGCCATTGCTTATATTGACACTGCGCATCCCGCGCGACCAGGATTCACCATTCTTGTCATGGAGTTTCTCAAAATTAGCGGGAGGCCCTCGCGGAAGTTGCATCGTAAAGCAGTGGTAGTAAATGAAGGACCTTATAACCTATCAGCTTGGATAACACTCCGGAGAGTGGACAAAGTGTGGGCAGACACGCCAATCTATAAATGCGGAGACGAGAGTAGCATTACAAGCACTGGAGACCCTTCAAGGGGCACCAGTGGTGAAAGGAGGCGGCAGCCAGGAACCTAACAGGGTACAGGCTAGACCGGTGACGCAGCTGACAGGAAACTGTCACTAAGTCACTCAAGGATGACACAGTCTAAGGGAAGCTGTCACTACGGGAAGCTGGCACAGGACTGGGAGAGCCGATAGTTCTAAGGAAGTACAGAAGTAGTCACCAAGGCATAAAACGCGTGAGAGCACCGCAATTCATGCTGACAGTTCAGATCATCAACGCATTTTCTTTTATAGCCCTTCCTGTCACGGTTGTGCAAGTCTTTTTAGCGAATTGGCCTACGGCTGGAACGTAACATACATACATATGCAGAATCCCGTTTCAGTGATACGATTGGTCTAGTGGTACATCAAATCGCTTAAACTAAGAAGGGTCGGGGGTCCGATCCCCCCTACAGTCAAACTTAGCGTTGCAGGTCGTTGTCAACCGCGATGGTAGACCGTTATGTGCCCGCGTACGACGGGTTCCTTCAATACCACGCCCCACCAGGCGTTATCATTAATTTTTCAAACTTTAACTTGAACTTGGTTTCAGCCAGCAATTTGGCTGCTCGCCGTCTTCGGCAGTAAAAAACATTATTACGGTAGAAGGTGAAGCGCGGAGCCCTGGGGGGATTGGGGGGATCGGGGTCGCACGGAGTCACGTATAAAACCGATAATAGTTCCACTTCACATGGTGCTGAAGATGCTCTTGGGACACCTCAGGCGTTATCATTACATATGCAGTCAGACAGACAGACAGACACGGATGTCCAAATATGAACTCTGCATCAAGTCAGACAGTTGGACAGGCCACCCACTTATCAAGTTCAAGAAGCCGTTCAAGTCTGTCTCCTCCAACAACAGAACCACGAACGTAACAAGCAGCTGTGAGGGACTACTGCACAAAAGAAGTGGGGATATGGCTCTCTCTTGTGTACATGTAAGGTGGTGGCGATGGTGGAAATGGTGATGGTTTGCATGTCACGATGGGACAAATACGTCAATTGCAGACTAAAGGACTCTAGTACGGTACGAGGCGGAGGTTAAGGGGGCCAGCCTGTTTGCTTGAACTGGGGCCAACCACCAATATGCAGGGTGTGTGGTGGTGGTGGTGGTGGTGGGGGGGGGGGGGGGGGGGGGGGGCTGTTATCCCCCTGAAGGAGGGTTTAGGGACTGTTCCACGAGTCGCCTGCACGCGACAATGGACTGTAATGAGACAGTGGCATGTGTGTGAAGTTTGTTGCAGAGCTTGAGGGCGGCTATTTTGGAGAATATAATGAATGCACTTCGATTTAGAAAGATTAGAGACATGTCCTTTACTAGTTATGCCTCCTTGGCTCCGCCTCTAACGACTATGGCAGGGAGCTTGTCTGCCCTAGTTGACAGGGGTAGTGGTGAATATTCGTTTGGTTGTATACTGCAGGCAGTTAGACGCCTGGAGAATCATGTTATGCAATCTTGTATCGATTCATCTTCTTCCTTTTCCATGTGCTTGGGTCAGTGGAGACAAATTCTAACAGATGCATGTTCTTTGAAAGAACTATGGCAATACATTCAATCGTAAACATCAAGTCATGCGGTGAATGTTCGTTTGGTCGAGGGTTGGTTTGGTGGGTGGTTGGTTGGGTTTGGGCGGGTTTGGGCTAACCTTCGGCTAACCCCCTTTGACGCGGCAGGTTAACGTCAAACCAAACCCAAACCTGTCCCGTGAAAAAAAAGTAGGTCCCTCGTATGGAACAACTCAAGTGCGCCTACTATTTTGAAGTAGTGGCAACGCCATTCGAACTGAATCCACGGTGTCTCTGGTTCGTGTCTGGAGACCCACCTCCTGGGGTGAAATTCCTTTCACAACTAAAAAAACTATTGTGATAAGGGCGGTCAGGTACTCAGGAACAGGTTGTTTTCCATAACAAAACAAAATAAACATGCAGTATGGTTAAAGCAGATCCGGGGGTGCTGGATCATTGAGTTTATCTGTGGCAGCACCTGCGCAGTACTAATGTTTTCTGTGTCAACATGATACTTTTTTTTTTTTTTTTTTTTAGTTGTGAAAGGATTTTCACCCCAGGAGGTGGGTCTCTCGACACAAACCAGCGACACGGAGGATTCAGTTCGAATGGTGGTGCCACTCCTACAATATGCAAAGTAGGCGTACTTGAGGTGTCCCAAGAGCATCTTCAGCACCATGTGAAGCGAAACTATTATCGGTTTTATATGAGTGACTCGGTGCGGCCCCGACCCCCCCGGGGCTCCGCGCTTCACCTTGTACCGTAATAAACTAATACTGTTCTTTACGACCGTGGACGGCGACCAGCCAAATTGCTGGCTGAAGCTACGTAACCAAGTTCAAGTTTGAAGTAATAAGTAGTAAAAAAAACTCCCAGGTATCAAGACTTCAGGAGGCCTTGGTGTTGACCAAGCTCAAGATACTCAAAGTGACTTACAACAGGGCCCAAGGGGGCAAGGGGAAGCGAAGAATTTAACGTGATAAGCTATACCATTCATGTATTGATCTATTATTTGTACACTGCATGACGACACTAAACTGCTCCTGCCAAACTCCAATCTTTCACAAGCTTTGGACCATAACCAGTATTTAACTGCCTAATCCACTTAGTATGCTCCCCGATTTCCGTGGGTATCGCAATCGCAAAGGGGGACTAGGCATTGGTAGACGGTGAGCAGCCTAGAGCTGGCTGAATAACCATCCAATCAATCTCCCACGACCACCGAACAAAGTTTGAGCAGCGAAACCATACCATACAACCAAACAACACATCACCCCCGGGCATGTAATCACGTTGCAGTAGCCAAATATGCTACCATATTTACCCTAAAATATACTTATAAACCCTCAAGAGGCTGCTGACCTCTGGAGAAACTGCCTAGCCTGGTAACCACTGCTCGGCTTGTCTGGCCACTGCAAACCCTGTCCGCTTGCTACAAGGTTAAATTTCCAGAAACCCAGCCTCTCCTCTTTCATATTTCCCAGCCTGCGTTCTTGGGCTGGATTACTCTTCCCGAGTGTGTCCCTTTCGTCACCAACCAGAGAACACTGAAAGGTTCAAGATTCAAGGTTAAATGCTCAACCAACACTACCACGCCACCATGCACCACACCACCAAACACCACTACGTCACCAACCATCACCAAGCAGTGGTCGAAGATTCAAGGTTGAATGTTCAACCACCACCACACCGGCAACCACCACAACACCGAGCAATGGTCGAAGATTCAAGGTTGAATGTTCAACCACCACCAAGCTGTTTGGACAAGTCTTTGAACCGTCTTAACCGCTTAGCATGCTTCTTGGTTTCCGTGGGTATTGCATGGGAGGGGGGGGGCTTGGAATTGGAAGATGGTGAGCAACCCAGAGTTGGCTGAAAACCCATGTTACGATCCAATCCAAGCAAAGTCCACTGCTGAGTGTGGGTTCTCATAGCAGCTTCAGTCTATCAAATCCATTGTTCCTTTTTCAGGCTCCGTGTAGCATCTTCTAGGCAGCTCCTTTCACCCACCCTTGGGCCAAACCTGAAGCTAGCTCGTGCGTCTGGAAGCTGGCATAACAGTGTTTCCAATGCAGCTGTAACCTTCGGGCTTAAACCAGTTGCTGGCTAATGGAGCTAAGTGGAAGCTGCTACACGTGCTAAAAGAAACAGTGATCAAAACTTTGCTTCAGCACTGGCTGGAGCTATGCCAAGGAAGTGTGGAGGAACCGAGTGTCGATCAAGAATTGTTGCCAAAAAATCAATGACATCTTCAACTTCAACGGTGCGACCTAGCGTTTTTCAAATCTGAACACAGTGCGTGACCCGAAGCACATCTTGAAATACAATGTCAACTACCTTGAAGTACAATGTGAACCACTTTGAAGTACTATGTGAATCATCTTGAAGTAAAATGTGAAACAAACATTCATATTGCTGAAGACATGTGCTTTACGTGTTCACGGCAAGTTAGGCATCCGAAAACAGTCAGACTCAAACGTTTAACTCCTGATCCAACCTCTTCATTTCACCCCCACCCATCCATCTTTCACCCTCACACACCCACCTACCTCTATCCTGACCAAAACCTATGGGTAGCAGGCCAGTTTTAAGCCTGATATATCAACAGCTTTAAATGCATACCACTGGAAGCACAAGGGCTGCAATCCCACAACTTCAACTGCTGCATCAACTCGTGGCTTTTCTTTTTAGCTACCAGCAACAGCTCCTAAGTAACTCCCCCAACTGGCTTTTCAACCTAACCGAATGCAACCTAGTGCGCCTTGAAGCTGACACAATCAGCTGTCCAGAACTGCTGAAAATATTGGGTGCATCTTGGTGGCTGGCTCATTGAGCTGCCTAGCAGCTGCTGTTCGTAGCCGAAAAGGAAAGCTACGCTTCAACTCCTACTGGACGACACACTTATCACCTTTAACAATTATGATGTCATCCGACGAAAAGCTAAGCACTCGGAACCAGGGCTTGGGTAAACCTCCGACATGCATGAACATGCCGGAACTACCTCCTGGCCGGCATGTTCGTTCATGTTCGTGCATATCGGAGGTTTACCCAAGCCCTGGTTCCGAGTGCTTAGCGTTTCGCAAGATTTCATCATAACTGTTAACCGTGATAAGGCATTTTTTTCTCCCGTGCAACGCGTCCCAAGTTGAGTGACTCGGTGCGGACCCCCAGTGCAACGTGCTGCCCCCCCGAAACCACAGAGAACGGGGGGATCGGGAGGGGCATTTCTGACTGGTTTAGCCAGACCCATGCGTCGCCATGCAGCAACGGACTGGCGACGCGTTGCACACAAAACCCGGTAACACTAACAGCACTGCAAACTGCCAGAAATCTATATACCGCCCGGGATTCTGTGGTACAGACCACCGGGGAGTCTCTCGCCATTTTTAAAGCAGTGCATGGCACTGCCTTGATCCACGCAAACATATTTCAAGATGTCCACAATCCTCGGCGCTGCCTTCATCTACACCAACCTCTACCACAACATCCTCCTCGACAATATCTGCTTCATACTGAGCAGCTCTGAGGCCATCTTTACAGCAGTGCATGGCACTGCCTTGAATCACGCAAACATATTTTACAATGTCTCCAATCCTCGGCACTACCTTGATCTACGCCAACCTCTACCACAACACCCTCCTCGACAACACTCTCCTGCTTTATACTGGGAGGCTCTGAGGCCATCTTTAGAACAGCGGATGACACTGCCTCGACCCACGCTAACCTCCACCACAACACCCTCCTCGACATGAACAAACTGAGACACTCTTGAGGCCATCTTCCATGCCTGAACTGCCTTGACCCACGCTGACCTCTATCAGAACACCCTCCTCGACATGAACATACTGAGACGCTCTGAGGCCATCTTCCCTGCCTGAACTGCCTCGACCCACGCAATCCTCTACCACAACACCCTCCTTGGCATGAACTGCCTCATACTGAGGCGCTCTGTAGCCATCTTCGGCACTGCCTTCATACACGCCAACCTGTTCCACGATGCCTCCTCCCCGAGGCCACTCCTGCCTTCATCTACACCACTGTTTTTTGTTCGTGCGACGCGTCGCAAATTGAGAGACTGTGCAACTCCAGTGCGGCGCGCTGCCCCCCAAACCTGGCTACAGACGCTGTTGCATCATACCAAGAGGCGCCATGCCCAACTGATTTGAGAAGTGTCCAGCGTTGTTTTGTTCCATTCCATCCTCTACCAAGATGTCCTCCTCAACCTGCGGATGTGGATATCGATATGGATGAGGATGTGGATATGGGTGTGTATTTGCACGTGTATTTGGAGGGGGAGTATACATATATAGAATGGAACACGCCCACTTGTGAATGATGACCCCCCACCCCCCACCCCACCCCACACACTCACCACCCAGCCCACCCTAAGTCATATAGCACAGTTTTAGGAACAACCTTGGATTTACCCCTGGAGAAAATGGGAAATGAGTGAGCAGGTCTTGGGCGCGTCGAAAGCGGCGCGGAAAAAATGGCTGGGAGTGTTGGCTATCGGAGCGACAGGTGGCAATGGAATCTAGTTAATCGAACCTAAGCCAGAGTTTACCACAGGGCCAGGGCCAGTAAGGACCAGGATTAACAATTGCGGACAACACGACAAACGGACAACGGGGTGACAATGGGGGCTCCCGGCCCCCCAGAAGGCTCCGCCAAAAATCAATTACCTACCTTAGGCATGGCGATGTCAATTGCGATGGTGGAACCCTTGAGGCGATGTGAGCCGTGAGATACCACCCTCTGTATTGCGGCCTCCGTCTCAAATGTAACAAAGCCAAAGCCACGGTGCTCAGCTTTGTTGTCCTTGGACTTGGGCATGTATACATCCATGACATAGCCGAATTTCATGAAGTACTCCTTGACATCAGCCTCGCTTGTTTCCTTGGTGAGCTTGCCAATAAAGATCCGGGGTCCAGCTCTGTGGGGGTGCCATGTTGATGGTGGATTGAGTTACTATGCAGTACAGGGAGAGGGGTAGAGGGGAGATAGAGGGTAAAGGGTAGGGGATAGGGGATAGGGCACAGTGGATAGAGGGGGGGGGGGGGGGGTAGAATAAAGGGTAGGGGATATAGTATAGGGCACAGTGGATAGAGGGGGGGTATAGGGTATAGGGCACAGTGGATAGAGGGGGCGGTATAGGGTATAGGGCACAGTGGATAGAGGGGGGGTATAGGGTTTAGGGCACAGTGGATAGAGGGGGGTATAGGGTATAGGGGCACAGTGGATAAGAGGGAGGGGGGGATGTAGAGGTAAAGGGTAAAGGGTAGGGGATAGGGCACAGTGGATAGAGGGGGGGCGGGGGGGGGGCGGTAGAGATAAAGCGTAGGGGATAGGGGAAAGGGCACAGTGGATACAGGGAGAGGGGTCATATATAGAGGGCAAAGGGACAAGCAAAAGGAGGGGCGGAAGGTAGAGAAGGAATGAGCAGAGATGATGATTACTTGGGCAATGTTTCACTTCCATTGAAATTGACCAGATATGCAACAGATGACATAGCTGCTAAAGCAAGTGGGTTGTCTCATAGCTTTTCTTTTCCGGTCCGAGCACGAGCTTCTGGGCGGCTCCCTGAGCCAGTCACTGGGATATGCCCCAAGATTTCAACAGTATTGGAAAGCTGATTCAGTCAGCTTGCATATGCATTGCTTGACTTAAGGTTTGGCTGGTTAGCAAGCGAGGGGAGCTGCCTAGAAACTGCTGCTGGTTGCTGAAAAGAAAAGCCCTAGGTTACCTTTGACCAGCCCTACGGCAGCCTGCATCTGTTCAAGTTGTTAAGCAGATGTTCAGGGTTTTTAACTCCTGATCAACAACTACACATTTAACCAGTGATGGATATAAACAGGTGTTTCCTGATCAACAACGATACGTTTAAGCAGTGATGGATATGAACACGTGTTTCTGATCAACGACTATACGTTTAACCAGTGATGGATGTAAACAGGTGTTAACACCCCGACACCTGTTTAACAACCTGAACAGGGTGCAGGCTGCTGTAGGGGCAGGCTGCACAGATTAATGACGCTCTCAATTTGAGCACAGCGATACACACCTACACACACATAATGACATAATAATCCTTGATTCGAAGTATTGAACCTTATCTTTTCCCCAACCACGAACCAATCCGGACAATGCCCAATGAGTTAAACACAAGGCACTGTTTTTGACAGGACGCGCACCTGGCGTTGGCGATAGCTGGGTTTTCAGCACGCTTGAGCTGAGCAGAGACTAACCCTGCATCCAAGCTGCGCCTGCCGCATTGCTGCTGCTGCTGCTGCTGTTGTTGTTGATGCTGCTGGACAGCTGCAGCTACCATCAACTGCTGCATCGCTACAGCTCCCATTTCAGGTGTGATCACCTGGCCTCCTGCCAGGCTGGCACGCATGCTCTTGCTGAGGGCTGGATCAAAGTAAAGGAGAGGAGCAAGGATAGGGTCAGAACAATTGTGTAACTGGGCACTACATGGGCTTAATCAGGCCATTAATTTTACTATTATTCCAGTCCCTACCAAAATGTTTAGAAACGTATAACTAGCCCAGAAATAAATTACACATCAATACTTCAAAACTACACGAGTCAGCGCACTTTAACAATGTCTGGGTTCACAGCCCCTTGACTGTTTTGTACTGTGTATTCTAAGTCTATTTTCTGGATCATGTAGGTTATTCCAGGCTATTTCAGATTATCTCAGGTTATCTCAGGCTATTCCAGGTTATTTCAGGTTGTTACAGGTTATTTCAGCAAGAACAGGCAACAAGCTGAAGAGCATGACAGGTCTGACAGGCACGGTTTTTACTTGGGGCTTCGAGTAGTAACTTCTAGACAGCTTCTTTCACCCTCCCATGGGCCAAAGCTGAAGCTAGCTAGTGCGTCTAAAAGCTGGCGTGACAGGTATTCGAGCGCAGCTGTAATATTGGGGCTTGACTCAGTCCCTGGCTAATGGAGCTGGGTAGAAGCTACTAAAGTTGCAAAAATGATAAGTGTTGACAGAGTAGCCCACGCACCATTTGATAGAATGCTTGCTTGTATCTCAGCCGCGCTCATGTTGTGCAATCCAGGGTTAGAGCCCAAGGACTGCATGCTGTTGTAGCTCATGTCTGACAGGGAACACTGGCCAGGGTTACTGTTCTTGACAAAGTTCTGGAGAGAGGATGCAGCGGCGGATGCACTGTTCTGCAGGTTCATGTTCATGGCTAGCCTGGAGGCCATGGCTGAAAGGAAAAGCCAGAGGAGGGGATGTGGGGATGGGGATGGGGAAGGGCCAGTAGGACTGGTGTCACTGTGTGCGAAGGATGTAGGTGATGTGATGTGGGTGATGTGATGTGGGTGATGTGGGTGATGTGGGTAATGTAATGTGATGTGGTGTGGGTGATGTGATGTGAGTGATGTGATATGGGCGATGTGATGTGATGTGGGTGATGTGATGTGGGTGATGCGATGTGGGTGATGTGATGTGAGTGATGTGATATGGGCGATGTGATGTGATGTGGGTGATGTGATGTGGTGTGGGTGATGTGATTTAATGTGGGTGATGTGATGTGGGTGATGCGATGTGGGTGATGTGATGTGAGTGATGTAATATGGGCGATGTGATATGGGCGATGTGATGTGATGTGGGTAATGTGATGTGGGTGATGTGATGTGGTGAGGGTGATGTGATGTAATGTGGGTGATGTAATGTGAGTGATGTAATATGGGCGATGTCATATGGGCAATGTGATGTGATGTGGGCAATGTGATGTGGGTGATGTGATGTGGTGTGGGTGATGTAATGTGGGTGATGTGATGTGGGTGATGCGATGTGGGTGATGTGATGTGAGTGATGTAATATGGGCGATGTGATATGGGCGACGTGATGTGATGTGGGTGATGTGATTTGGGTGATGTGATGTAATGTGGGTGATGTGATGTGAGTAATGTGATGTGGGTGGTGTGATATTATGTGGGTGAGGTGAGGGGGATGATGTTGTGTAATGTAGGTGATGTGATGTTGATGATGTGGGTGATGTGATGTAATGTTGGTGATGTGTCGTTGGTGATGTGATGTTATGTTGGTGATGTGATGTTGGTGATGTGATGTGATGTTGGTGATGTGATACTGGTGATGTGATGTGGGTGATGTGATGTTGGTGATGGGGGTGATGTGATGCGATGGGGATGGGGATGATGGTGAGGTGCAAGTAGGACTGGTGCAACTGGGTGCGGAGGAGTAAAGTGGTTAGGCTAGACGGGACATGCCCATCACAATATAACATGAAGGGCTGGAAACAATCCGATCCCCTAGGCCACAAAAGAGTGATGGTTCGACAAGAAGGAGGGTTTACGCGCCTACCTTCAAAAACCTTGAAAGGATGAACAGTCTGGTCGCTACTCCCGGCAAAAGTGATGGGTTGGGCTTGTGGGAATTGATCACCTCAAAATGAAAAGGCTAAATAACTCCAAATACCATCTCCAATATATGCAAAACGCTAGACTGTGGCTCACACCTGACTGGTCCCCATGGTTTCCATACACAGTAACGTGGTCCAAACTGGATCGGCTGACGTGGTCCAAACTGGCACGGCTGACGTGGTCCAAACTGGCTCGGTTGACATGGTCCAAACTGGATCGGCTGACTTGATCCAAACTGGATCGGCTGACGTGGTCCAAACTGGTGCGGCTGGGAACACCACTGGGAACACCATTGAGGTCACTCTCCTCTGAAATAGCGCGCAGTTGGCTGTAGCTACTGTCCACACCACCAGGGAAGACATGCATGATGCTGGTCAGTCCAGGCCCGATGATGCCAGCACCTGCAGCACAGAGTCAAGGGGAGTCAGAAGCTGGGCAGCAAGCCACAGTGATGGTGTTTAAACTCACTTAATGGCTACCCCACCCATCCATGCACCAGCCATCCTGCCTAACATGCTGCCCCTTCCCATGCATGCCGCATCCCATGGAATACATTTGTGACATGACAGGTCTAACATGCTGGAAAACATACACTTATTGTAAGGCCATCCGAGGTGGACTGGTGACGAGTTCATGAATTGCCCTCACACATGGCATGTTAGGTTAGGGACATGCTGGCATTTGGACCATGGACTCACCATTGTCAAACGATCTACGCTGATCGTTAGACAGAGGTCGCTTGAACATGCCCTGCAAATTAGAATTCTCCTCCTTCGGAGTGGCCCTGTCGATAGCTATTTCATGTCCGTTCATCCAGTGCTTGATCGCCATGACCTTTTCCACAGAATCCGGGGATGTGAAGGTTACAAATCCGATTCCGCGGTAGCCTTGCTTGGAATGGTCCCGAGGCATGTAATCGTCCTGGAGCTTCCCAAAGCTCTCGAAGTAACCCCGAAACTGGACTTCAGTAACTGACGGCGGAATCCGAGCAACGAAGATTCTCGTGGTCCGAGGAATGGACGTCTCACCCTGCAAGGAATGATGATGGCATAAATGTTGCGACTTAAAGCAATTAGCCACCGGACTGCCGCTGCCGAGTTGGACAAGGCAGGCACTCCTTCCCTCTGGCAGACTAGCAAGACCGACGTGCCAGACTATCCAAGAAATTCGGGAATGTGGTGTGATAGCAGGAGACAAGAAAAACTTAGCACACGCAGGATGCCCAAATACCTCACTGTGGGGGCTGTTCTCACGACAACCAAGATCTCGCCAAATTTACCTTGGGGAGAGCAGCCTTTGCTTCACAGCGCCTTCCGTCTATCGAATGCTCTGCAGCGAGGGCTACAGTTGCAGCTGATGTCTCATGGAAGGTGACGAATCCGAACCCACGCGATTTGCCTGTGTAACGATCCTTCATCACTTCAGCTTGCTCCAGCTCCCCAAACTTTGAAAAATACTCCCTCAGCGCATCCTCCCTACAAGTCAGTGCAAGACAGGTTCAGGGCCGCGGATGCTAGTCGCCTGTCGAGCAAATAAGCAAAACGTGTCTTAACTATGATAAAACCAGATGTGCTCACAGCAATTAACTCAGCCCAGTTAAGCGCAAGCGTTCTAGAATAGTGATGAACAAGGCAAATCAGCAGATTGCAATGTTTTCGTGGACAACGGGATTGTCGATGCAAGGAAGTGGCTTCAACCTACGTGGTGTCCCATGGGAGTCCTAGAATCGCCAGTTTCTTGGGATGTTCAACATCGTCTAAAGCGGTCCCAAGCTCTCCCATTGAAAGCGGCTCCATCGTTGTCATCTAGCCAGGAAGCTGGGCAGTAAGTGTGGTGGATAACGATCCTCCCACTGAGTTGCCACGCGGTGGTGACGACTTTCCGACAGATGACGAACGACTTCTGTAGGTAGTTGAAACCGAGCGAATTGACCCACTGATCAGTGTCTGATCAGCTACTCGGGAATACCTAAAACGAGGGTTCCATTAGGGTCTAGACGCGCTGGAAGCGGGAAGGGAGTCTTAAGCCGTGCTTCTGACTCTTAGGGCCGTCTAAACTCCTGAGATCATTTCTTAGGCTTCCAGTTACAAGGCACTCCGTGTTACGAGGTATTCATATACCACAATTGGTTTCGGAGCCTGGTCGCGCTTTCAAACCGCTCCACTCGCTTTACTCCCCCCCCCCCGACGTCCCCTCGAGCCCACCATCACCGAGTATGGCCTCTTCTTCAGCCCACGCTGCTGCGGCTCCACCTTCTGAGGTCCCGGATGTTGACGACATGGACCACGAGAGCTCGTCCAGCAAGTCAAGGCTTGGGAGCTGCACGAGCTCTCCAAGGAAAAAAGAAAAGGCGCTGGAGGGCCGGCACCTTCGCCTCCCGACCTTTCAGCTACCGAGAAGGAGCTGAAGGAAGCGCGGATGGCTGTCATAGTCAATGGCAAGAAGGTCGCCACAAGGCCTGACTCCACGCCGCTTGGCAAGGCTGCCGCGCACGTTGCCCTAGTGGAGAAGGACAAGGTTATCGCTAGCCTCGAACTTCTTCACCATCACGAGGCCGAGGCCACCGCATCCAAGCACCTTGAGGAGATGGCTCGGCTCCAAATGCGAATGAGGGATGCCGAACAGGAGACACTTCGAGTTTCCGCTCTCCTGAAGGCCCAGCAAACGCTCCCCGCTGGACCACCTGATGGCCCCGCTGCTGGATCGCCTGCAACGCCCCCCGCCCCCGCCGGACAACCCGCGGCCCCCACAGCTGGACTGCCTGCGGGCCCCCCTGCTGATGGATCGCCTGCTGCTGGCCAGCCCGCTGCTGAAGCGCCCGCTGCAGGACCGCCCGCTGTTGGCCCTCCCGCTGGACCTCATTCGGACGCTTTAATGGCTCTACGTGCCCAGATTGAGCTGCTGGAGGCCAAGGCCAAAGTGGCTGAGCTACAAGCTGCGGCAGCTAAGGTAGAGTCACATGTTTTGCCCTTGGTCCCGAGGCCCTTAGTTGGCAAGTATGAACGTCCATCCCTTTGGACTGGGGTAGAAGACAAGAAGCTCCCGAGGGGTAGGATTTGGTGGAAGTTGCTAGAGTCATATTGCGCGTTGCACCATATGTTAGTACCATCCAACATACCAAACTTCTTTGGTGGGGTAGCTGCCGAGTGGCTAGACCACCTCATGACCGCGTCACCGGCCATTACGTGGGCTGAGATAAAAACTCAGTTCCTAAACTTCTATGACCCCTACCATGCTGACGACGACATCAATGCACGCCAACGGCTGCATGCCAACTCGATTCGGCAGACCTCGACGGTTAGGCATTACGCTATGGCTTTCCAAAACGAAGTGCGCATTGCCGGGGGTATGCAATTGGATGATCAGCTAGTTCTGTTTCGGTTTGGTCTGATTCCAACCATCGAGGCACGATGCCGCAGACGTACTGCTGCACAAGGAGGCCGATTTTCCTCTTTAGACGAGCTTGTCGAACATGCTGCTGCCATTGAAACTGAACTTGCTGCCACCAAAACACCAACCCCTACCTCGGCCATGTACGTTCAGGCAAAAGGCAAACGGCCTGGTGGACCTCACGAGGGGTCCACCCAGCACAAGCACAAGAAGGGCACGGCCCAGACTCCAGCTGCAACGGGCCCGCCGCCCATTTCCAGCCCTGCGGGACAGCTACAATTTGCTGAAAAGCATAAGTGGAAGCAGGCTGACGGTCAGCCCTGGACACCGGATGCTATTAAACTAGCTAAGGAGGGTAACTTGTGTTACAAGTGTGGTACGAAGCGCACGGCCGCTACAGCCACCGCCCCCTCCAAGTGCCCTAGCTGCCCTACCGTTAGGAAGTAGGATGTAGGTCTGCTTGTAGACATAGATAGGGAAGTTCTGTTTCAGTTTCCGTCCCCTACTATCTGTGTAACACCATCTACAGCACAGACCACATCCCCTCCTTGCCTTCCGACCCTGCCCCCGCCTCCTGCCATTCCATGCATATCTGCTTGCACAACAGCTTGTGTCCACGCGGACCAAGCTACCGCACACTTTGAGGCCACCCTATCGGGGGTATCTGGCAAAGTTCTCATTGACAGTGGAGCAGACTCTGTCTTCGTAGACGCAGAATTCTGTGCTAGGGCAAGTTTAGCCACCTTTACGGGCTCACCAGTCATGGTGCGGGTAGCTGATGGATCCCAAGTCCTCACTACTACGAGAACGAGTTTTGTCCTGAACTTAGGCAAACATAGGTCAGAAATTAAATCTGCTTATGTCCTCCCTACGCTAGGGCCCGGCACCACCGCACTTCTCGGAAGAAGTTGGATGATGCAGACGGGGTGCTGCATTGGTTTTGAAGAGACACGTCTCAGAGCCAGTTTCAAAATAGCTAAAAAGCATAAACGTAGAGTAGCAGTCGAACTGTATTCCAACCGACTCGAGTCGGAACCTCTCTCCATCAAGGAATTGGTTGCTTATACTTTGGCACGTATCGAATTTTTTGACACAGCACAGCGAAAAACGCCAGGAGTCCTGTCGAACAGAGCACTTAAAAAGTTTATCCGCAAATCAAAACAAAAACTCAATTGTTTCGAAGTCCTAGTCACATCAGTGGACCAAGACGACGATGCCTTTACAATTCGAATAACGGCAGCACAAGCAAACACGGTGCAACAAACGAAACACGAACGGATAATCTCGGGTTGCGAAACGGACTTTAAAAAGGTCTTCGCCCCGGCGGACAAGATTTCTGACCTTAGGGCTGACACCCCATTCGTATGCCCCCTCACGGAGACGGCATCCCCACAATTCTCTCGAGGACACAGGTTGTCCCCCGCAGAACTGCTAGAGGTCCAAAACCAAGTTAAAGACTTGTTGGCCAAAGGCTACATCAGCCCTAGCTCGAGCCCGTGGGGCGCACCAGTCCTTTTCATCGCCAAACCCGATGGCTCTTGGAGGATGGCTATCGACTATCGTAAATTGAACAAGGTCACGGTACCAAATCGCTATCCCCTCCCACGAATTGACGATCTGTTTGACTCAGTTCGAGGAGCTAGTGTGTTCTCAAATCTGGATTTACGTAATGCGTACCACAACATACAGTTACATGATTCAGACGTCCCGAAAACTGCATTCATAACCCCGATGGGACTCTATGAATTCAAGGTTCTCCCTTTTGGGCTAGCAAATGCACCCTCGGCCTTTACAAAAGTCATGAACACCGTGTTCAGAGATTTAATTGGCAAATTCGTCGTCATTTACTTGGATGATATTCTCATCTACAGCAGTAATGATGAAGAACACGAAAAACACATTCGAATTGTGTTACAACGTCTTGAAGATAACCACCTCTTTCTTAAACGAGAAAAGTGTTTCTTCTATAGACCGGAAGTCAAATACCTAGGGCATGTGCTCTCCGGTGAAGGCGTCCGAGTCAACGAAACGAAGGTGAAAGCAGTTGCAGATTGGCCCACACCTACCTCCTCGAAGGAAGTTCAGCAGTTCCTAGGACTCTCTAACTTTTTCAGAAAGTTTATCCAAGGTTACTCGACGCTCGCAGCCCCTCTAATCCAGATTTCGAATCTAACAGACAGGCCAGCACCGATTTCACCGAAATTGAAACCGCCAGGACTGACAAAATCACCGACGGTGACACCAAGTCCGAAACCACTCGGAAAACGACAGGCAGGGCTCAAGGGACCTGCATTTCAAAATGTTTGGACCCAAGCCTGCCTGGAGGCATTCCTCGGCATCAAAGAAAGTCTTACGAAGGCTCCTTTGCTTGCACACCCCTGACCCAGCGAAGGACTATCGGGCGGTAACCGATGCTTCTGTCGTTGGTACAGGGGCGTTCTCATGCAAGATGGGCGACCCATCGCGTACCACTCTCACAAATTCTCAAGCGCTGAACGAAACTACTCCACGGGCGAGCAAGAATTACTCGCAGTGTACTTGGCCTTGAAAGAATGGCGATGCTACCTCGAAGGTTGCACTGGCAAGTTCGAACTTGACACCGACCACGAACCCCTCGTCTACCTTGCAAATCAGCCCATGCTGAGCAGAAAGCAGGCACGATATCTTGAGTTTTTCTCGCGCTTCACGAACATGAAGTGGGCTCATATCGCGGGCCGTACTAACGTAGCTGACCCTCTGAGTAGGAATCCAGCCTTCTCAGAGGCTACGGCTTTGTTCATTCAGAGGCTGTCCGCAAATGACCCACTCCACATGCGCGAAATAGCCCCAGATATTCTGCATGGTTACACGGAAGACTTGTGGTTCGATAATACGCACAATACCAAGTACCTCTCCAAACGGGCAGATGGTTTCTGGGTTGGCACCGGCAAATCCATACGAGCAGCATCTGAGTCGCAGATCGTTGTACCAAATGGTAATTCGCTCAAAGCTCGGATTTTGTTTGCTTTCCACGATACCCAACGAAGTGGACATGGAGGCATCGACCGAACTTTTCGATCTGTTGCACGCTACTATTGGTGGCCTGCCATGCGACTCGATGTCGTTGATTACGTACGCCACTGTGATTTTTGCCAACGGGTAAAAATTTCACATCAGAACCCGCAGGGTAACCTTCAACCCCTTTCGATTCCGACCGCCCCCTTCGATTCACTGTCCATGGACTTCATCGTTGGGCTACCGAAATCGAATGGTTTTGATCAGATCTACGTGATCGTTGATCGCCTTACGAAGATGGTCAAACTTATCCCATGCAAAACGACAGACGATGCTGAAAAGATTGCTACCCTGTTCCACGAGCGCGTGCTCAGCGAACAAGGCCATCCGCTTTCCATCATCTCTGATCGCGATGTTAAGTTCACGAGTAAATTTTGTCAAACACTCTTAACTCGCTATCCGACCTGGAATGTCGACTGCATTTCACCCACAAACAGATGGTCAAACAGAACGTATGAACAGTGTTCTCGAAGACACTCTTCGCCATTTTCCCTCTGCGAATCAGAAAAAATTGGGCCAGTCTTTTGCCGAATGCACAATTCGCCATCAACAACTCGTACAACAGAAGCATCCGAGATTTTCCGTTTCGGTTGCTGTACGGTAGATACCCTCGAGTGGCACTACAACCATCAGATGATGTCATCGCTACGGCACATCAACCAGCCCTGTCCTGGGTCGAGCATATGAATGATGCATATGACACGGCCAAGGCAGCGCTTAAATCCGCGAAGGATCGTCAAAAAACGTATGCAGACTTGCACCGTCGACCGGTGAAGTATACTCACGGTCAGGAAGTTTTGTTGAACTCGAAGAACATCAAATACTGGCCTGGTATGACTCGGAAGCTCATGCCCAGATTCGTTGGTCCCTACAAAATCTCTCACACTATCCAAAAGAGGGGGGAGACCATTGCAGTGACTCTATCCCTCCCCGAAGGATGGAAGATTCATCCAACGTTTCACGTATCTCTTGTCAAAGAATACCTATCCGACGGGACTGGGTTTATAAGACCAAATCCGGAATTGTTACGCACATGCGGTGAACCTATCTACGAGATTAGCAACGTTGTTGATCACAAGATACAGTCTGGTACGGTGTATTACTATGTACAATGGTTACACTCAGACCATGTTCACTCTTGGGAACTCGAAGAAGAGTTGTTACCTATGTGCTCTGAACAAATCGATTTGTATTGGAGACAACACCCTTCTCGGGTACGACCCGTGATAGGTGCCAACGACCCGAAACCTAAAACGGTTAAAAAACCTACTCACAGGGATTATGCGACTGTAACCCCTGATGAGTTTCTCATTCGAAAGAGTACTAGACTTCAGGAGAAGGCTAGGGCTAGAGAAGGGGGAATTGTGGTGGATAACGATCCTCCCACTGAGTTGCCACGCGGTGGTGACGACTTTCCGACAGATGACGAACGACTTCTGTAGGCAGTTGAAACCGAGCGAATTGACCCACTGATCAGTGTCTGATCAGCTACTCGGGAATACCTAAAACGAGGGTTCCATTAGGGTCTAGACGCGCTGGAAGCGGGAAGGGAGTCTTAAGCCGTGCTTCTGACTCTTAGGGCCGTCTAAACTCCTGAGATCATTTCTTAGGCTTCCAGTTACAAGACACTCCGTGTTACAAGGTATTCATATACCACAGTAAGCGCAAGAGCGAAGTCACGAAACAATTAGGACAGCTCAAATGAAGGAGAATGGACTACTTTAGAAACTGCTTATACAATTCTGCTGCTTTCGCGGCCTAAGTTTTTATTGCTTTCCAATGTCTCAAGAAAATGTCCTCTGGAAAAGGGGTTGGGGAGGCTCTTTATCTGGCGCCGTAAACCAGCCACTGGGACCAGCCACTATGCCAGGCTGGCGAGTGGTCCCAACTGACGAGTAGTACCCCTACCTGGAGTAGTGCCAGGTGATGGATGGATGGATGGAATCTAATACAAATCCTGTAGAAATCTATTGGAAATCTATTATAAATCTTCTGTTGGTCATCTTGGGCTCCCCGTGATTAGGAAAACTCTGCGTAACGGCGTAAATATTTTCGGCAAAGGGCTTTCTTTCGTGTTGTCCCTTCAAATTTCTTTGGCAAGGGAGAATATGTCAAGCTCTCTGATGTCAAGGTAATTGAGAGGATGCATTGATCATGAGCGAAAGCGCTTGTCAGATCACAATGCAATGTTGGAAAACGAAAGAAAACTGCCGGACAAATTCTAGGCGGCGTCACAAGCGACGCGGGAAATTGGCGGGACCCTTGTGACCTGCCCTGCTTTCTTTGTTAGAATGGCTGGGGGATGGGGGCTCACGCCGTTCGGAGCAGAGGTCTAGTCAGTCTAGTCTAGTCTAGTCAGCAGAGTTTCACGTCCTGCCCCGTCGTCACCGGCAGTCACTGTAGTAGGCACTCAGATCGATTCGTTGCTAGTTAGTTAAATTATCAAAAGAAGAAACCGTGGGCTTGCTGGCAAACAGACAGAATTTGTCTGAAAATGCCAGCAGGCGCAGAATCCTTGCACATGGAAGGCAGCGTGTTGGTGGACGCTGGAGGCTCGATCGGACGCTCTATATGTCCTCGGCAATTCAGCTTGATTGTAGCATTCGCATTCGGTGTGCCACAGAGGCTGTGTCACGTGTCTGACTGTGGATGTAGTTGCAGCGAACTTCATTCCATTGGCCAATGCATTGGGGCGGGGCCGGGGGCGCGGGCGGGGCGGAGTCAAGGGGCGGGTCGGGGCGGGTCGGGGGGGGGGGGGGGGGGGGGCAAACTTTTCGCGACAAAATTACCTACCTGGCACCGGGGAGGGTTTACTTTTTGTTTCCGGGGACGCGAAAATCTCTGTGGAAACACACCCTTTATAGCTCTATCTGTTTTTTGGCGGAGACTCCTCTTCATATCTGTCCGCCGTCTCTCCGTATGTCCGTGCCTCCGTCCAGGCGTTTGAACAATACCGGGCACCTCCGCACCCAAACCTTGGTCATAGTTGGAGTGCGCATGACATGAGTTATCAGCCTCGCAGCGGTTAATATCCTTTGCAAAAGTTGTTCAATGTTTTGTTGCTTTATTCGGCTACGAGTACCTACTTTCTGCTCTACTGTCGAAACTCCCTGCCGGTGACCGCTAAAGCGTTTTTCGTGTCGCTTGCGACACGCTCTTCGAACCTGGCACGTCCCTTGCTTGCGACGCTACATGGCTCTTGATTCCATGCGATCTGAATAAGCGCGCACGCAGACGCGTGGGAACTATTGCAGCGTCTCCCATGCATGTAGAATATGCACGGATTAATAGTCGGAGGGTCTCAACCTCCCACGTTTTACCCCATCCTTCACTTGCTCCTTGACGCATGTCGTTGGCCTCCTAAGTGGGGTGGTTTGGTAAACTGCACACAACCAATATTTTGAGTCCATCCGGAGTCCATACATATATTTTTTCGTAGGCCATTTATGCTACATGTTTTTTGTTAAATGCATATCTCCATAGGTGCATAAGTCTTGGTCAGCTTGAATCCCATTGTATCAGCCTATGGCATCCAGTCCACAGACAAATATGCTTTGGCATACAGTTGCCGAACCACATCAGTTAAATCTATAAATACTCAAATTTGGATGTGCTCAATTGGTGGGAACCAGGTCAAGTGAAACATGCTCCTTTTTTTAATATTGGCTTCCCTAAATTGAACCACATTTTTCGTTAGGAATCCATCATACGGTACGCGATCGCGCTAAAAAACATGAAACAGTAGGTAATCCTATAGCTCACATCTTCATATACAAGTCATGGTGATGGCAGGTCGTGGAAGGTAGCATACAAGCGGTACGGCAATACACCTTTTCAAAGACAAAAATAACTGATAATGTACATTTGTTGGGTGTCCTAAGTCTTGTACATAGACTCAGTTGCATCATTTTGAGTTCCAGTCTTTGCTTGATGTAGAGCAACAAAACAAAACGTTCCCCCAAATTTCAAATGTCAAATCACACTTTCGAAAACAATTAAAAACATATTTGTTTTTTAACATTTCTTTAAACATCCACATCTGAAGCCAGATTTAGATTTGGGATTTGGGGGTGAGTTATGAAGTTGGAAGGTGGAATTGGGACGACGGGGGGCGAATTGGGAGGAGAAGTCAAGTTGTATTGCTATTCCAGTTAAATCCGAGGCCAAGGCTGAACCTTGCGGTAGGGGTTCAATAATTCAATAAGCATTTCGCCCCGTGGAAACTTCATTCGCGGTAGCTCGTGCGATCTCGTACTGCAATCTAGTTGAAGTCGTTTCAAGCTTTTGTGTACATCTCGTGTACTGCAAACGGCCTCCCTGTTGGTGGTAGAAACTGAGAGCTAGGCTGCTCGCGGCCAGATGCGAATGCGAACAGAGACTAGCTGCAGAACCTAACTGACGCATTCGCAGACAATATGAATATATGATCTACCCAGAATTCGATTTCGAGCAGTTGGGGTCATGTACGGCTTTGAATCACAATAGCGATTCAACTTGGGGCGTTGTAGGACTTGGGCACTTTTGGATATATAGAAAACGTAGAAAGATTAAATTCGATACAAATGTCAAAAACAGTTTTTTGTTCCAACCTTCATGCCTTATTAATTTAGTTCCTTTCGGAACCGCACTGAAATTCGAGGTAGAGTTCAAGGATTGGATTGTTACATGTTTTCCCATAAAACTCTGTAAACTCTGGGTTGCTCGCCATCTTCGAATTCCAAGCCCCCCCGTGTAAACCAGGGAGACAACTAAGCAGATGACCGGTAGACAGTTTCAAGTTCAAGTAGGCTGTTTGTTGCCCCGCGATAAATTGGTATTGAAATTGAAATTGAAATTGAAATTGAAATTGAAATTGTTACATCCGTGTAATACAGTTACTCACAGGACGTGAAGTTAAGGACACCATAGCGTAAACCGGAGCTAGCTATAGTCACCGTGATAAATTGTTATGTTTCAATGCGGTTTTTCAGAACCCGTAATACGCTCTTTTAATTGAAGTAGGTATAATTTCCTGTATTACACGGATGTAACAATTTCAATTTCAATAGGTATAATTTAAGATCTCCCCACACGCTTTTGAATAATCTCTTCTTTAATTGACAAATACGGCGAGCAGCCTTTAAGGCTGAGGCCACGTGTGCGTATTCCAAGGGTACGATATACAAATATTGGATCAAGTATCCCATGAGTGCAGTGTTGTGGCAGCTGATGTGTCTGTCGAAGATGGCAAGCAGCTACAACCGGCTGGAACCATGTAATCCAATAGTCCGCCTACTCTTTTGCAGGAGTTTTCCCTAGTATTCTCCTGTTTATTTTGTTTTTACTGCTGGAGACGGCGAGCAGCCTAATTGCTGGCTGAAGCTATGTAACCAATTTCAAGTTCAAGTTTTGTAGGACTGGCAACGCCATTCGAACTGAATCCTCGGTGTTGCTGGTTTGTGTTGGGAGACCCACTCCCTGGGGTGAATATTAAAGTTACTACCCCGGGCTGTACCAGCAATAACACAAATTTCAAAATGGCGCAAGAAAAACACTACCTGATCTGATCACTATGAAGGCATTCATGGCTATACTTATTGAAAGTTGGTTTCGGAGACGGCAAGCAGCCAAATTGCTGGCTGAAGCCATGGATTAATGGCAGAATCCCCGGCAGATATGCAAGCGATGCTTGACTGTCTGAGAGATTTCTGTGAGGCTACTAAGATGGCTGTGAATATAAAGAAAACTGAGATTGTCGTTTTCAACAAGCAATTCTGTGATGAGGCCCGCATGGATCCTGATTACAAATTTGTCTATGATGGAGCACAACTTTCTACAAAGTTATCTTTTATCTACTTGGGATCCCTCTTTGTGGATGGTGACTCAAGCAATCGTGCAAAAGCTGCTTTTTCTAGGATGCTCACTAAGGCCCAAAAGGCACACCACATGCTCCGTAGGCGATGCCATACTATGGAGATATACAATATTGATATTCTCACCCACCTGTTTGATTCTCTTGTACAACCTATCCTGAATTTTGGCTGTGAGGTGTGGGCTCCTTTTATTCTGAACAACACACTTATCTCAAATGACCATGCTTGTGAGAAATGGCAATAGAGGTATACTTAAACAAATGTTGGGTGTTTGCCAATCTACTACATCTAATATTATCATGGAAGAGCTGGGTAGAACCCCGTTGTGTTTTGCTTGGCTTAAACAAGCTTTGCGCTTCTGGAACAAGACCATACATAAAGAACCTGAGGATCTCATTAGAATGGCTCTTGAGGAATCTTTTGACTCCAACACTGGCTGGGTTCATGACTTGCGTTGTGCTCTCCACAAGCTAGGATCCAGTAAAAACATCAACATTTTGGAGGCTGTCGATGTCGAAGGTATTATGTCTGAAGTTTTTGAGTCATGGAGGTTTAAGTACCCAAGTGACACCAATGCAGTTAGAGACATCCCTGATGAGAGAAGGGTTGGCTTTAAACGCCTCCGATACCAAAAATGGTTCGCAGCCAACAGCAATGATGAGAATGGCTTGATTCCCTTTACATCCGCCTTACATAAGCAGGATCAGATTCGTTCTATAGCACAGTTTAGAATGGGTTCCCATTGGCTGAACACAGAAAGAATGAGGGTGGTGGATAGAGCACACATCCCTCGCTCAATGAGACACTGTCAAATGTGTGGGTTCCAAAAACCTGAGGATGAAATGCATATGTTTGAGTGCCCTTTTTATAATGATATTCGCCTCCGCTACCAGAAGCTGTTTACAGATATTTATAGGCATGTCCATGAGGATACCAACTTAACCGTATGGAATGTGGAATTCTGCGATTCCACATTCAGAACCTTTATGAATGGAAATGGCACTAAGTCTTTTTGGAGCAACCTAGCCGACTATCTTTCTACTTGTAGAAGAGCAAGACAGGAAGCCCTGGACTGCTTAGTGGCACCGTAATTTATCATCCCTTTTTTTCTTCTTCTTGTGACTTCTCATTTGTTAGCTTCTTACCTCCGCCACTGTAAGTGGTTGAGATCTGGGTCCGGCTCTAAGGGGTTTAATACCTACGCCACCAAAACGGTGGTTGGGAGTTTGGTTTGTTTGTCCTCGACACCCCCCTGATGTAATGGGGTTTTTTGCTTTGTGGGTGCTTTTTCTTTTTGTTTAAAGCACAGAGTCTCATACACCCTCGCGGTGTCAAGTAGACTTTAACATGTAATGTAATGTAATGTAATGTAAGGATCCAAGTTCACGACCAAGTTGAGGTCCAAGTTCAAACTGGAGCAAGTCAGCATCAATCGTATTACAGCTTGCACAACTAATCCCAAAGGAATATAATGAAATGAATAAGCGCTATGAAACAAAATTCTTCTTCTCCCCACCGCCCCCCCCCCCCCCCCCCTCCCCCACCACACCACACCACCACACACGCACATACCCTACGCTCTCTTTGTCCTCTCACTTCAGCAAAAGAGTAAAACCTGGCTGGACACACTGCAGTGTTGTAGAAGGCTACTAAAAGGCGATAATAAATGAACGAACAAATCCGGTTCAGCACCTGGAGCCGCAAGCTGCTCACAAGCACTAAACTGCAATGAATGATAAACCATAAATGGGAAACCATAAGTGATTGGACATGAACAAATTCAGCAATAAATGGATGCAAAGTTCAGATTTAATGGCACTCTGGGGTGTGTGTGTGTGCTTTTAAGTAACTTTTGTGGGGGTAGAACGAAGTTGTGTTCCTATTTGTTTCCACTCTATACCACCAGCTCCATTCAAGAGCAAGGGCTGGTGGTAATGAGCTAGACTACAAATGGCTCTTGCAGTGACAGATTATATATATACATTCTTGTTATACATATAAATATATATGTTATATATATACATATATATACATGTATATATACATTCTTGTTATACATATTTGTTACATATAATTAAAGTAAATTATACCTTTACTCAGGAGGAGCCCAGGCCTATACATTTTCAGTAAGGCCGATCAATTTTTCTGAGAATGGGGCTATATTGGCATGATTCATGGATTTGTTTTTGAGCTAATGTTCAGGTCATGCTGGGCACCTCATTTGTTGTGTGTAAATGTGTATGTGTGTATGTGTGTGTGTGTGTGTGTGGGGGGGGGGTCAGCCCTCCTCAGATATTTTGCTATCTTTTTACTCAGACCTCAAAATGACAATCTAAGACCACAATTGAGATTGTTTAGACAATGGCAGTCCATTGGCACCCCTTAGGAACCAGGAGGGGTGTATGGGTGGGTGAATATGGGTGGTAAGGATGGGTGTGGAAGGGTGGGTATGGGTGGTTGAATGGGTGGTACGGATGGGTGTTTGGGTGGGTCAATGGGTAAGTGTGGGTATAGATGGATATGGATCCGAGGGTGAATGGGTGGGTGAATGAAAAATCAAAATCCATATATAATTTCATGTTGTGCCTCTTTATATTTGGGGGGGGGGGGGGGGGCTGTAACTATACTAGTTAATATTTATGTATATAATTCATGTACGAGGGTAGCCCATACGACTCTTATATAATTAATATATAAGACTTATGTATGAGGCTTATATGTAATTAATATATGAGGGTAGCCTATGAGAATCTGATATACTGAATATATAAGACTTATAAATAACACTTGAATGTAATTTATATACAAGGTTAGCCTATAAGACTCTTATATACTGGATATATAATACATATATAAGGCTTGCATGTAATTAATATACGAGGGTAGCCTATAAGAATCTGATGTACTGGATATATAATACATATTTAAGGCTTGCATGTAATTAATATACGAGGGTAGCCTATAATAATCTTATATTCTTAATAAATAAGACTTATATATAAGGCTTATGTATGATTAATATACGATGAGTGTTGTATATCATATATCATACACCTTAAATATTATTATGTAGCCTATAAGCATCTTATATGCTTAATAAATAAGACATATATAAGGCTTATATATGATTAATATATGATGGATTGATGGTAGCCGTCTTGCTTTTTATTTTTTACTGCCGGAGACGGCAAGCAACCAAATTGCTGGCTGGAGCCATGTTACCATTTTTAAGTTCTAGCTGAATAGGCTACACAAGCAGACCTAAAGGCTGGAGCTATGTAACCAAGGTCAAGTCCAAGTACAAGTCCAATGGGGTGCAATATGTACTGCATATGAACTGCAGATGTGACAGGTTAAACAGATGGCCGGAAGGTGCATTGGTAGAGTAGTATGGTCAACCAGCCAAGATGCACTGAAGCACCACAGGACAGATATAGCCAGCACAGAACTGACGAGGGACACATATTTGATGGCCTGCTGAGAGTAGCAGCTTCTATTAGCTCCTGCAGTGGACTCACACACAGGGCCACTGTTTTCTTTTCTGCTGAGAGTAGCAGAGACACCGCCCTTAAGGCTGACTTTAGGCAGTCTAAGCTTAAGAATCAGCTTTATATAAGGCTGATTAAAGCTTAGACTGCAGGCAGCCTTCAGGGCAGGGTTATGCTTTTGCCTCCTTCTTCTATTAGCCTCCTGAGCCAGCCAGTGGGCTTAGCTCCAATATTTCAGCAGTGCTAGAAAGCTGATATGTCAGCTTCAAGGTACGCTAGGTTGCTTCTGATTTGGCCCCAATAAACAGCTTGGGGTGCCGAGCTTCTTAGGAGCTGATACTTGTATGCTACAATCCAGGGTTAGCCTCCTAAGCTAAAGGAACTGCCTAGGAGCTGATACGCATTGCTGAGAAAAAGCAGTGCACAGGGTGTGCGTATTCCGAGCTCAAGCTGAAGGGGGTGCTGACACCATTTGGGCGCAAACACCACTACTGCGCTTCAGACGAGTGTACTTCAAACTACTGCGCTTCAGAATAGTGTACTTCAGATTACTGCGCTTCAGACTAGTGTACTTCAGATTAGTGTACTTCAGACTACTGCGCTTCAGACTAAGAGTATTGGTGCACTGGTGTTTGACAGGATGACCATACCAATGCACCTATCGGTCATCTGTAACAGAGATAACTGGATGTGTGTGTGGGGGGGTGGGGTACATTATTTGAGTGTATGTATGTGTGGGTTTGGGTGTGGGTGTTGTCCATGTGTAGTGACACATGTCATGAGTCTGGGGTGTTACGTATTTGATTATCAGTATGTTTTTGTCAACGGCAGCTTCTAGTCAGCCCTTCCTGAGTCCCTGGTCGGGGAAACATAAGTAGAGGGGCCGCTTAGAAGCTACCAATGACAAAATCGTGCAGGAAAAAAAACTTGAAACTTCAGAAAAAACTTGAGGGAGACCAGTGAGTACACCTGTTTTAGTTTGTACAGCTGAACTGCTGTACTTCTGTACTGCGTGTTAATATCACTGCAAAAGTGGCAGCTTCAGGTACAACCTACATCATAATTACAGTGGGAACAGCTCTCTAACTCTACACACGTATCAAGCCGTAACAGCTGTCACGGCTTGATGCGTTTGTAAAGATGTAGAGCTGTTCCCACTGTGATTGACATACGTGCAGGTAACTTGCCACACTTGCACAAAACCGGCACACAACTGGTAGCCAGGCACAAAACTGGTAGCTGCAGGTGGCAGCTGCGACATAAATTGTATAGTTGAGAATGCCGTCTGTTCAACCATCGTCCCAAAATCTGGACTAGGGAACACAGATGAGTGGTGAGCCTGCTGACCTGCACGAGGGATGGTGAGGGAGGGTGCGTGGGTGGGTGAGTGGGTGAGGGAGGGAGGGTGGGTGGGTGGGTGAGGGAGGGAGGAGGGAGGGAGGGAGGGAGGGAGGGAGGGAGGAGGGTGAGTGAGTGAGTGAGTGAGTGAGTGAGTGAGTGAGTGAGTGAGTGAGTGAGTGAGTGAGTGAGTGAGTGAGTGAGTGAGTGAGTGAGTGAGTGAGTGAGTGAGTGAGTGAGTGAGTGAGTGAGTGAGTGAGTGAGTGAGTGAGTGAGTGAGTGAGTGAGTGAGTGAGGGCGGGTGAGTGAGTGAGTGAGTGAATGAGTGGGTGGGTGAGGGTAAGTGAGGGAGTGAGGGATTGAGTGAGGGTGGGTGAGGGAGGGTGGGGGAGGGAGGGTGGCAGAGAATGTAAGGTAGCAGTACCTAGTCATGTCCATGCACACAACCTGCTCCCAGGCGCGCCTTTTTATATAAAAGATGCAAAGTAAAACAGCTGGGGTATCGTCACCCTTTCTTTTTTCTCACTGATGATGATGAATTGATGATTATGATGACTACATTTTTCCTGATACTTATGTGACTGCCGAAGAAAGAGAGCAGCCAAATTGCTGGGTGGGAGCCATGTGACCTAGTTCAAGTTGCATACATGAGTTCAAGTTGCATGCATAAGTTCAAGTTGCATACATGAGTTCATGCTGCTCACTAAATACACATCCCCTCATGGTGCAATTTATAACATTCCCTCATGCTGCATGCATGTACTTGTATTGAGGTCATGTGAGGTACTTATATACATAGTTACATACATGCTACTCACATCATGCAGCTCACCTCGTAGTCAGATGCTCACTTCCAAATGCGACGCGCAAACTTGCGGATAGAGCCGCTCCACCTGTTGGTACAGGCTAGTATCGCCGACGACCTGGGGGGTTTGTCAGGACTGGAGCTGTCAACCACGGGGGTAGCAGGATCAGAAATGTGGTGAGGCATTTGAGCTTGGGCCTGGTCTTCCGTTTCGTTGTGGCTACCGTCAAGGCTTGAGAAGGAGCGGCACACTCGGCGACGGGTCTTTAACCCACCAGTGGGTGGGAGGCCCTCAAAATGTCCGAGCTCGTGCTCGTACTCGTGCTCGTACACGTGGTCGTGGATGTTGCTCAAACCACTCCAGGGGATGCGGTCGCCTGTGTGGGTGTTCAAACGAGCTGGAGCACTGTAAGTAGGACTCTCTGGGCCGTGCATGTGTCCAGCTGTGCTCAGCACCGCACTTTGACCCAGGGCTTGGGATTGGTACAAGCTGCTGCAGCTGCTGGACTTGGCAAGGGTGGCTTGCTCCACTTCTTGCGGGGGTGTTTCCGGTGTGGTAGGTGCCAGTTCGGATTCGGATGAGAAGCAGGGGTCGTTGTATAGGTCACTATCGACTGGCTCATCTGGCAGCAGCATGGTCTCCATTGACTTGGAGGGCTGGTGAGGGACGTGGGGGCAGGCGGGCGGTGTGGGGGGGGCAAAGGATTCCTGTGTGGGCAGATCCAGGGAGCTTGAGGGAGAGCCAGGGGGGAGACAAGGCAGGGGGGGGGGGCCAAACCCAAGTCACTGCTTCCCTGGGGAGCGCGAGAGGTGGCATCGTCTGTCTCACAGTAAGAGTCCTCATCAGCTGCGTTGCTGGAGCAGATATCTGTGGCATGGTTGAAAGGCTCGGGCAGCGCCTCTTCCTCTGTTCCTGGGCCTGTGTCTGCTGAGTCTGCACTCCCATCGCTGGTCACAGCAGTCTGGCTATCTCCCTGGCTGCAATCGCTGAGGCCCCCGGCGGATTTCTTATTCACGGAGCGCTCGGCGGCCGCCACCGAGGCACAGTGCACGGCAGCGTCGAACGCTCCAATGCCCTCCAAGCGTAAGTGCTGTCCCGACATAGGCTCCTTGCAACCGAAGGTGAGCGAGATGTCGACGTCATCGGGCAGGCGGAAGAGCTCTCGGATGCGAGCTGTAAACTCCATAACGCCTGCGTTTCCCTGTTTGACGGGAATCCTGGGAGGGCAGAGCAACAGGGGTTGTTGTTGGTGGGTGCTAGTGCTGGTGGGTGTTGGGTGTTGGATGGCGAGTGGTGGGCGGTGGGTGGTGGGTGGTGGTGGATGGTAGGTGGGGGCTGTTGATGGTGGTTGTTGGGAGGTGGGTGGATGTTGGTTGTTGTTATTGTTGTTGTTGTTGTTGTTGTTGTTGTTGTTGGTGGTGGTGGTTTCATTGTTTATTTGTTTTTGCTACTCATGGAAGCTTCCAGCCAGTTTCCATAGCCAGCCAATGGATTCATCTCTAAGCTTTCGGCTGCATTGGAATGCCCGTAATATCAGCTTTCAGATGCACCGGCTAGATCCAGGCTTGTCCCAAGGAGGGGGAAAGGAAGCTGCCTAGAAGCTGCTATACGTAGCCCAAAATAGAAACAGTGGTTGGTTTATGTTTTTAATTTTAGTCCTACCCCATGGTAACAATAGCTTTTTTCCCGCTATCAGTAGCGATCGCTACCTGGGACCCTGTTTTGGCCAAACCTTCCGTTACAATAAGACTCGAATCTCAGCCCTGACCCCAGAACCCCCCCTTCGGTCCGCCTACCAAGTCGCTACCAGGAAGGAGCCCAACCTTAAAAGACACCAAATCCCTAATCGCTACCAGAAGACCCCCGTTCTGGAATCAAAACAAGCTCTGATGGTAACCCGTCCTGCACCATGTAGCACCCAAAATAAACAGTGGTTGGTTTATATTTATATTTATATTTTATATTTATACTTATCACAGCCCCTTGACTGCTTTGTTTTATATGCTCTGTCAATTTTCTAGCTCCTGCTGGCTTTTGTAGGCTTTTGCAGGTATTTTCTGGCTCCTGTGGGCTTTTATGGTACCCCATGGTAACCCGTCCTGCACCAAAAATAAACAGTGGTTGGTTTATATTTATATTTTATATTTATATTTATATTTATATTTATATTTTATCCTAATCACAGCCCCTAGACTGCTGTGGTATATATGTAGGGACGGCAAGTGGTTGGCCCCAGTGAAAGCAAATGGGCTGGCCCCCTCAACCTCACGCCTCGTAACAAGGCGTACTGTTTATTTATTTAGTGGACAGCAACGAATTTTAGTGTTTGAAAAACTAATATTAACTAATATAATTACAGTGTCAAAATGATATTAGTTTTTCAAATTAATTTGAAATTCTGGTGAGTCGGCTCGTCCGAATAATATTACATAATATAATATAATATTATCTATTCACTATCATTATATAGCATAGCCGACCCATATATAAATGCTATGTAAGTCAATTTTCTAGCTCCTGCTGGCTTTTGTAGGCTTTTGCAGGTATTTTCTGGCTCCTGTGGACTTTTATGGTACCCCATGGTAACCCATACTGCAGATACCTGTTTGATGGGAATCCTGGGAGGGTAGTGAAAGAGGGGCTATCAGATTTTTCTACTGCTTTTGGCAGTACCGTGGCGGCGGGTGGCTACTATTACTATAATCATGACTATTACTATTATTATTACTATTATTATTATTCTTATTCTCATTACCGGTACCATTCTTGTTCTTATTATTCTTATTATTCTTATTCTTATTCTTACAATTATTATTATTATTATTATTATTATTACTGCTATTACTGGTTTTGTGATTGTTTGTGACGCCACAGTACAACAGGGTTGACAAGGTTGCAAGAAACACAGGGGGTTGACACACTAGACAACAGACGCATATCCCCGCAACTCCTCCTGGGCGCACACAGGGTAAGGGTAAAGTCAAAGGCCATTGGTACGTTTACCACGGCGAACCACCAATAGTAAAAGCTACTGCACCCACAACCTAGACTATAGCACCCAACCCTCCAAGAAAGAGGAGAGGGGGCACACTGGTGCCCAAGCAGAACGCAACATACATAAATACATTACATACATAAATTACATACATACATACATTACATACATTACATACATACATTACATACATACATTACATACATACATTACATACATACATTACATACATACATTACATACATACATTACATACATACATTACATACATACATTACATACATACATTACATACATACATTACATACATACATTACATACATACATTACATACATACATACATTACATACATACATTACATACATACATTACATACATACATTACATACATACATTACATTACATACAAGCATACAAGCAGCTGAACATAACATGCTCTCCTCTCCTTACCTGTGGATTTCACCTTCAAAGTAGACAACCATGATAGGTTGTACATTCTGTACCTCTGGCTTTAACGCATCTGGCGTTAAACTCGATTTCCAGTCTTCCAAGCTTATGATGGCAGAAACCTGGGGGCGGGGGCGGGGCGGGGGGGGGGGGGGGGGGGGGGGGGGGGGGGGGGGGGTGGGGGGGGGTCAAAAACAAGGTTGGACTGCTGTTATGATTTCCTTCTCAATATTCTTTGCTTTTGACTAAAGGGGTGCTTGATGTTGGCATGGGCAGTTCAGTTTGGGCTTGGAAAAGCACACGCCTTGCTCAAGCACATGCCACACTGGATAGCAGGCAACGCTTGGAGCTGTCTATGGAGGTGTGTGGAGGGGGATAGCTGTGGGGGTGGGGTGGTAAGGTACGGGGTGGTGTGGGGTTTGGGTGGTGTGTGTGCGCTCCTAAGGTTGTAACGAGGCACACGTATTGGTGTTGGCCATATATAATTGGCATATGCACGTGCATGAGCATGTGCATGGGCGGGATCATGTTGAACCCAGACAGTTGATAGCAGTAGAGATGTATGAACGTTTCTCATAAAATACAGTTGCCAAGCCACTTGCCAATTTGAACTTATTGGAGCATAAAAAAGCCCATAAATCTAAGCCCTTACAACTGTTGGTTTAGACGGAGTTGGAGATGAAATATAATTGGAAGTTATATTAATTTTCTTTAGCTCATGGTGTCAACATCCACCAGCCTGCTGTAGCTCATTAACACTGAATCACTAGAATGCACATATATGTGTCCTCCCTGCCCCTGTTCTGATCATATTTTTTGCAGCTTGCAGGCCTTGATCCCCTCTAAATTTCCCACCATCAGAGTGTCCTATTTATTTTCTTGAGCTCACCTGCATGTGGTTTCCTCTAGTCTTCCAGCCTGCTGAAGCTGCCACCTGGCTAGGCACTTGGCGTGCACTTTCCGAGGACATGCACAGGGACTAATAAATGGTTGGTCTAACTGCTTCTCTTCCAGGCAAATCCAGCAAACATCATCACTCTCCTGAGGGAGGGCACAGCAGTTGGAACGTATGAGTATGGTGGCTGACATGCAGACATGTGGGCTGTTGGGTACCGAGGTGGTTGGGTGTTGATGCTAGTACTAGTTGTCGACGGGGAAAAGGTTCGACAGGGCCAGGTTGCAAGCCCTTTCTGTTTCGATTGTTGGCTGAGACATGCCAGTATCCGGCCGCGTCAATGCTGACAGAGTTTCGTCTTACTTCCAGTTACTGCCAGTACCCAGCCGCGTCCCTTCAAAATACTAGCAAGATCGCGCGTTGAGTGCTGCGCCCTCTCTAGCTGGCTCGCACGCTATACAACGATACGACTCCATGCAGAAAGCAGCTCATGCAAACGATCACACGACCAGAAATGACAGCAGCACTTCAGTGGCGCTGTTGCTGTCCTCGTTTTTCAAGGATTGCGAGTCCCATTGCTATGCCATGCCGTGCCATGCCATGCCTTGCCGGATGTCATGCAAGGCCGTGCTACGCCTTGCTGGTGAGCTGGCTTGCTATGCTCACCAGCATCATCGTCACACAACCCCTAGGCGAGCGATGTCACACATTCCTGTAATGTGTTCACCTAAGCATGTCCAATCGCGTCCCCATCTTGCAAATCCCATCCCCATCGCAGAAGAAGTATTCCACGCAACTCGCGCTACGAGCTGCGGTGGCAAGATGCGACATGCAAATATGCGGACATGGAAACAGACAATGCCAGCCGTGCAAGCTACTCACCACATCCATCCGCGATATGGATGCCTCTTGAACCATAGATTCGAGGAGAGCCATTTGCTTGTTTGCTGGGTGCGCTGGGGTCGAGGCTATAGGAAGGGACATGAAAGTGAAGACGCGTTATGATGGGATATGACGGCATGTAGATATGCAGTTGTGCGTTTCATCGGAATATGCGTTTAGTGAAAGAAAGAGAGCAGCTGCCCTCGACTGATTGCAGCTATATAGCCAAGTCCAATACTTGCATGAGTTACACAAGTTACATGAGGGTGCGAGACATCAGCTCGGAAACGACATGCATTGCGTTGGAAAGGCGAGAGTGAGATACGCAGGGCGGGTATTAGAAGCAGCGCAACCTCGATGCTTGCCTACCTGCAACAACAGTGGTTGGATGCAGATGACAGTTACCGAAAGCCTGCGAGCAAGGAGTTATAGTCAGAATCGGGCTGGTAGGGATGAAGCTGGCACAGTTTCTGTAGTGGTGGAGGCCTCGCACCAGTGGGCTTTCACGAACGCGCGGGACGAAAACAAACGGAAATAATAGTGGCCAATCGGTCACGAGGACGGATTACAATACTCTGCATACGAAATGCACATATCATCTCATTCGAAATCCGCACTACGAATTGTGCTACGCTGGCGCCCCCCGCCCCCGCTGGCACCCTGGCACCTGACGCGCCACGCTTTCAAATTCGGTTTCAAATTGAAATCGCCAAGCCACGCCACACCATAACCATAATATTGGAACCACAGGTGGCAGGTGGCGATATTCCCCACCACACCTACGTCCAGCCATTCAACTCACCACCCCTCATCTGCATCTAATCTCCCCCCCTTCTGCCTCGGGTCCCCAGAATGATCGGAATGCAATTGAACAGAATGATCAAGCCCTTCGGTTGCGCGAAGATGCATAAGCGGGCTATGAGGCTTGTACCGGTCGCCGCTGCGAAGAAGGACACCCTCCTTAGGAGGTAGGCCATCCTATTAAACGCAACTCAATCCCGTGCCACCATTCCCAATGGCCTTATCGATTCTCGCCCTCCTCAACCTCCCCATCCTCCTCACCCTCCGTCGCTCTCTCTCACCCGCACCCATCCAATCCAAACCCGCCATGCCCCCACAGTATTTCTGACATGGGCGAGGTGGCGATCCTGGTAGTAGACTCGACCAACCTGGTGTCCGAGGTAAGTGCTCAGGAGCAGGATTAAAGCGCGGCGCGAAGTGCGAGTTCGGGACAGACACTTAACCAATTTGTGGTGCCGGGTGCAGGCAGCGGCGCGCCACAAGACAGCGCCCACTTCCACTGCCGCGCTGGGCAGGACTTTGACCGGAGCTTTACTCTTGGGAGCTTTCCGAAAGGACGATGAGAAGATCCAGGTGCGGAATGTGGCACGGCATGCAAATGTGAGGCCTTCCTCTCTCCACCCCATGAACCCTGGTACCACAGTCCTCCCCAACACATGGACCCACCTCCACACACCCCAGTCACCCCCCTCCACACACCCTGTCACCCCCCCTGCCCCCTCCCCCCCCACCCCCCACCCCCCACCTCCCACACACACCAGTCACACCCCTCCACACCCCCTGTCGCACCCCCTGTCACCTCCCCCCCCCCCCCCCCCCCCACCCCCCCCCCCCCCCCCCCCCCCCCCCAATGACTTAACCCCACGTGACCGAAATAACCCCTCCAAATGACCACAAGCATCCCCACATGAATACTCCCCCCCCCCTCCCCCCTCCCCCCGCCACACCCCCCCACATGACCCAAAGCACCCCCCACATGACAAACATAAGTCCCACTTGACCAAAGGCATCCCACATGAGTACAAGCACTCCCCGCATGACTAATAGCACCCCCACATGACTAAAAGCACCCCCACAAGAGTAATACCCCTACATGAGTGAAATAAAGCCCCCACATGACGTAAAGTACCCTCCATATGACTTAAAATACCCCCACATGTCTAAGTGCACCCCCACAAGACTAGTAATACCCCTACATGAGTGAAATAACCCCCCACATGACGTAAAGTACCCTCCATATGACTTAAAATACCCAACATGTCTAAGAGCACCCCCACAAGACTTATAGTACCCCTAAATGAGTGAAATAACCCCCCACATGACGTAAAGTACCCTCCATATGACTTAAGGTACCCCCACATGTCCAAGAGCACCCCTCACATGACTTAAAACACACCCCCACCAAGACTAATAGTACCCCTACATGAGTGAAATAAACCCCACATGACTTAAAGTACCCTCCATATGTCTTAAAGTACCCCCACATGTCTATGAGCACCCCCCACATGACTAAAAGCACCCCCCACAAGACTAATACCCCTACATGAGTGAAATAAACCCCCACATGTCTATGAGCACCCCCACATGACCAAAAGCACCCCCCACAAGACTAATACCCCTACATGAGTGAAATAAACCCCCACATGACTTAAAGTACCCTCCATATGTCTTAAAGTACCCCCCACATGTCTATGAGCACCCCCCACATGACTAAAAGCACCCCCCACAAGACTAATACCCCTACATGAGTGAAAATAACCCCCCCACATGAACTTAAAGCACCCCCCACAAGACTAATAGTACACCCTACACAAGTAAAAGTACCCCCGTACACAACTAGAAGCCCCTGCCCTCCCCTATGCTGTGTATCTTAGATCACTTTCCAGGGAGATGGGCCCCTGGGCCAGTGCGTGGCAGTGTCTGACACCTACAGGATGCAAGGGTCAAGGTTAGCAACCCTAGCGCCACATGAGTACAAGCACTTCCCACATGACTAATAGCCCCCACCACCACCACCACCACCACCACATGAGTAAAAGCCCCCCCCACACACACACCACACACACCACCACACACACACACACACACACACACACACACACACACACAACTAATAGACCCCCCCCCACACACACACCACCACCACACACACACCACCACCACCACCACCACCACATGACTAATAGCATCCCCCCCCATGACTTAAAGGCCCTCCCCTATGCTGTGTATCTTAGATCACTTTCCAGGGAGACGGGCCCCTGGGCCAGTGTGTGGCTGTGTCTGACACCTCCGGAATGCAAGGGTCAAGGTTGGCAACCCTAGCGCCACATGAGTAAAAGCACCCCCCACATGAACTAATAGCCCCCACCCCCACACCACCACCACCACTACACCCACCACCACCACCACTACCACCACATAAATAATAGCCCCCACCCCCACCCCGCACACACACACACACACACAAACACCACCACCACCACCACATGACTTAAAGGCCCTCCCCTCTGCTGTGTATCTTAGATCACTTTCCAGGGAGACGGGCCCCTGGGCCAGTGCATGGCTGTGTCTGACACCTACGGAAATGTGAGGGGCAAGGTTAGCAACCCTAGCGCCGACCCCCCGCTCTACGACAACGGCAAACTTAATGTAGCAGCCGCTGTTGGAAATGGTGAGGATTTATTTTGAAGTAGAATTTGATTGTGTTGTTGAAATAACATAAGTCTCCCTTGGCTCTGTCAAGCTGCGGGAACTTTTGGAGTCCAGTAGAGCAACAGGAAAATGTAAATCATAAATCATCATCATCATCATCATGGTAATAACAATAATAATAATAGTAATAATAATAGTAATAATAATAATAATAATAATAATAATAATAATAATAATAATAATAATGATAATAACGAAGTGCTGGTGCTGCTGTTCATAGTGGTGAAACTAAGGAGAGTTAGAGTGTATGGTAGCTTGGACTATGTGATGGCGCAGCTGTTAGGAATGGCGAGAGTTTAATTGAAGGAGAATTTGATTGTGTTGTTGCATCATCCAGGCATGATGTATGTGTTGGTGCTGCAGTTGGAAATGGTGAGAGCTGAAACCGAGGAGGATTTGATTGTGTTGTTGCGGTGCTGCTGTTTGGAATGGTGAGCTTGGAATTCAAGGAGGATTTGAGTGTGATGCGGTGCTGCTGTTTGGAATGGTGAGAGTGGAATTCAAGGAGGATTTGATTGTGTTGTTGCATCATCCAGGCATAATGTATGTGTTGGTGCTGCTGTTGGAAATGATGAGAGCTGAAACCGAGGAGGATTTGATTGTGTTGTTTCGGTGCTGCTGTTAGGAATGGTGAGAGCGGAAGTCAAGGAGAATTCGATCGTGTTTTTGCATTAGCGCGGCATGATGTATAAGTTGGTGCTGCTGTTGGAAATGGTGAGAGCTGAAACCAAGGAGATTTTGATTGTGTAGTTTCTATAACTAAGTGTTGGTGCCGCTTTCAGGAGTGGTGAGAGTTGAAACCGAATTGATATGATACTATGATTAAAATTTAAATTGAAGTAAGTATTTGATCGTAATTGAAATTGAAATGTGAATTTGATTGCAATTGAAATGAGAAAAGGGATTAAATTGACATTGAAATTGAGAATTTTTGATTGAAATTGAAATGTAAATTGATATTGAAATAAGAATTTGATTAAAATTGAAATGATAATTTGATTGAAATTGAAATGAGATTTTGATTGAAATTGAAATGAGATTTTGATTGAAATTGAAATGAGAATGTGAATATGTGATTGAAATTGAAATTTAAATCAGAATTTGATTGAAAGTGAAATGATTATGTGATTGAAATTGAAATAAGAATTGAATTGAAATTGATGTTGAGAATTGATTGTGTTTGGTGCCATAACTTTGTAGGTTACACTCATACATACACTTATATATTAACTCATACATTAACTCATATTTGCACTCATACATACTCTCATACATACACTTACATATGAACTCATGCATACACTCATACATACACTCATATCATGCACTTAAATATAAAACTCATACATACACTTCATACATACACTAACTCAGAAAGTAATACATACACTACATACATGCACTCAATGCCATACACTCGTACATTAAAATCATACATAATCTCATACACAATGCATTATCATAAAATCTTATGTACACTCATGCATACACTCATACATATACTCGTACATAAAGTCATGTATGCGATTGTACACATACGCATACATATACTCATACATAATCTCATACATACAAAACACAAAAACTCTTACAGAAACTCGTACAGATCAACTACACAAAAACTACAGATCAAATACACAAAAACTACAGATCAAATACACAAAAACTACAGATCTAATACACAAAAACTCTTACAGAAACCGTACATAATCTCATGCATTTCACTTTATACAGAAACTCATACATGAATGCACACACAAATCATGAACTCCATGAACTCTTACATAAAATCATACATAAACTCTTACAAAAGAAACATGCAGAAACTCGTACATACAATCATACAGAAACTTGTACTCAAACTCCGATTGTAAAGGTATGCTTTAAAGCGCAGACAGTAAGGGTGTCCTAGTTGACTTTATTTACTTGGAAGTTTTGATGAATTGGAGTATCAAGGTACTCTGCGGTAAAATAAATCATATTGAAAAATCTGAATACTTAAATTCATACACACACTCATACTTCACAAAACATCACGATGATCCCCCCCCCCCCCTTTCCCTCACGTCCCCCTGCCCTCTTCCAATTGCTTCTCAGGCATTCTGTCTGTGATCCGCAGCCATCCTTTGGAGCCCAATCCTTACACAGGCATGACGCAGATAGTAAGCGGCGAGATCGCTGAGGACTTGGCAAACTACCTGGTGTGTTGCGGGGGCGAGTGACCTGTTTTCGGTACTGGTGGTTGCCCTGTGCACAGGCTGTAAACCCTTGTCATGGGACGATCCCCTTCCTCCCCCCCTACTGGTGGTTGCCCTGTGCACAGGCTGTAAACCATGGTCATAGTTTGTTCTCATAGTTGTTTGCTTGGCAGGAGTGTGTGGCAAAACCGAGTAAATAAATAAATAGTATTCCTTATTACGAGGCTTGATGTTAAGAAGGGCCAGCCGTTTGCCCTCGCACTGGGAGGGCCAAACCACCAATAGGGGGGGAGGAAGGGGGTCGTCCCCTGCTGGAGAAGAGTTATGGGCCTGTTCCATGTGTCGTTCTGCACCTGGTGTGAAGCAACACTGAATAAATAAGTAAATAAATAGTAATCCTTATTACGAGGCGTGAGCTTGAGGGGGCCAGCCTGTTTGCTTGCACTGGGGCTAACCACCAATAGGGGGGGGGGAGGGGGTCGTCCCCCTGGAGAAGAGTTATGGGCCTGTTCCATGTGTCGTCTGCACCTGGTGTGTAGCAACACTGAATAAATTAAATAAAATAGTACGCCTTATTACGAGGCGTGAGGTTGAAGGGGGGCCAGCCCCTTTGCTTGCACTGGGGCTAACCACCAATAGGGGGGGGGGGGGGGGGGGGGGGCGGGGGGGCTGTCACCCCCCTGGAGAAGTGGTTTGGACCTATTCCATGCGTCGTCTGCACCTGGTGTGTAATAACATTGAAAATATATTTTCCGCGATCCGTATGTGCTCTTGTGCTGCTACACATTGATCAAATATTGAAATATTCAAATGTGAACCTGAATTGCAGAACATTGGTCAAATATTCAAAAGTGTGAACTTGGGTATCGCAGCACATTGATCAAATATTGAATATATTTCAAATCTGAACTTGTAATAGCAGTGGGTAGTATTAAGTCACATTGGTCAAACATTCAATTGTGAAACTTGTTTCGTCAGCACATTGATCAAATATTGAAATATTCCAAATGTAATCTTGTATTGCTACACGATGATCAAATATTCAAAATTTGATCTTGTATTTGCAGCACATAAATCAAATATTTCAAATGTGATATTGTGCTTGGGGGGGGGGTTGATGGATGGTTAGATTTTAGGTTGCTTAGGTGGGTGTGATGGTGGATGCGTGGGAGGGTGGATGGATGGGTGCGTGATTCTATGCGTGCGTGGGTGGTTGGATGCATGCATGTACGGATGGATGGATGCATGCATGCATATATGGATAGATGCATGCATGGATGAATATATATTGTTGTTGTTGAACTACTGCTTTTGAAGAGACCATTACAGCTGCTGTTTCTTTTTTAGGCTACGTACGTAGCAGCTTCGAGGCAGTTCCCTTTCCCCGTTCTTGGGCTAAATCCGAACCTAGCTAGTGCGTCTGTACGCTGGCATGACGGATATTTCAAGGCAGCTGAGGTATTTGGGTTTGACCCAGTGGCTGGCTAATGAAGCTGTCTGGAAGCTATCTGAACCTGAAGCTATCTGGAAGCTGCCATGCATAGCCCAAAAATGAAATTATGACTAGAGCAGCTGAGTGCAGCAAGCACCCTTGCCCTCTTCCATGTAAAGTCTTAACAGACTAAATCACGTAGTCCAAAGGGTTCGGCAACTAACAAACAGACCCTTGCCCTCTTCTACTGGTTACCTCAAACACTCCCTTGCCCTCTTCTATGAGTCTGAACAGACTAAATCACTTAGACCAAAGGGTCCGGCAGCTACCAAACATACCCTTGCCCTCTTCTACCAGTCTCCTCACACACACCCTTGCCCTCTTCCAGGTAGAGTCTGAACAGACTAGCTCACACAGACCAAAGGGCTCAGCACCTTACAAACACACCCTTGCCCTCTTCTACTGGTCACCTTACACACAAACTTGCCCTCTTCTCATCACCTCACACACACCCTTGCCCTCTTCCAGTTAGAGTCTGAACAGACTAGCTCACACAGACCAAAGGGCTCAGCAACTAACAAACACACCCTTGCCCTCTTCTACTGTTCACCTTACACACAAACTTGCCCTCTTCTCATCACCTCACACACACCCTTGCCCTCTTCCAGGTAGAGTCTGAACAGACTAGCTCACACAGACCAAAGGGCTCAGCACCTTACAAACACACCCTTGCCCTCTCTACTGGTCACCTTACAACACAAACTTGCCCTCTCTCATCACTCACACACACCCTTGCCCTCTTCCAGGTAGAGTCTGAACAGACTAGCCCACACAGACCAAAGGGCTCAGCAACTAACAAACACACCCTTGCCCTCTTCTACTGGTCACCTTCCACACAAACTTGCCCTCTTCTCGTCACCTCACACACACCCTTGCCCTCTTCCAGGTAGAGTCTGAGCAGACTAATTCTGTTGTTGGTTTAAGTTTTGGCAATTGACACACACACCCTTGCCCTCTTTTACCGGTCACCTCACACACACCCTTGCCCTCTTCCAGGTAGAATCTGAGCAGACTAATTCTGTCGTTGATTTAAGTTTTGGCAACTGACACACCACACCCTTGCCTTCTTCCAGGTTTTAGAATCTGAGCAGACTAACTCTGCCATTGCCTTGGGAGTGACCATCGACAGGGACTGCGCGGTGAAGGCTGCCGGTGGCTTCTTGGTGCAGGTGTGGATAGACGTGTTTATGTATGTTTGTATGTGTGCATGTTTGTATCCATGTATGTCTACATATATATATATATGTGTGTATATGTGTATGTACGAGTGGATGTGTGTATGTACATGTGGATGCGTGTATGCATGTGAGTGTGCATGTATGTAGGCATGTATGTGTGTATGCATGTGAGTGTGCATGTATGTAGGCATGTATGTGTGTAAGCATGTGTGTACGCATGTACTTGTGGTTGTATTGTTGTTACAAGCTGTATATAAATGTTGTGTACGTTGTTTGTATGTTGTCACCTGTATGTAAAAATGTGTGTACGTTGTTTGTATGTGTTACACACCTTGTATGTAAATGTGTGTACGTTGTTTGTATGTTGTTACACCTGCATTTAAATGTGTGTACGTTGTTTGTATGTTGTTACACCTGTATGTAAATGTGTGTACGTTGTGTGTATGTTGTTACACCTGTATGTAAATGTGTGTACGTTGTTTGTATGTTGTTACACCTGTATGTAAATGTGTGTGCGTTGTTTGTATGTGTTTATGTATGCTATGAGTTTGCATTTGCATCCTATCTGTTTCTGTGCCCTTTTCCTGTCTTCCTGTTGTTTGATCATTTGAATGTATGTTGTTGCGCGTGGTTGTTACGGCGGCCTCTTGGTGCAGGTGTGTTAGTATGTTGTTTCGTTACCCCTCGGAACTTTTCCTGGGCCACCCCTGGGACTTTCTCCTTGTCAACCAGTCTTTCCTGGCCCACCCCAGAGACCTTTCGTGGTCCACCCCTGGGATTTTCTCCTTGTCAGCCAGTCTTTCCTGGCCCACCCCACAGACCTTTCCTGGTCCACCCCTGGGACTTTTTCCTGCTCTACCAGTCTCTCTCTCTGTGTCCCACCCACAGACCTTTTACTGGTCCACCCCATCTAGGACCTTTTCCAGTCCCTCGAAACCCTCTCCTGGGTCCATCAACGTTTCCCGAGAACCAGCTTTTCCAGGACCACCCCTGGGGACCTGGAATCCCCCAGAATCCCCCCAAACCCCCCATGGACCCCGGAATCCCCCATGACCCCCCCAGAGCTCATTCTTCATCCATTGGAAGTGGATTGCCCCCAATACGTTGGGCTCCCTTACTTCCACCCTTGAAGGCCTGCAGGGCAATGTGTGACTAGATGGTCCTACCTACTGAGCCGATACCCTGCAGTGGGTAGGACCATTACTAGTCTAGTCTCACTCAAGCACCTCTTGGGTTGCATCTTGGCAAAGGCCTAAGCAATTTGCATTTGAATCCTGTCTGTTTTTGGCGGAGCCCCCTCTTTCAAGGGGGGCGGGAGCCCCATGCTTACCCATTGCCCGTTTGTCCCGACCTGAAAAAAAACTTGAAGCCTGACACGTCAGGCAACGGTCGCGTAACCAGCTCGCTTCGGTTAGCTCCATCGTTGCCACCTTTTGTTCCGTTGCCAACACACTCCGCCAATTTTCCGCGTCGCTTGTGACGCTGCATAGGACTTGTCTAGCAGGTTCGTGGGTCACAGTCCAGGGTAGGCCATAGGCTAATGGACTTGCTCAACTGTGACCAGGAAGGGCTAAAAATAAAAATAAAAGGCATAGGACTTGCCGTGAGCATTTCTTCTTGTCTTCCTGTTGTTTGATCAATTTCATTTAAATGTATGTTTGTTACGTCAGTAGAAACAGCACCATGTCTTCCTGATACGAGCACCTGGGTGCATTCCTGCTTTGTTCATTCTTTCTTGTTGCACTGCCTTATTCTTGCCTTGCAACCTTGACATCTAAATGTTACGTTGTTGCAAGTCCAGGGGTGGCAAATAGGCTAAATGGGACCGGCCCAACCATGACATCACGGAAGTAGCTGTCATAGAAAAACACTAATGAACTGAACCCCAAGCAATTGTTATACCGGCAGGGGCCCTGAGGTCGTGCTACAGTGATAATTTAATTTTGCGATTCTAATTTCTTGGTGCATGGATGGTTGGTCCCAGTGCAAGCAAAATGGGCTGGCCCCATCAAACCTCAAGCCTCGTAATAAGGCTACTATTAATTTTGTGTTGGTTTTTTGACGCGGTGCTGCCCTTCTGCTCAGAGGAGACAGTGGAAATTTTGGAGAAGAATCTGGCTCGCATCACCAGTGTGTCATCAGGTGGGATTATGAATCACACATATTGCGGGGATGGTGGGGGTGGGGAGGCTGGAGGGTGTGGAATGGGGGGTTGTCGGATGAGACAAGTGGAAATTTTGGAGGAAGAAACCTGGCGGGGCATCACCAGTGTGTCACAGGTTGGGATATGTGTACACATATTGGGAGGGGGGGGGGAGGGGATTGTGCTCAGAGGAGACTGTGGCATATCTGACATCACCAAGTGCGCAGGTGGGATGATGTGTACCCGATTTGTGGGGGGTAGAGGGGGGTACTGGGGGAGTTGTTGTTGTTGGAGGGGGGAGGGGGGGGGGGCGGGGTCTGTGTGTGTGCGGGGGAGGGGGGGGGGGAGGGGTGTCACAGGTGGGTGATTGTGCTATTGGGGGGGGGGAGAGGGGGTCGGAGGCGCAGAAGTGTGTACAGGGGAGGGGTGTGGGTGGAGATCTGTACCTGCAAGTTGAGTGCATGCATATCGGGGGTTGGGTGGGGGTTAGGGTTAGGGTTACTAGCGTATTCATTCAACCAGCCAATGCCCTGTTCCCTTGTTCCTTATCATACCAATTCCTAATTCCCAATCTGACACCCAATCGCAACTAGCGCAGTCATTCAACCAGCCAATTGTCGACCTTAGCCATGCCCCACCCTGTTCCACAGATGTTGTGTGAGTGGCATAGACCCCCGAACCATCACTGAGCAGTAAGTCTGATCCAGGGATTTAATTTATCCACTACTAGCGATTCGCTAGTTTTTACCCCGTGTTGGCGAAAATATCGCTATTCAAAGTTATTTTTAAACGTGTTATGTTTGCCCTAAATGTCCCTAAAAAGCTAGAAAGGCTATACAAATCACTATATGCCCCTTAGCCCCTAGAGACCCCTGCTCAGTGATCAGTAAGTCTGCGACAGGGTGTTCTTTATCACGGTTTTCCTTTATGTTATATCTGAAGAAAAATCTAAGTGGGTTGAAGTTGGCGTGGAAGAGGTTTAACGCAAGCAACGAAGTGGGTCGAAGAGGTTTACGTAAACCCAGGTCCCGCTTTCTTCGACCCCACTGTCGACTCAAATCCAGGTCGGGGGTGTTGGTTGTGACGGGCCCCTGAGACCATCACTGAGCAGTTAGTCTGATCCAGGGCTGTTTTTTTTTTTTCCCAAAAATCTGAAAAGGTTCATTGAGCGGTTTAGTTCTGAATCCAGGGCTTTTTCAAATCTGAAAGTGGTCACTTGGACAGGGCATTAAAAGGTCTGAATCCAGGGCTTTTTTTCAAATCTGAAAGTTTTTTTTTTCTAGCTTTCTGGTCTTAAGCGTCCTCCAGGGACAGCTTTTTAGTCCTTTAATTGCATTAATAGCCTTTCATAGCTCAATAGGGCCATTTAGGACAAAAGCAAACTATAAGTGTACGTTTTGAAACCGATAATTCTGTTAAAACTCGGTGATGGTCTCAGGGGTCTGCTCCTGCGGTGTTAGTGAGTGCTACAGGTCAGGGTACTACATTTTGTATGTGTTGGGTTGCGCTTTCGACGGCAACTGCCCTCCTTTTGGGTTGCGCTTTTGAACTCCACTGGAAAAACGGATTTTTTCCGTTCTGAAACAGTAGTTAATCAATGCTTTTTTTTCAGGTAAGTCTTGCTCCAGGGTGTTCTTGAAGGGTGCTACAGGTCAGAGGTAATACATTTTGTATTTTGTTTTCGCGCTTTTGACCTCAACTGAAAATATAAGCAAAGTCTGCTCCAGCGGTGTTCTTGAAGTGTGCTACAGGCCAGGGTACTACATTTGTTGTTTTGGGTAACGCTTTTTTACTTCACTTAAAAACAGGCAAGTCTGCTCCAGGTTGTTGAAGGTGCTACAGGCCAGGGTACTACATTTGTTGTTTTGGTTAGCGCTATTTGACTCCAACTGCAACAGAGTAATTCTGCTCCAGGCTATATTCCTTTGAGTGCTACAGGCCAGGGTACTACATATGTTGTTTGGTTGCACTTCTGACCACAACTGCCTCCTTGGGTTGCGCCTTTGGACTTCCATTGAAAACAGAGCAAGTCTGTCCCAGCTGTTCTTTAAGGTGTTTACAGGCCAGGGTTACTACAGCCTAGTTGTTTTTGAGTTTGCGCTTTTGCACAATGCCACCTCTGAGGTGGCGCTTTGGACTCCACTTGAAAACAGAGCAAGTCTGCTCCAGCTGTCCATTTGAAGGTGCTAACAATTAAGCACAAGTAGCGAACGTGGCATTGGCGTGTTGAATGGAATAAAATAGTTTGCCTCATACATGTTGCGAACCACATGCAAATCTCGGCAATGGCTGAGTTCATGCTATCTCTCTTCTTTCC
>CM039463.1:64914889-64990795 GCA_022414725.1 Microglena sp. YARC
AGGGAGGACGGGGTGGAGAGGGGCTGGAGGACACCCATAGCTGGATGTGAGGGGAGGAGGGCGGAGGGGTGACCGCACGGGGAGGTGGGACAGGGAGACAGGAGGAGGCGGAGGGGAGGGGAGGGCGAGGGGAAGGGGAGGGGGTGGAGAGGGGCGTGGAGTGAGTTTGGAGAGGGAGGCGAGTGCGGTGCTCTACTCCTAGCCCATTAGCATTGCGCTTACCACATCACCGCATTAGCTCAGCTTAAACAATCAAAAATAGCACTGCCTAGACCTATACAACCAAATACCATTATTACCGCACCCAAAAATATACATGCTTCTCGACCGATCCACTCACCAGCCACTCAAGTGCCTCCTCTCAAGCTAGCACCATGGCCACACAGCCCTACCATGGTACACACAAAATCATGATGACATGCCCCCCACCGACCTACCCACCTGCCAGCTGCCACCCACTGTGGCCCTCACCGGCAACACCATGGTCACACAGGTAGCTCCATTGCACAACACAAATTATGATGCTTCCCACCGACCTACCCACCAGCCACCTGCCGGCCACTGTGGCCCTCAAATGCAGCACCATGGCCATACAGCCACCATGGACCCCACACAAATTATGATGCTTCCCACCGATGGGCCATTACACGCCACCATGGACCCCACACAAATCATGATGCTTCCCACCGAGGCCATACAGCCACTATGGACCCCACACAAATTATGATGCTTCCCATCGAGGCCATACAGCCACCATGGACCCCACACAAATTATGATGCTTCCCATCGAGGCCATACAGCCACCATGGACCACCACACCAAATTATGATGCTTCCCACCGAGGCCATACAGCCACCATGGACCCCACACAAATTATGATGCTTCCCATCGAGGCCATACAGCCACCATGGACCTCACACAAATTATGATGCTTCCCATCGAGGCCATACAGCCACCATGGACCCCACACAAATTATGATGCTTCCCACCGAGGCCATACAGCCACCATGGACCCCACACAAATTATGATGCTTCCCACCGAGGCCATACAGCCACCATGGACCCCACACAAATTACGATGCTTCCCACCAACCGAACTCTATGTCTGCGGTGGTGGCGGTGAACTGTAGACCCTCACCTGAATTTATATGTACAGGTTGACAGACGGCTTTGCCATTAACCCCACCCGCTACCTGCCGGTCACCATGAACCTCACCTGTAGCGACATCGACAGGTTGACCTCCTCATCCCGTTGCTTATTCAAGCTGGGGCACACACGTCCTGCCCAGGGTACTACTCCTTGCAAAATTGGTCAGCGCTCAAAGCGAACAAACGTCAAATTGGTCAGCGCTTTTCAGTGCAAAAAGCGCAAAAACTGCGCGCTGCGCCCACAGGGAGTTGAAAAAACTGCGCAAACGCGCAGAGGGGCTCAAAAAGGCAGCGTGGCACAGCACTGCCGCGCGCGCTTAGTAGTACCCTGGTCCTGCCATATACCCCACCATACTATGATACTACCACCTCACCCAGCTACCATGACCCATACCTGTAGCGACATAGACAGGTTGACCTCCTCATCCCGCAGCTTATTCAAGCTGGAGCACACATGTCCAGCCATGCACCCCACCATACCATGATACTACCACCCCACCCAGCCACCATGACCCATACCTGTAGCGACATAGACAGGTTAACCTCCTCATCCCGCCGCTTATTCAAGCTGGAGCACACATGTCCTGCCATGTACCCCACCATACCATGATACTACCCCCCCACCCAGCCACCAAGACCCGGAGGGGGGAAGCTACCCTCCAGTGAGCTAGCATCCACCAGCCAGATCTCCCATACCCTAAACTCTAAACCCAAGGATCTGGCTTGTGGATGCTAGCTCACTGGAGGGTAGCTCCCACCCACCCCATGACCCGTACCTGTAGCGACATAGACAGGTTGACCTCTTCATCCTGCTGCTTCCTCAAGCTGGAGCACACATCCATGTAGTTCTGCCTGTCGGGGACCTTCTCCACCTGCTTATGTGCGCGGTCCACCTTTTCTCCCAATCGCTCCTTCTCCTCTTCCAAAGATTTGATCCTAGCCTTTAGGGCTTGGGTGTCCCTGGGTGGGTTTGGTTTAGGTAGCTGAGGTTGGCTTTGGGATTTCTAGGTGTTGGGGGCGTTGGTATGGACTTGATACTAGCCTTTAGGGCTTGTGTGACCCTGAGTGGGTATGGGTTTGGGTTGGGTAGGTGAGGTTGGCATTGGGGGTGTTGGGGGCGTTGGTTTGAACTCGATCTTAAGCTTTAGGGCTCGGGTGTCCCTGGGTGGATTTGGTTTGGGTTTGGGTTAGGTAGCTGTGGTTGGCGTTGGGGTTGTTGGCAGTTGGGGGGGTTGGTTTGGACTTGATACTAGCCTTTAGGGCTTGTGTGTCCCTGCTTGGATTTGGGTTTGGGTAAGGCACGTTAAGTTTGGGATGGCGTTGGGGTTGTTGGGTGCTGGCAGTGGCGGTTTGGGTCTGGGTTGGCTTTGGGTCTGGGTTGGTTGGTTTGGGTAAGGCACGTTAAGTTTGGGATGGCGTTGGGGTTGTTGGGTGCTGGCAGTGGCGGTTTGGGTCTGGGTTGGCTTTGGGTCTGGGTTGGTTGGTTTGGGTAAGGCACGTTAAGTTTGGGATGGCGTTGGGGTTGTTGGGTGCTGGCAGTGGCGGTTTGGGTCTGGGTTGGCTTTGGGTCTGGGTTGGTTGGTTTGGGTGAGGCACGTTAAGTTTGGGATGGCGTTGGGGTTGTTGGGTGCTGGCAGTGGCGGTTTGGGTCTGGGTTGGCTTTGGGTCTGGGTTGGTTGGTTTGGGTAAGGCACGTTAAGTTTGGGATGGCGTTGGGGTTGTTGGGTGCTGGCAGTGGCAGTTTGGGTTTGGGTTGGCTTTGGGTCTGGGTTGGTTGGTTTGGGTAAGGCACGTTAAGTTTGGGATGGCGTTGGGTTGTTGGTGCTGGCAGTGGCGGTTTGGGTCTGGGTTGGCTTTGGGTGTCGGGGATGTTGTTGTTGGGTCCTGGCAGTGGCGGTTTGGGTCTGGGTTGGCTTTGGTGTCGGGGATGTTGTTGTTGGGTCCTGGCAGTGGCGGTTTGGGTCTGGGTTGGCTTTGGTGTCGGATGTTGTTGTTGGGTCCTGGCAGTGGCGGTTTGGGTCTGGGTTGGCTTTGGTGCCGAGGATCTTGTTGTTGAGGTGGTATTGCTGGTTTGGTGGCGTGGAGGTAGGGTTTTGTGTGTGCGCATGTGTGAGTGTTTGTGAGGTGGAAGGGACAAACAACAACACAACATGACAGCTCATAGAAGAGAACATAAGAAAAAAGAACCTACTCTGCTACACTCTCCTACCCATCACCCCACTGCTCTACCCCACCCCACCCCACTTTCTCCACCCCAAACAAGTTCAAAGCCAGTACCATATTCTGCTTCACTCCCCAACTCATAACCCCACTGCGGAGCTCCACCCCCACCCACCCCCCTGCGCTGCTGCTTGACCCACTGCTCGACACCGCCTTCCTGTACCCTGCCTTCCCTGCCTTCCTGTACACCGCCTTCCTGTACACTGCCTTCCTGTACGCTGCCTTCTTCTACACCACCTTCCCTGCCTTTCTGTACACTGTCTTCTTCTACACTGCCTCCCCTGCCTTGCTCAACCCTGCTTTCCTCTACACTGCATTCCTCCACACACCTGTTCAGCGACTTGACAGTCTCGTTCGCCTTATGTGTCTCAATGAATTGAGCTTGCAGGTTTTTGATCTCATCCTTCAGCTCCATAATGTCAGGGTCGAAGTTGAACTCCTCAGGCATCTGCATCAGCGGTATATAAATACATTAATTAATGAATAAATTAATCAATTAAAAATCAATAAAGGGATGCATTAGTAAATAGACAAACACATAAATAAATGAATACATAAATATATGAATGGATAAACTATTAAATTGTTAAATGAATAAATAAATTGTATGCCTTATTAAGAGGCGGGAGGTCAAGAGGGCCAGCCCGTTTGCTTGCACTGGGGCCAACCACCAATCTGCATCAGCGATTCAAGGACCAGCTTCAGATTCAGCACACAGCAGTATAGCCGGCACACCATCAGAATCACCAACAAGAAAAAACTAAAACTGGAAGTCGGTGAGCAGCCCTTGGTTGACTAAAAACCCATGCAACAATGAAATCTGCTCATGCTGATACTGATACTGATGCTGGTGCCTTGATCAAGTGTCAATCAGTATCAGTATTAGCAGACACACAATGACTTCTGCCTGCAATACAGATCCTAGTACACCATCAATCCCATCCATCATTGTGTGTAAGCTGATACTGATACTGATACTGATGCTGGTGCCTTGATCAAGTGTCAGTCAGTATCAGCATTAGCAGACACACAATAACTTCTGCCTGCAATACAGATTCTAGTACACAATCAATCCCATCCATCACTGTGTGTATGCTGATACTGATACTGGTGCCTTGATCAAGCGTCAGTCAGTATCAGCATTAGCAGACACACAATAACTTCTGCCTGCAATATATATTCTAGTACACAATCAATCCCATCCATCACTGTGTGTAAGCTGATACTGATACTGATACTGATGCTGGTGCCTTGATCAAGCGTCAGTCAGTATCAGCATTAGCAGACACACAATAACTTCTGCCTGCAATACAGATTCTAGTACACAATCAATCCCATCCATCACTGTGTGTATGCTGATACTGATACTGGTGCCTTGATCAAGCGTCAGTCAGTATCAGCATTAGCAGACACACAATAACTTCTGCCTGCAATATATATTCTAGTACACAATCAATCCCATCCATCACTGTGTGTAAGCTGATACTGATACTGATACTGATGCTGGTGCCTTGATCAAGTGTCAGTCAGTATCAGCATTAGCAGACACACAATAACTTCTGCCTGCAATACAGATTCTAGTACACAATCAATCCCATCCATCACTGTGTGTATGCTGATACTGATACTGGTGCCTTGATCAAGCGTCAGTCAGTATCAGCATTAGCAGACACACAATAACTTTTGCCTGCAATATATATTTTAGTACACAATCAATCCCATCCATCACTGTGTGTATGCTGATACTGATGCTGGTGCCTTGATCAAGCTTCAGTCAGTATCAGCATTAGTAGACACACAATAACTTCTGCCTGCAATACAGATTCTAGTACACAATCAATCCCATCCATCATTGTGTGTAAGCTGATACTGATACTGATGCTGGTGCCTTGATCAAGTGTCAGTCAGTATCAGCATTAGCAGACACACAATAACTTCTGCCTGCAATACAGATTCTAGTACACAATCAATCCCATCCATCATTGTGTGTAAGCTGATACTGATACTGGTGCTTTGATCAAGCTTCAATCAGTATCAGCATTAGCAGACACACAATAACTTCTGCCTGCAATACAGATTCTAGTACACAATCAATCCCATCCATCACTGTGTGTATGCTGATACTGATACTGGTGCCTTGATCAAGCGTCAAGCAGTAGCAGCATTAGCAGACACACAATAACTTCTGCCTGCAATATATATTCTAGTACACCATCAATCCCATCCATCACTGTGTGTATGCTGATACTGATGCTGGTGCCTTGATGAAGTGTCAAGCAGTATCAGCATTAGCAGACGCAGAATTACTTCTCTCTGCAATACATTGCCTAGTACCCAATAGAGCGCCGTGTTCAGGACTTGAATCTACTCAACATGGGCATCACAAGTTTCTGACATTCGGCAGGCTGGGAGCTGTTTGTGAACAAAGGATTTGTATAGTACACATATTCAAGAGTGCAATAGCGTAACGTGTTATATTCAGGGCTTCTGTCTACTCAATATGGGTATCTCAAGTTTCTTACATTCGGCAGGATGGGGGTTGTTTGCGAACAAAGGATTTGTATGGTACACATATTCAAGAGTGCAACAGCGTAACGTGTCCTACTCAGGACTTCAATCTACTCAATATGGGCATCACAAGCTGTTTACATTCGGCAGGATGGGGGTTGTTTGCGGACAAAGGATTTGTATGGTACACATATTCAAGAGTGCAATACGGTAACGTGTCCTATTCAGGGCTTCTGTCTACTCAATATGGGTATCTCAAGTTTCTTACATTCGGCAGGCTGGGGGTTGTTTGTGGACAAAGGATTTGTATGCTACATATATTTAAGAGTGCAATAGCGTAACGTGTTATATTCAGGGCTTCTGTCTGCTCAATATGGGGATCACAAGTTTCTTACATTCCGCAGGCTGCGGGTTGTTTGGGGACACAGGATTTGTATGGTGCACATATTCAAGAGTGCAATACGGTAACATGTCCTCTTCAGGGCTTCTGTCTACTCAATATGGGTATCTCAAGTTTCTCATGTTCGGCAGGCTGCGGGTTGTTTGCGAACAAAGGATTTGTATGGTGCACATATTCAAGAGTGCAATACCGGAACATGCCCTCTTCAGGGCTTCTGTCTACTCAATATGGGTATCTCAAGTTTCTCACGTTCGGCAGGCTGCGGGTTGTTTGCGAACAAAGGATTTGTATGGTACACATATTCAAGAGTGCAATACCGTAACGTGTCTTATTCAGGGCTTCTGTATGCTAAACATGGGAATCGCCAGTGGGTTACATCACGTATGCTGAAGGTTGCTTACGGACATATGGTTTGTGCAGGGTTTATGTGATACATATGATATATTCAAGAGCACACTGACGTATCATATTAAGAACTTAATATTACGGTACTAATAAATAATAATATCATATACAATATCAAATACAACTCAAAATACAATATCATATTAAGAACTTAATACTACAGTACTAATAAATAACAATATAATCTGGAGGGTTCGAAACGCCGTAAAAAGTTCGGCAGGGTCGGTGTGTTGGTATCGGGAAGTTGTAGCGGTTAGAGGAGGGTATAAGCAGTTGATCTCGAAAATGTGGTGAAATTCTGTGGACCCTTTTCTGGGGTCCCCCCCCCACCCCCCCCCCCCCCCCCCCCCCCCCCCCCCCCCCCCCCCCCCCCCCCCCCCTCCAGACCTTTGTCAACTTGTTTCCAGGATTTTCTAACTTACTGAGTGAGTTGTGTCACTTCGGACATTGACAGATTGACGCGTTTAGGTGAGGCGAGTTCATTGGCACTGTTGGGGTCGACATGCATTGCATATAGGGGGGTCGCAACCATGTGGGATGAGGCTGGACAAGTGGTACTGCTCGAGGGGTCCACAACGATTCTCAGAAGGCAAGGTTGTCGACTTGCCATCCAAATTGCCATCTTAAAGATATACAATATGCTCAATGAACTATCTTGTCATGATCTTGATTAATTTTCAGCACTCCAATGAGACCACCCAACTTGGCTGGCTGACTGGCTATGGGAAGCTAACATGACATGTTTACTCTGGTTCCACTCAGTATTATGGGGTTTTACTGATGTATTGTGAAAGAGGAGATCATTAGCTGTCAGATGAGCTAACTTTCAGTATATTTCATGGGCTCGGGGTCCCCCCCTCCCCCCCCCCCTTCAAAAGCAATACAATACAATACAATACAATACAATACAATACAATACAATACAATACAATACAATACGGTGAGCACCAGTTGCTTACATCAGGGAAACTGAGGTAGTATCCAACAAAAGCCCTCTTCTCCAGGTGAGCCGTCTGAGACAACACCCACTTGAGAACATGATAGATCACGTCCTTATCGGCAGATCCAAGCAGCTGACGGAAGGAGGCTCTGTGAACGTTCGTGACGAGGTTTGAGGTGTTCAAGCGTTGGGTGGCGTCATGGGTTGAGAAGGTGGTGGATTGGGTGGGTTGATAAGGTGGTGGGTTGGGGGCTGAGGAGGTGATGGGTTGGGTGGGTTGATAAGGTGGTGGGTTGGTGGCTGAGAAGGTGATGGGTTGGGTGGGTTGAGAAGGTCATGGGTTGGGGGCTGAGGAGGTGATGGGTTGGGTGGGTTGAGAAGGTGGTGGGTTGGAGGCTGAGGAGGTGATGGGTTGGGTGGGTTGAGAAGGTGGTGGGTTGGGGGCTGAGGAGGTGATGGGTAGGATGGGTTGTGAAGATGATGGGTTGGGTGGGTTGAGAAGGTGGTGAGTTGCCTAGGGTCATAGGTTGGGTGGGCTTAGGAGGTCATTGGTTTGAGGTGTTCAAGCGTTGGGTGGCGTCATGGTTGAGAAGGTGATGGGTTGGGCAGGTTGAGGAGGTGCTGGGTCGGGTAGAGTTCTGGGTTGGGTTATGGGTCGAGCAATATGAGGTGGGAAAAGAGGTATGCCAGCCAAAAGTATGGGCAGGCCATTTGGGTACAACCAGAGTTCAGACCCCTCCGCTCCCCCCCTTCGGCATAGACAAACGCTAAAATAAATGAATTCCTGCTCAACCCCCGCCCTACCCACCAAACTTACTGCACCCACCCCAGTTACAGAAGGGCTACACTATGCTTATCCTCCAAAATACACACTATAACTGATCACCTGACTATCAACCACGCACTATCACTGAGAACCAGACTGAGAACCACACTCTATCACTGATCACCAGACTGAAAATCACACACCATTACTGATCACCTGCCAGAGAACTACGCACCCTAACTGATCACATGCCTACGAACTACACACCATCACTGATCACCAGACAGAGAACCAAACGGGCACACCTTTGCTGTGCACCAGACTACAACATCCTGCCCCACACTGAGTTGTCCACACCTTGAACCAGGTGATTATAAGATTAATTATGAACCAGGTTTTGAAACCATCGTTTTTAGCGCACCACCTTACCATCATATCCCCCCCTGCTTTATCAGTGTACTTACGGGTCCAGAGTAGGCTTGTACTTCACCATCTTGAGAAAGGAAATGAGCCTATCCACAGTCTGGTCCGGATCCTCCTTTGAAATATCGATTTTCTACACATGTGTTGGGAGAGCAGGGCAATGTGTGAGTTTTAGCTGAGAGGAAGCGCAATTTTCCCGCTACTGCATTACTAGCACGCACCTGACTCTTCGGGCTGATGGTGCTGAACACATCGCTAACCAGTTGTAATAGCTCAGGGGAATTCTTCTCGCTGCAATGATGCAATGCAACGAGTCAGAGCTCTGAAGGAAATGCCGCGGCCTAATGCTACGAGTGAACACTCCGCGGCTCGTACCTGAAGCTCAAGAGCGAGAGGTTGTACTCGAACGGAGCAGAGTTCAAGCAGTCGACTATATAATGCAGATCCATTGCGTTTTCGCCTTAGAGAAGAGTCAATAGAATGGGTTCAGTCAGAATCAAATGAATGTGCAGGTCCGCGTCCTTTTGTGAAGTGAAGACAATGCGTCAAAAATTCGGAAACTATTTACAGTACGTCTTGAACAGCCTCTAGCTACCCGGATGAGCGCGAGCGTGACACGAGCGGGGGAGTGGGAAAATGGGCAGAAGGAAAGGAAGTGGAAGAAAGAGGGAAGGAAAACAGCCAGGGCTTACAGGTTCTGGGGTTTCTTTAACCCCCTACCTAGGGGGCATGTAACCCACCTGCTGGCTGACACATTGCTAAATTGCGCGAAGAAACGAGTTACGACAGTTATCTACGCTACGCATACACCACCAACCTCGACGAAATCAATTCGCGTGATCAGACCTACGAGCAGCACCATGGACTCCTCCTCCGCCTTCGACCGCCTGTCAGTCATTGCAAAGCAGTTCCAGCCGGTATGTTCCGCTCGCCGTTGCGTGCGTCGCAGCTACTTGTTATAATCTTCTGCGCATTCTGCTCTGAAAATCGATCTGCAATAACACTCCCAATCCTAACCCACTCTCCTAACCCTCGACAAACTCGCAGAACGAGGCTGGAGCCCCTGCCCTAGGATTGAACGTGAGTAACATCGTGGCAAAGATAGAGGTTCATTCGCATTACTCGATTCTATTTTCGAGCGCATGAATGAACGAGGTATCGGGCATTGTCAGGTCTGGTCCCTCAGATGTGTCCTGGGGGGCCGTTGGCCACTGCTAGCTTTCCCAGGACCCTTTAGAGCCCACACACTGGCTGATGCTTTGCTTCGATCATCACCATGGGGCTAACTGTGTCATCCCGGAGATTTGGCGCCCCGCTGCCGTTCAGTTTCGTCAAACCAACAATCCGCGTCAGCAGCGTCCACCCATGCTGCCCCTAACCGCCTGTAACTGAATAACCCCGTCACTCTTCCCTGCATGCAGCACTGTGCCGCTGGTGACTCCGCAGCCTACGCGAGGGAGCACCTTGCTCTTGATGACGTCGTTATTGTGTCAGCGCTTCGCACTCCCCTGACCAAGGTGAGGCACCCTTATGGCCTAATGAGAGCCAAGGCCCCCCCACATGATGTCAATTTCTGAGATGGGGATTCCTGTGAGGGTTACACATGATCCTACACAGGACACATTGATGGGATCTCTCTTCGAGGTCCTAGAGTTTAAGGTTTTTAGTCTACATGCTATCCACCACTTTTTGCCTACCATGCGCTAATCTGTCGTCCTCCAGGCCATTTACCCTACTTGCCATTAACCGTTATTAAACATACTAAAATTAAACGGTCAACCGCACCCAATTTGTGAAAAATAGCGCTGCAATGCTTGAGCCGGTGACTTCATGCATCAAGCCTGTGTTCGGATGGCATGCAGGCCAAGGGGGTAGTTTTCTGTACGCAGTGGTATGGTGAAGCTGTATTCATTATCCCATGTGCATGCAGACAGTCAGAAGGCTGGTAGACCATGTATAATATAACCAGATGGAACCTAACCCAACCTTCCCCCCCCCCAAAAAAAATGCAGGCCAAGAAGGGAGGCCTGAAGGATACCGACGCTGTGGATCTGTTGTGCGCTGTCTTCAAGGGCGTCATTGACCAGTCTAAGGTCAACCCCAAGGTAATAGATTTGATCCTCGTTCATGTTTCAGCATTTGGTTGTATAATTGAATCGTGCATGTCCGTTTGTCTACCTGGTACGCTCCTTTTCCAACACAGTTTCTTAGCTTAGGTTCAACCAAATGTGCACCTCCTGAATTGTCAATTCAATATGCAATCATGAAGTGATAAAGCAATGCATGTATTTGCCCTCTGCATAGATGGATTACAACTTTGAGCTGTTTCTCAACAAATGAGAACACTTATATAATTGTTATTCTAACGTGTTCAGAAATGGACGCGACTCCACCCAATGTCTGTATCACTCCTCAGGACATCGGTGACGTCGTCATCGGCAGCGTCATGGGACCCAGCTCCCAGCGCGCAACAGAGGTGCGCATGGCCTCCCTGCTCTCCAGCATCCCAGAGACCGTCCCTTGTTACACTGTCAACAGGCAGTGCTCCTCCGGCCTCCAGGCCATCGCCAACGTGGCAGCAGCCATCAATGCAGGGCAGTACACCGTTGGACTTGCTGGCGGTGTGGAGACCATGTCTTCCAACCCAATGACATGGGGGGGGGTCCCCAACCCACGTCTACAGGAGCTCCCTGCTGCCATGGTGCGTCTCACACTGTTTTGTTTCATCATTTATAAGAGGAATTTCACACAAGGATGTGGGTCCCATGGCAATCACAGCGGCACTTGTTTTGTGGGGTGGGATCAGGGAGGGTTGGAGTTCCAATTTGCAGTGATAAGGTCATCAATATTACGTATTGGTTTGGTCCATCAAACATACTTGAATCATTGCAATTATAATATCATGTATGCGCGTGGTAAGAAGTTAAATATTTGATATCCGACACAATTCATGAGTATCTGGGGGGTTATTTAAGCATGAATTGGAACAATTTGGGGCACTTATTAGCGTATGAAGTATTGCAACGGTTCTCGGGGGCCTTACACCACTGTAGACTTGATTCGTGGGGCATGATGGCTCCTATCAATTTGGAGAATTTTCATCAAGTGGTTTAGTCACCTGACTCGCCTGCTTCCCTCTCCCTTAACACCCCCCCCAATACCCACACATACACAAATACACAAAATACACTCGCAAAACAAATTGCAAAAAATACGCAAACTTACATGCACACCCAAACATGCACACCCCCGCTCACCCAAGAACACACATAAACACACACTCTCTGCAGAGCTGCTTGATCCCCATGGGCGTGACCTCAGAAAACGTGGCTGAGAAGTTTGGCGTGGACCGCTTGACACAAGACACCTTTGCCGTCAGTTCCCACAAGAAGGCGGCAGCCGCTGCTGCCAGCGGAAAGTTCGCAGAGGAGATCGTCCCAGTGAGCACCAAGGTCAAGGACCCCAAGACAGGCGCTGAGACCAAGGTGGTGATTACTGCGGACGATGGCATTCGTGCCACGGCTTCGGTGGAGATGCTGGCCAAGCTGCCTACAGTTTTCAAGAAGGGAGGTACCACCACGCCTGGAAATGCATCACAGGTGAGTTAGAGATGCTGTGGGGTGAAAAAAGGGTTCATTTATTTTTTCCAGACAAATAATAATACAATGATATATATAGGTATATATGTATTATAATAGTATATTTTTTATGGGCGAATATGTATTTGTGTACGAAGGACACCTAAATATGAATCACAGGCGAGAGATGCTGTGGGACGGAAATCGTTTCATATAAAGAAGGATGTGCCACACTTTCCACCCTCCCATATATCCCAGTCCATGGAAACGCATCACGAGGAAGACGCTGAGGGCGAAAACAATTTCCTATAAAGAAGGATGTGCCACACATTCCACTTTCCCATACATCCCAGTCCATGGAAATTCACTACGAGTGAGAGACGCTGAGGGTGAATCATTTATTATAAACGAGGATGTGCTACACTTTCCACTCTCCCATGTATCCCAGTCCATGGGAATGCATTGTAGGTGAGATACTGTGGGGTGAAAAAAGGGTTTTGTTTATTTTCATGGACACATATGTATGAATTTTAGTAAATGACACATAAATATGTAGGGACAGGCAATATAATATCATGTCATCATATGCTATCAAATGATGCTGGCGGCCTGGCTAGGCTAAAGTTACCATTTACCTACAATATCAAATGATGCAATTTTTATGATTTCATATGATATCATACTCGCCTTTGGTCAGACTCATATGATTTGCCAATCCCTATAAGTATGCAATAGAGGTGAGAGATGCTGTGGGTTAAAAAAAGGTTAGTTTATTTGATGGACACACATGTATGTATTTGTATCAAGGACACATAAATAAGAAATAGAGGTGAGAGATGCTGTGGGGTGAGAAAGGGTTTGTTTATTTGATGGACACATATGTACGTATGTTTATAAAGGACACATAAATGTGAAATAGGGGTGTTAGTTGGGTTGGATTGGTATGTTTGGGGAGTGGAATATATATCATGTATTTAAATATTGTGTATGCATGCATTGATATCGTTACTAAGTTTGCATGTATTCTTTATTTATGTGTTTATTTGTTATCAAGTATGCATTTATTCTTTATTTATGTGTTTATTTGTTATTAAGTATGCATTTATGTGTTTATTTGTTATTAAGTATGCATTTATGTGTTTATTTGTTATTGGGTATGCCTTTATTCTTTATTAATGTGTTTGTTTCTTTCTTTCTTATGCCAGGATTGGACGCAGAGGATTAGGTTGCTGTAACATTTGCATTTGCGGGACCCTCCCAAGGATGGCAAATTATTGCAAGCTCTTGGAGCTAGTCAGAGTTTAATAGACACTTAAGCACATGTAATGAGGTCAGGGGGGCAGCTGATCCTGTACTTAAAGCAGTTCAGGGGCTGATTTGGATTTGACGGGTCGACAGCTGGTATCGTAGACTTTTTCAGGCCAAATGTTTGAATTCTTTGAGAAGGTGGTCCATTCTCCCTGAAGTGGCAGAATGTTTAGGCCAGGTTTGAGGTACTAAGTACGACCTATGACCTGTTTCGAAAATAAAAATTCAAATAATATGCTGCTTTGCTATACTCCAATGGACCCTCCTGATAGTCTAGAATTTACCTCGCTCAGCTGACCGCCAACCAACTCTCAACCTCCTCACGTTATGCATCCATCATTCATATCTAGGGACCGGCATATCATATGATGTTGACCAAAGGTGTGTGTGATATCATATGAAATCATACAAATCGCATCATATGATCTTGTTTATAAATTGTAACTTCAGCCTAGTCAGACTGTTGGCATCATATGATATCATATGCTGCCATATTGCCGTTCCCTATTCATATCTGGACCACCATCACCTCCCTTGCCTGCCAGGTCACTGACGGTGCTGCCGCCGTCCTGATGATGACCCGACGGGAGGCCAATGCCAGAGGCATGCCCATCCTGGGCATCTTCCGCTCCTTTGCTTCTGTGGGTGTGGACCCCGCTATCATGGGTGTCGGCCCCGCCTTCGCCATCCCTGAGGCCGTGGCCAAGGCCGGCTTGACGCTTGATGACATCGATGTGTTTGAGATCAACGAGGCGTTCGCATCGCAGGTAGGTGGATCGGTGGTGGTCTGGTGGAGTGGGTGGTGGAACTGGCATGACACTAGATAGGATGAGATGATGTGTATGAGATTAACAAGGCGTTCCCATTGCAAGCGGATGGTGAAGTTGGTGAAAGTATGTTTTTTTCCGTCCTTTGCTGTTGTGAATGTGGACCCCGTTATCGTGGGTGTTGGCCCCGCCCTTGCAATCCCTGAGGCCGTAGCCAAAGCCGGCTTGACGCTTGATGACATCGATGTGTTCGAGATCAACGAGGTTTGCATTGCAGGTAGGTTGATCGGTGGTGGTCTGGTGGAGTGGGTGATGGAACTGGCATGGCACTAAATGGGATGAGATGATGTGTATGGCACACTAGATAGGATGAGATGATGTGTATGAGATTCACAAGGCGTTCCCATTGCAAGCGGGTAGTAGTATTTTTTTTTGGTCCTTTGCTGTGGGTGTTGGCCCCGCCTTTGCCATCCCTGAGGCCATGGCCAAGGCCGGCTTGACGCTAGATGACATCGATGCGTAAGAGACTGGCGAGGCATTTGCATCACAGGTAAGTCGATGGTCAAATGGGTGGTTTTATTATTGGCTTGACCCTAGACAACTATGATATGTGTCGATTAAAGAGGCGTTTGCGTCACTGGTGGATGGGAGGGGAAGTGAGTGGCGGTAGGTACTTGGGCAAGATCTTCGGACGAGAGAGTTACTAAAATAAATTGGATGTCCCCAAGAGTTGGTATATGGTTAGATATGGCTTAAACCGACCTGTAGCCAAGAGGAAAGGGTCAGAAATTAAGTATACAAAAAATGGTTGGGTGAGCTGAGCCCCTGGGATTACACCCAGAGCAGGTTCTTATGCATTGCAGTTAGGTGAAGGTAGGATAATTTGAAAAGGGGGTACTTAGTGCCCAAATTATTGGCAAGATTATTGGTATTTGGTTAGCAATTCATTAGTTCTGTACTAAGCCGGGTTTACAACATGTATCCTATAGCAGCAATCTATGAGCTCTATGACACAAATCCACGGCTCTGACCCCCCACCCACCCATCCTGCAGGCCACATACAGCGTGAAGAAGTTGGGCATCGACACCTCTCGTGTGAACCCCAACGGAGGCGCGATAGCCCTAGGCCACCCCTTGGGCGCCACAGGAGCTCGCTGCACCGCCACCCTCCTGCACGAGATGCGACGAAGAGGCACTTCCTCGCGCTTCGGTGTGGTGTCCATGTGCATCGGCTCAGGCATGGGCGCTGCTGCCGTGTTTGAGCGGGGAGGCGAAGTGGACGGCCTGGTCAACGTGCGGGCGGGCAAGGCACAGACCAACCTGTCTAGGGATGCCGTTGTATGATGGGACAACAAACCGATGTAGCGTATTAGGCCCTTCAATTGTGCAATTGACGGGCAGTGGCCTCGAGAAAGTGGATCTGTAGCCTTACTCATTTCGTACTTGACTGTCCTGCTGGACGGATGTAATCGTTTGAATTGGAAGCCTGGCCATTTACAGGACTTCCGTTAAGGTCATGTACTGTGCTTATATGTATTGAACACGAACTTAAATTATGTATTATTGATGTGTCTACAGTTATGCTGTTACAGCCCTGCGTTTTTTAATGTACGACTACATGTACCGGAAGTGTTTTGTGTGTGTTTGCTGTCAAATAATAATGTTCGATACCCGCACATGCTCTAGTTAGTAGTGACCAACTGAGCATACGTGTCGATACCGTATCGTTACAGCATTGCATGTAAAATGTTGGACTTGTTTCAATTGAATGGAAGGATTTTTGGTGGCGGCCCCCCTTCTGGTTTGTTCACCCTGTTGTCCGGTTGTCTGTCTGTCGTGGAACCCGGCCTGGCGCCACACTCACCCAAAGGGTAGTGCAGTGGACCTAAGCCAGGGCCTGCCTTAGGTCTACTGCACTAGATTCCGGTGCCATCTGTTGCTTCGATAGCCAACACTCTCCGCAAATTTTATAAGTCGCGCGCGCCTAGAACATCACCCCTAAGTATCCTTGGCTAGCAAGACACAGAGGATTTGTGAGGGTCTGTAACGTTGCAAGCGTAGATTTGGGCTCATGAAACGTAGATTGTAAAACAGTCACGTCCCTCAACCAGGGTACAGTCAGCCATTGCTTTAACTCGGTTACATGTCCCCAATCAGCAATTTGGCTGCTCACCGTCTTCAGCAGTTTAAATCTTTACTAGCAAAATGTAAACGTGATAAAAAAAATAGCAGCTTCGACATAGGGGGCAGCGGAGGTCCACAATTGATAGCCACAGAAGGATTGATAGTGCAAACCTGGAGCAATGTGAACAAGGGCGATATTGCAATTTAGTTATATACGGTACGTATAGTCTTATACATGTAAACATTTATATATACTATACCAACTGGCATTTAATAACTCTCTTAGATTTGCACCGCACTTACCGGTCGTGATTTCTGGTCGTGATTTATTTTCTGAGATTTGGACAGGCTCAACTTGCAGACTCTTTTGTCCAAATCTCATCGCTGACTCTTTGTTTATAGTTTATATGTGATGCCAAATATGATGCCACTGGAATAAGCAACGCTGCAATACCTTCAGCCCGACAGAAGTGCAACACAAACTCACGTTTTTACATGTTTTTGCAGGTTTACGGCATTCAAACATATGTTATTCGGCATATTAGCATATACGAATCTGAATACCGTATGCGTTTGCTTCCCAACCATAATCAATTTGCCCTCTGATCAGTCAGGTTCCTCCCAGTCAGCTAGAGGCAGAGAAAAGCATGCAGCTAAGATGATATGGATCAGGGTCGGTTCGACAATTCGATGACGGCGAGCAGCCAATTTTTTGGCTGAATGGCTGGAGCTATGTATCCAAGTTCAAGTCTAAGTCGGATCAGGGTCGGATCAACAATTTGTTACAAGTCCGAAGTAGTCATTCGAGAGCTAACAATCATAGCAATCTGCCTGATAACTAATGTTTAAATGTATCTACCTTTCGGGACTTGGACTTTGAAGACGGTGGGCAGCCCAGATTTGGCTGCAAAACCATGCAACAACCCAATAAATAAAAATCTGCACACTATCCACACCTGAGCGTTTGCATTCCGTACTGTGAGTAAGGAATGCAAACGCTTATGTGTGATCATGGTTAGTCATTGTGTACAGACTAACCATGCTCACTTCTCCAGAAATAGTTCACACTACACCAACCGATCAGCCAAGATATTTCTTAACTGGAAAAAACTAATCACCATCCCCTGTTATAACATGGGTCGTCATTCAATTCTCAATCCACCGAGCCCAATAGGAGATAGGTGGTAGGCAGTACAGCTCCCCCCACACACTGCTTCGGCCTAGTCAAGGAATTTAGCTTCAACCTCGATGGTACTCGAGCTCTCGTAGGTAGAGCTCCAAGCTCGGGGAAGTCTAGAATACCTAGGTGCTATTGCTTGACCTTGTGCCATTGGATGGGGAACTTACTACAGCTCCCACCCCATTATTACAGGGGGGGGGGGGGGGGGGGCAGGTGACCACTACGGCCACCAAAGCATGAGCACACATGCAATACCACAGGGACAGGACCATGTGGGACAGACAAACAGGCTTTACCACAGGGGCCATACCACATAGGCATGAGTCCTGGGTTCTCACAAGGTGGACGCACAGGCATGACAACACATGACCACAGTGAGTATGGTGAGCATTGTGAGCACATAGTAAGTGAAAGGTAAAAATCATGGACATCACCCCAATCGGGAAGATGTAGAAGATGTTGAATCGTAAGAATGATAGAAGAAAGAAATCTTTCTAAATTTCGAGTACCGTGCCAACATGCTCGGTTCGAATTTACGTGTTAGATGGACACAAGCGCCAGATGGGCACAAGTGCCACATGGGCACCATTGTTTTTTTCTCATGCGACGCGTCACAAATCGAGCTACTAGGTGCGGTCCCAGTACAACACGTTAACCCCCTGAACCCCATGGGGTTTGGGGTGTGTGTGGGGGGGACATTTCTGCTTAGTTTAGCCAGACCCATGCGTCGCCATGCAGCAACAGACTGGCGAAGCGTCGCAAACAAAATGGTAATGGGCACGGCATGTTGGCACAGGGGTCACGGGAATCTAGTTCTGATGCCAATAAATGAATCAAACATCTTGAGCATCAATAATCTTATATATTTAAGACACAGGGAGGACTCTAGGGAATAGTCACCCGACCCCAGGTCAATGGCGATTGCGCTGAGTAAAAGTTATCAATCAGAAAAAGGTTAAGGCAAGCAGAAGTACGTGTAAGCAAATAAAACAACCCCCATCAAGCCCCCGACAACCAGCGTGTCATCATGGTTTAGGTTTTTAAACCCTAAACCCGACAACCAGCATGTCATGAGAAGCAGCATCAGCATTAGAAGCATCAATAAAATATTCAGCAAGCCTTAGTGGCACCAGCATAACATAATTCAGGAACAGACGCATCAGCTGTCTCAGCAGTCTTCAGCACCAGCAGCATCAGAATCAGCAATCAGCAGTATCAGCATTAGCTATCTCAGCAGTCTTCAGCACCAGCATCAGATTCAACATCATTCAGAATCAGCATAAGCCGACTCAACAGTTTTCAGCCCTAGCATCAGATTCAAAACCATTCAGAATAAGATCAAAGGTCGATCAGAATCAGCATCCGTGGCAATAGAACCAGCATGACTCAGTATCAGCATGAGCTGCCTCAGCAGTCTTCAGCCCCAACATCAGCAGCATCAGCCCCAACATCAGAAGCATCAGATTCAACATCAGCAGCATCAGATTCAGCACCAACAGCATCAGATTCAAAACCATTCAGAATAAGATCAAGCGTCGATCAGAATCAGCATCCGTGGCTTCAGAATCAGCATGACTCAGTTTCAGCATGAGCTGCCTCAACAGTCTTCAGCCCCAACATCAGCAGCAACAGATTCAACATCAGCAGCATCAGATTCAACACCATTCAGAATAAGATCAAACGTCGATCAGAATCAGCATCTGTAGCATCAGAACCAGCATCATTGAGAATCAGCATCAGCCACATCAGCAGTTTTCAGTTTCAGCATCTGCATCCGTAACATCAGCATCAGCCGCATCAACAGTATTCAATTTCAGCATATGTTGCATCAGCAGTATTCAGCTTCAGCATCCATAGCATCAGCACCGTTTAGAATCATCATCAGCCGCATCAGCAGTACTCAGCATCAGCATCCGCAGCATCAGCATCATTGAGAATCATCATAAGCCGCATCAGAAGTACTCAGCATCTGCATCCGCAGCATCAGCATCATTGAGAATCATCATAAGCCGCATCAGAAGTACTCAGCATCTGCATCCGCAGCATCAGCATCATGGAGAATCAGCATCAGCCGCATCAGCAGTACTCAGCATCTGCATCCGTAGCATCAGCATCATGGAGAATCATCATCAGCCGTATCAGCATATGTAGCAGTATTCAGTTTCAGCATCTGCATCCATAGCATCAGCATCAGCCGCATCAGCATCCACAGCATCAGCATCAGCCGCATCAGCAGTATTCAGTATCAGCAGCGGCTGCTTTCAGTTGAAATGGAGGAAGCGGATCATGTTCCTGTAATCAATTCTTCTATCTTTCTTCTAGCCCCTTTCAACTGTTGATATCTCGACTTGAGAAGTTTTCAACTTAGATCTTAGACTGTAGACCCCTCCGCCCAGAAAGAAGCTCTTCACCCCATCGGAGGTAGCATTCTTTCTTCAGTAGAAGGCGCTTAAGTCGGAGGCTGAGGGTTCTTCGGGGGGGGACCGGTGGAGCTGACAGGGGGTGGAGGAGGGTCTGCTGGAGGGGGTGGAGGAGGGTCAGCTGGATGGGTCGGGGGAGGAGGGGAGCGTGGTGGTGGTGGAGATGGCTTCTTTGGAAGGGAAGGAGAGGGCGGGGGGGGGGGGGAATGGAGATGGAGGAGGAGGAGAAGGAGGTCGCGGTGGTGGTGGTGAGGGAGGAGGAGGTGAAGGTGGGGGAGAGGGGGAGGAGGAGGTGAAGGTGGTGGGGGAGGGGGGAGGGGAGGAGGAGGAGGAGGTTGGGGGGAGGTGAAGGTGATGGGGGGGGAGGAGGGGGGAAGGAGGTGGCGGTGGTGGTGGTGGTGAGGGAGGAGGAGGAGGTGGTGAAGGTGGGGGGGGGGGGGGAGGGGGAGGAGGGGGGAAGGAGGGGGAGGAGGAGGTGAGGGAGGAGGTGGGGGAAGAGGGGGAGGAGGGGGTGACGGTGGGGTGGGGGGGAGGAGGGCAGGAGGGGGCAATGGTGGTGGTGTGGGGGAGGAGGAGGGGGAGGAGAGGGCGCGGGGTGGGGGGTGGGAGGAGGAGGAGAAGGAGGGCGCTTGGCCGCCGAGAGACATGCTGGATCTGCAAAATCGACCAGACCATTGCAATCGTTGTCCTTACCATCCGAGCAGCCTGTTTCATACTCCTCCTCCTTCCTGCAGACCGTGATGATGGCGCTGGCACTCTGTCCGTCCACAAAAAGCAGCCTGAACACGATATCCGACCCGAAAGTGTTGTCTGACCAGGACATCCCCGTGGCCGGGGAGAGGATCGCCAGCCTGTCGGTATTGGTGGAGTCGTACTGCGAGGTTCCCGGGTAGTAGTAGATATTCACACCGCCTGAGAAAACCCCTGGGCGGCCCAAGGAGGGAATGTCATAAGGCGCGTGGTCCACCCTGTAGCCTAGCCAGAAGCTGATTTTCGAGGCAGACGCTGAGCCGCCCATCTGTACGACTGGGAGCCAGTCGACAATGACCCGCAGCACATGCTTCTCCGTGAGGTGCTGGTCAGGCAGGGCGAACAACAGCGTGGCAGCTGGTTTGAGCTGAGCGCTACCTAGTGTGTTTGCCAGCTCCTGTGCCCAGCCCAGTTGCCAGTTTTGCGCAGGGTTCATGCAGCGAAGCTCGCAGCAGTAACCCATTGCGCTGGAGTAGTCGCCGTACTCATTGCTGCTGGTTCCGGCGTGGCCTAGATTGTAGTTGTGTCCGATCTCGTGGAACCAACCCTGCTGGTACTGCCAGAAGTCACCGTTGATCCAGGCGTAGGAGAATTTGCCGGCTGGGTAGGACTGTCGAGGAGAGCAGAAGGAGAGGTTAGGCTGGGCACTTCGTTTAATTTGTTTGTTTGTTTGTTTGTGTTTGTTTTGGGAGGGGTTTGTTTTGGGATTGTTTTTGGCTTATTTTTTTTGGGGGGGGGGGGGGGGGCAGGTTGTAGTTGTATTCGATCTCATGGATCCAGCCCTGCTGGTACTGCCAGAAGTCACCGTTGATCCAGGCGAAGGAGAAATTTGATGGCTGGGTAGAACTGTCAAGGAGAGCAGAAGGAGGGATTAGGCTCTGTTTTTCGTTTTTTTTTTTTTTAGGGGGAAGTCTGGCGTGGCCCAGGTTGCAGTTGAGTCCGATCTCGTGGAACCAGCCCTGCTGGTACTGGCAGAAGTCACCGTTGATCCAGGCGTAGGAGAATTTGCCGGCTGGGTAGGACTGTCGAGGAGAGCAGGAGGGGTTAGGCTGGGCACTTCGCTTAGTTTATTTTTGATTTGTTTTTTTGTTTTGATCCAGGCGTAGAAGATACTGGGTGGGTAGGACTGTAAAGGAGAGCAGAAGGAGGGGGTAGGTCTGGAACTTGGGTAGGGTTGGGGGTAGGGTTGGGTTTTTGGTGGGTTTAGGCTAGGTCAGGCTGGGGTAGGAAGAGAAGCAGGATAAGTTAGGATGGGTTTGGGAAAGTGCTGAGAAAGTGTCGGGTTGTGTTGGGCTGGGATAAGATACAAAAGGGTGGGGTGTGGGATTGTTCAGGATAGCTTTGGCTCAGTGCTGTGTTGGGTGGGTAACCTCCGATACTGGTACTAGCATGACACAACCAAACCAGGGTAAGCCTGGACAAGCTTCTGGAGCTTGATGATATGCCTGATCAGAGGAAAGCACACTCCTGATGGGAATCTATGCATACGTCTGGTGGGGAAGTTATGTTTCTCAATGTCCAGCAGGTCTATGTCGGCGAAATCTACATTACTCAGGTCTCAGCCGCCGCTATCTACATATCTCAGATCTATGTCGACAGAATCTACATCTGGACTCACTCGATCATCAACACCTCCATTGTGTATACCGTTGGTGTTGACAGGGCCGACAATGCCCATGCCTGTCCACTGGCAGGAGTTAGCGGTGCCCGTCATGAATTTGTGCTGGCCCTTTGGTGTGACGATCACACGGTGCTTGTAGGAGGAGAGGTCTATGATGGGGTCCTGAGAAGGGACGGGAGGTGAGGTCGAGAGTGCTAGTGTGGGTTTTGGTGTTGGTGCTGATGTTGTTGATGGTGTGGGTGTTGGTGTGCGTGACATGCATGGACACCATCAGCAAGCAAAGTAACTACCAAACAGGACAGCACAGAACGGACAGGACGGAATTCAGCAGGGAATGACCTTGTGGTATGTCCAAGTCACGGCATTCAAATATTGTATAGTAGAGTAAAACCAGGAAATTAAAAGCCCAATATCTCCTACCCCAATTGGCGTCACACAAAAACATCAGCTGATCTGCACCTCACTTTCACCACGACCTGCACTGCCTCCAGGACCCGCCCCCCACCTGCCCCCCCCCACCAGGAAACACAACATCCAGTGCCTGACCTGCACCTCACCTACCCCTGACCTGACCCGCACAAGGACCTGACCCTGATCCGACCCGCACAAAAAACCGTCCCTCGCCACACCCCCAGTACTGCGTGTGTCGATCCTGCACCTCACTCGCACCACGTCCCACAAAACTCCCAGGGCCCAGGCCTAACCTGCTTCGCTGCCCACTCCTCAATCCAGAACTGCCAGCCGTAGTAGTCATTAGAGGTGCATGACTTCGCACTCCAGAAGTATCCCTTGCTCCAGGCATCGCAGGGCATCTGGATAGGGCCGAGGACAAGGACGTTCTCTGGCAGAAGAGACGCCTTACCAGCCGAACACTCCCGATAGTAATCTCCGAGGTTCAGCCCATCGCTGCTGTATAACATGTCTTCGATCTCCTGTTGCGAGGCTGCCGGGCCGCCGCCCATTCCGCAGAAGTCCACGATGAAGACAGCCACGGAGATGGTGTCTGCCGTGTAGCGGGGCTGGGTGCTGGTGCTGTCAGAGAAGCTACTAGCTGTGCTAACGCCCCCGGCGACAAAGTCGGTGTACGTGGCAGCCCCTGCAGAGAGAGTACCGACAACTGTGACAGTCTCGTCGACGTCTTTCACGGCAGCCGAGGGGGGGGGCTCGCCCACTGCTTTTATGGAGAGCACCAGCAGAGAGGGGAAGCCTGAGGTGGGGGGTTCTAAAAGGGCGCGGCGACCGGCTAGCCGGGAGGGGAGGCCCACAGCCGCCAGCTTGCGGGAAAGGACTGGTGGAACCATGCCCACCTGGGACAGCAGCAGAGGGTGAGGGTGAGGGCTGGGGTGAGGTTGAGGGTTGAGGTTGAGGTGAGGGTGCTTGTGGGGTGTGGTGTTCGAGAAGGGCGCAGCGACCGGCGAGCTGAGAGGGGAGGCCGGCACCAGCTAGCTTGCGGGAAAGGACTGGTGGAACCATGCCCACCTGGGACAGCAGCAGAGGGTGAGGTTGAGGGCTGGGGTGAGGTTGAGGGTTGGATTGAGGTTGAGGGTTGGGTTGAGGTTGAGGGTTGGGTTGAGGTTGAGGGTTGGGGTTGAGGAGAGGGTGCTTGTGGGGGTGCGGGGGTGGGTTTGGGGTTTGGGGTAATACATGTTAACACCAGCTGTTGCCCATCCCCATCCACCGTTCATTTGGGGGGGCTAAACATGGTAGCTTCCACCCAGCTCCATCTGTCAGAAACCGGGTCAAGCTCAAAGCTGTGGAATGAAATCTCTCAAGTTTGTGATGGCAGAAAGTTTGGGCCCTTGTAGGAGGCATGTGTAGGGAACAGCAATCTAATATCATACGATATCAGGTCATCATATGATGCCGGCAGTCTGACTAGGCTAAAGTTACCATTTATATACAATAGCATATGATGCAATTTGTATGATATTATATGATATCGCCTTTCGTCAACATCAAATATGATATGCTGGTCCCTACCCATATCCTATGTGTGTGGCAATGAGAGCGGAACAGTTGACAAAATTACACGTATGAACTGCGGTCCCTGTCAACCACCATGGCAGCTTTGTCCAGATTAAGTAGCGGCCCATCCTCTACCGTCGTAAGACGAGGCTCCCTTAATAGCACGCCCCACCAGGCGTTATCATTACTTTTCCATTACACGGATGACCTGGTATCATAAGTTAGACAATGCTGTTGTTGTGGTAATGTGATTGCAGTCCTTGGCTTGCTCAAAGCTGCATGGAGCCTGAGTCAGGGTTGGGTTTGGGTTAGGGTTTGGGGGGGGGGGGGGAGATTGGGGCTTTGGGGCTATGGTTGGGGGGGTTGGGGGGGTTGGGGGGTTGGGTAGGGTTAGGGTGGTTGGGGTTGGTTGGGTTGGGTTGGGTTGGGGGGGGTTGGGGGGGGTGAGGTTGGCGCTTTGGGGCTTTGGGTCTGGGTCTGGGGTTGGGTTGGGGTTGGGTTGGGGGTTGGGGGGGGGGGGGCACTAGTTTATAACATCTGGTTCCCCGGAGTCAAATCACAAATTGAGCACTCACCACTCGCACGCCCATGCCAGAAGTGATATCCAGGGGGAGGCCACCACCGCGGAAGTCTAACTCGAACATAGAGCCCTGCGATGTTCGCAGCACAATATCTACATCCTGATCACCCCGTGTTGAGGATAACTCCTTCAGTGTCAACAGAAGCACGCCTGAGGGGGAATGGATGGGGTGCAGTGAGCAGGGACCGGCATATCATATGATGTTGACTTAAGGCGGGTATGGTAATATTTGATATCATATCAAGTGCATCAAGTGATATTGTATGTAGATGGTAAAATTTAGCCGAGTCAAACTGCCGGCATCAGTATGATATCATCAGATGACATGATATCACACTGGCCTTCTCTAGCAGTGAGGGAGGTGGTACCAGTGATGCGGGGAGAGAGAGTTTTGTTTTGCTTTATTTTGATATGGTCAGCACGCCTCCTAATAAGGCGTAATATATATTTATCTATTTATTTGTATATGGTATGTGAGAGAGGTTTAGTTCAGTTTTGTTTGTTTGAGTATTCAGAGAGAGGTTTAGTTTGGATATTATGTGTTTTCTTTGCATGTGGTGTGCGAGAGAGGTTTGTGTTTTTGTATTGTTTGGATATGGTTTGTGAGAAACGTTTTTATTCTGTCTTATTTTGCTTGGATGTGATTGAAGGGATGGGTTTGGGGATGGTACTATGGCAGAGGCTTTGGCTTGACTTTGGGATGGTACTTTAGCACAGGTTTTGGCTTGGCTTGGTGATGGTTTTATGGCAGAAATTTTGGCATGGGGAATGGGGTTGGTTTTGGTGGGTTGAGACTACAGGAGTAAATAACCCATGTAACAGATATGAGGATCTTGGGTTAATTCTTCGAGAGAGGTCCAGAAAGGAGAGGTATGCGTTTGTGAGCGTCTGTGTGCACGTGTGTTTGTCAGTGTGGGTGGGTGTGGGCATAGTGGTGATTTTGGGGAGGGGGTCAAGATGAGGTGGATGAGTCTGGGAGAGAGAGGGAAGTATGGGTGGTGGGATGGTAGAGGGAGGGGGAGAGGAACAGAGGAAGAGTGTTAGTATGCCACCATAAGATGCAACCAATGAGACTCTGGAGGAGCTTTCCCAAGGGTACACGATTCGAAAGACAACGCGTGTCGTAGCCTACCAGCCTCGTCCCCCAGTCGCAGTCGCCAGTCGCAGTCGCCCAACTGTCAATGCTGACTCAGACGAGGAGTAGACGAGGAGTCAGCGACAGTGTATTGACGACGCGACAGGCGACGCTGCATAGAACTTGTCTGATACGTATCAATAACCTAGTACGCTAAAAATTGGCGGAGTGTGTTGGCAACGGAAGCGAGTTAGTTAAGAGGCCGTCGGCTGTCGTGTCAGGCTTCGTCTTGGGGGGGCGGTCGGACGCGGACGCGGACGGTCGGACGCACAAACGGACGGGTAACCCTGGCCGTGGGTAACCCTGGCTGTGGCCGTCCCCCAGAAGGGAGAGCTTCGCTAAAAAATAGAAACGACAATATAGACCCAAGACGCTTGTATGTGACGATGGCCAAGACTGGAAAGCTCGTAGTATGAGTTTAACTGTCGTCTGCGGTACTGACTCAGCCCCTGAACTCCCAGTTGTGGGTTCGAACACAGCGCATTTCCAATAGATAAATATACCCTGAGGCTGCCTGAGGTTAAGGTATACCAACTTGACCACTTGAAGTCAATTTTAGTTAGCTCTGAGTCCCTTTTGGGCCGCTCGCGAATCTTGGGCGGAGTATGGGTGGATAATGTGGGTGGGTATGGGTGGGTCAGTATGAGTGGTAAGCAAGGGTATAATTGGTTGCATGGGTGGCATGGATGGGTCGATGAATGAGTATGGGAGGTATGGATGGGTGGGTGGGTGAATGGGTGGGTGAATGGGTGAGTTTTTGACTGTCGCACAATCCCTGTTAGGGAATTCTGAGGATGCCAATGTGTGTGCCATAGTGTGGAGACCCAGAATCCATGTATAATTTCAAGCCATGCCTGAGACATGCCTCTTATTTCTATTAAGGGGGGAAGGGTGGGGGGGCTCAGGATTTTTTTACTCCTGGGGGAAGGGTAAATAAACCATATCCACAACTCAGACGTTCTGGGTCAGAATCCTGGAGGAAACACCTCCTAGTTCCAGTGGGTATCGCGAAGGGGGACGAATTACGGAGTATAGGTAAGACAACTGAAGGCATGTAGAACCATGTAATAACTATTATAACTATTCGTCTGGGATGGTAGACCACAGAGGGGACCTGTGCTGTTGATCGTACTAGCGTGCTTCCAACGTTTCGCTTCGTTGCAGCACGCGCCAAACTTTAACAACGTCCAAGACAATAACGCTAGGCCGCGTCGAGGTTCCAAACGTCAGGAGCAAGGACGGGGGTTTCAGGTGTCAGCGTGAACTACTAGGACACGAGTGCCTTTTTGGTATCTGATCAGATACCAAGAAGACACTCGTGTCCTAGTAGTTCATCACTGACATCAGGCAGCGTGAAAGTGAGATGGAAAGAGGAAGAGAGGAGATGAAGCTTCAGCTGTTCGCAATGTCATAGTCGCTGGCCTGACCTTGAGAGGGGGAAAACGAAAGGAGGAGAGGCAGAAAGGGAGGAAGAGAGAAAGTGAGGAGGAGAGAAACACAACCTCTCGGATATTAGGGAGTAAGAAAAGAAAACAGAAAGCCGAACGGTATGCCTTCAGGCCTGGCTTCGGCAGCCTTGCCACGAGACAGGGAGACGAGAGGAGGAGACGTAGGTAGGGAGGAAGAGGAAGAGAGGGAGAGAGAGGAGGAGGGGAGCAAAAGCTCATGGATGTTTGAGAGAACGGCTATACAAGCGCTCGGCTTGAGCGAATGAAAGCATAGCACCCTAGGTTCGTTTGCTCAAGCAGCTGCCTCAACTCTGCCTAGACGGAAGGGGGTAGCGCAACGGTTGTAGCAGGTATAATCGTCCGTCATTCTGCTTGCTAGAAGTTCCATCGTCCAGCGCCCAAGCAGATGCCCTAGCAAAAAGATCACATCAGCTTGCTCACCTTCGTAGTTTTGCCAAGGCAGCGCCGATGTTGCTCTTGAGTGTTGGCTGCAGAACAGCAGCAACAGTGCCACGACGCGCACAAGGCACAAAGGGTGCCCGCTCATATTATCTGGCGCAAAACATCTTCGAAGGATGGGGGACAATTACTCGCACGAGGAAAACGATCGTCTGGCAAAAGACACCGACAACCGGCAATGATCCAAGGACTCCAAAAGATTTAAACAATCGAATACGGATAGAAAGAAAAACCCGAAGGGCGGAGCTTGGAAACACACAGATTTTTCTATGGGACTCGCCGCTTCTCGGGTGTTGCAACGGCTACTTGAGCGTTGGCCAACGCCCCAACTCGTTGGGGTTTATCGGCGGAGGCACTCAGTGTCGTGTACTAGCGGTTGCACAGGTCATCATTTGCGTTTCTGGGCCTTAATATAAGTGTAATTACTCCAGAACACTGATCGCTGGTGAAATCACTTTCACTGGTGATCCCTCCCTGGTGAAATCACTTTCACTGGTCACGGCCAGGTACGACATGGGTAACGCCACACGCGTGCATGACCGATGACCGTCCAATCCATCGGAATACAAGGAACACTAGAGTAGGAACGCACCGTAGCGGAATTCACGAAATGCACCATTCTACTAACCCGGGTGCGGAGCAGGGTCGAGCAGTGTTGTTCAGGACGCTGCATCCTCTGCGGAGGCCTCCGTCGCAGACGGAACGTCAGAAGGTCCGTTGCGTCCCGAGACGCAACATGGGGAGGGTTCGTTCCGTCGCAGACGCAGCTTCAGTGGGTTGCTTGCGTCGCAGACGGGTCGATTGCGGGTCGGTTGCGTCTCATATGGGTCGGTTGCGGGTCAGGACGCAGGCTACGCTGGTCGGTTCCGTCTCAGGGCGCAGGCTATGAAATGGATTGCATCTCAGGAAGGAGGCTATACAATTGATTACGTATGAGGAAGGAGAGCTGGGGGTCCTCCTGAACAACCCTGGTGTGGAGTACACCTGGCTTCTGATATCAATCTTAGTCTTGCATCTTGATTTATTGGGCGTGGGGGGTGAACGCTTAGGTCATGCTCGCCATGCAGGTACAGCACAGCTGGGAGTTTCAACACCTAGCTGTGCAAGGACCTAACCTGCCCCCTTCGCGAGAGACGAAGGGAAAAAGCTCTCGAAGAGCGTGAGCAGGAGCGTCAACGTTCAGCCCATTTCGATTTGCAAGAGAGATAACAGAAGCAAGGACCGCGACGTGAGTAGTCGGGATGCTCCGGTCTCCAGGGAGCCTTTGACTATCAGTGGGATTCGAACGTTATCGGATAGCAAGGAAGGGGGTTCTCGCGAAAGGGAAGTCGCAGTAGGGAGGGATCTCGATGCCTCGATAAAGCCGGAAGGCTGATGGATAGGGACCGGCATATCATATGATTTTGACCCAAGGCGAGTATGATATCAAATGATATCATATGATATCATGCAAACTGCATCATTTGATATTGTACATAAATGGTAACTTCAGCCTAGTCAGACTGCCAGCATCATATGATATCACATGATGACATGACATCATATGATATCATATTGCCGTTCCCTAATGATGGAGGGAGATAAGGGGAACACACTGGCTTGAAAGATCCCCTTGTAATGACTTCAGGCAGGTCAAACTTGGGGGGGGGGGGGGGGTGATAAATACAAATCAGTGTATCTAAATAGTATATGTACTCAAAGTCTCGAGCAGAAATCAATATGCAAGTAGCACGACCGACAGGACTCATAGAAGAATGTAAAGGTGTAACATGAGGGCGGGAAGGGGTAGATTTGGGGGGCCTGGGTCAAAGTTGAGTTCTTCTTTTCGATGTCTCTGTGAAAAGCATAAGCAAACGCGAAGCAATTTCCGGAGTTTGCGTCCTTGGTTCACCTCCTGCCATGGCCTGTTGAGAAAGCTGTCCGAAGTCTGCGAGTACACGATCGTACGGAAGGAGTAGTTTACACAGCGTTTGGTTTTGGTCGATTTAGCTTTTGCTTTTGGTCCGATTTTGGTCAGGACCAAGTCAGAGCAGCCCAGAGCTGGATGAAGAACCACGTAACAATTCAAATTCAGAGATTGGCACCAACTAGAGATCTGCACATGTCTTAAAACTGTCAACATCCATCTGCTTGCATTCTTTACTCAGGAGTGTGGTGTAGCAGTGTTTATATACCCATGTTTACTCCACCCGCAGACGGTGAAAAGCCTGACGGCTAACAGAGCATGCAATTTTCCCCTCCTTATGTGTTTTACAGCCAAAGACGGCGGGCAGCCAAATTGCTGGCTGAAGCCATGTAACCAAGTTCAAGTTCAAGTTTCTGTCGAGAGCAATCAGTTCAATTCAATTCAATTATCAGAGATTGGCACCAACTACTTGACAGTGCGCACGATTTAGCAATGCATAACCGACGGTTTGCAGGCTGTGAGTAGTTTTTCACAGGGGGTTTACACTTTACAGACTTTGCCATCTGTAAACCCCCTGTTAACCCTTGCAACAGGCCTGGTAAATGGCCCCGAATATTGATTGTACAGCTATATCTATAATCGGTCTGAGTTTGAACCCCATCACACTTACTGGTTGCCGTGACTATTGCACGGGGGGGGGGGGGGGGGGGGGGGGGGGTACTCTGCAGACGGTTAGACACCGAACTGCCGGCTTATAGAACCTCGCAACAATTATTTGGTGGCTGGCCCCAGTGCAAGCAACCGGGCTGGCCCCCTCAACCTCACGCCTCGTAATAAGGCTTACCATTTATGTATTGTAAAAAATCTTCTTCTCCTTCACTTCTACAGCTGCCACCACTGTTTTTCTTTTCGGCTACTAGCAGCAGCTTCTAGGCAGCTCCGTGAGCCAGCCTCTGGGCTAAGCCTACACAAATCAGCAGCTTTAGGTTTGGCTGATTGGCCAGCCAGGGGAGCTACCTAGAAGCTGCTGCTCGTAGCCGAAAAGAAAAGCAGTGGCTGCCATGCCACTAAGTGACTAAGAATCTTGGCAAGTCGTTAAACTGTAGGTGTGGAGACTTGGACATGCCTATAATCAGTCTGAGTTCGGACCCTGGTTTCTGTGGTTATCGCGCGGGGAGGGGGTGGGGGGTGGGGGGTATGTTTTGCTGCAGGTGTAGGCTTGGACATGCCTATAATCAGTCTGAGTTCGGACCCTGGTTTCTGTGGTTATCGCGCGGGGGAGGGGGTGGGGGGTATGTTTTGCTGTAGGTGTAGGCTTGGACATGCCTATAATTAGGGAATATGATGTCATATGATATCATGTCAGCATACGATATCATATGATATCATATGGTGCTGGCAGTCTGATTAGGCTTAGGGGGGGAGGGGGGGGGGGGGGGGGGGGGGGTATGTTCTGCTGACGATTAAGACCACGAATTGCAGGCATATATAACTTAGTAACAATTCTTCTCCTTCTACCCACTAAGTGATAAAAAAAGCTTTGGCCGTACGTGGGACAGATATCACAAAGGAAGACAAGTGGCCTTACTACACACAGTGGGGCAAATTAATTAACTAACCCTTAACCCTAATAAATTAATTCTTGACATGGCTAGACATTATGCCATCTCCTGAAAAGAGATTCATTAATGACGTCGCCAGACATCATGCCATCTCCTGCAAAGAGATTCATAACTGACATCGCCAGACATTACGCCATCTCCTGCAAAGAGATTCATTACTGACATCGCCAGGCATTATGCCATCTCCTGCAAAGAGCCGGTGAATAGCTCATGAAGTTCGCCTTGGGCTGGGCCCTCCTGGCGTAGCTGGCGTAAAGCATTGTGTACGTTCTGTTGGGAGATGCCAAGGCTTGCCAAGGCATCACGGCCCCATGAACTGACGAGCAGTTTGTAGCAGCGATCGCCTGCGCAGTCGTGTGGGAGCAGGTTATGGGACAAAAAGGTTTGGAGCAGGTAGCGGGACAAAAGAAAATGGAAGAAAAAAGGTTGTGGGACAAAAAAAAAATGGAAAAATTGAGCAGGAAAAAAAAATATATAAAAAAAGGTTTGTTCGCGTCAGGTTCACGTTTACATTTTCCCTGGTAATTATTTTTTACTGCCGGACGGCGAGCAGCCAAATTTGCTGGCTGGAGCCATGGAACCAAGTTCAGAGTTCAAGTTGTGGGACGTGTTGTGGGACCATTGTTGGACATGCTGTGGGAGCATAGGTAGCGATATGTAAACAGCAGACTAATGGAGTCTGTGCAGTCGTATGGGATCATGTTCTTTTGTTCAGATATGGACGTGTTCACACTCAGCAATAATGTGTGTGTGTGTGTGTTTCGTACGTGTGTTTGTGCGTGTGTTTGTGTGTGCTTCTTCAGGATGATTTGTCGAGAATTGTCGAGAATTCCAGGCCAAATTGTCGAGAATTCTCGGATTTCCAGGCAAAAATTCTCGACTAAGTACAAAGTACAAGTTCTCGCAGAAACGGTTTGTCCAGTTCATCCCCTGAATTGCTATAACACCACGCCCCGCCAGGCGTTATCTTTTTCTGCTTTTATTCCTTATTGGCAAGTTTATGGCAAGTCATTGGCAAGTACATGGTTTGTCATAACATCTTCTTTAAACATGCATAAACAATTATTATAAACATATATCATATATTTATGTTATCTCATATATTTAAACATATATAATATATGACATAACATACATAACATAGCAGCACATAACATCGCAAGGGTTCAAAATCAACGGATGCCGGGAAGGACTCACACACCTGGGATGCACAAGCGTTCAGACAGATACACACATAAGTAAGTACCTAATACCGCAAGGGTACAAAATCAGTGGATGCCCGGAAGCGCTCAAACACCTGGGATGCACAAGCATTCAGACTGACACACACAGACCTAAGTACCTAATACCGCAAGGGTACAAAATCAGTGGATGCCCAGAAGCGCTCACACACCTGGGATGCACAAGCATCCAGACCGACACACACAGACCTAAGTACCTAATACCGCAAGGGTACAAAATCAATGGATGCCCAGAAGCGCTCACACACCTGGGATGCACAAGCATCCAGACCGACACACACAGACCTAAGTACCCAATACCACAAGGGTACAAAATCAGTGGATGCCCAGAAGCGCTCACACACCTGGGATGCACAAGCATCCAGACTGACACACACAGACCTAAGTACCTAATACCGCAAGGGTACAAAATCAGTGGATGCCCAGAAGCGCTCACACACCTGGGATGCACAAGCATCCAGACCGACACACACAGACCTAAGTACCTAATACCGCAAGGGTACAAATCAATGGATGCCCGGAAGCACTCACATACCTGGGATGCACAAGCATTCAGACCAACACACACCTAGGTACCTGACACTGCAAGGGAAAAAATCAATGGATGCCCGGAAGCACTCAAACACCTGGAATGCACCAGCATCCAGACCGACACACACAGACCTAAGTACCTAATACCGCAAGGGTACAAAATCAACAGATGCCCGGAAGCACTCACACACCTGGGAATACAACCTCTGGGCTTCGGGCCATGCTCCAACACACAGACCTAAGTACCTAATATCTCAAGGGAACACAAGCAACAGATGCCCGGAAGCACTCACACACCTGGGAATACATCCTCGGGGCTTCGGGCCATGCTCCAACACACAGACCTAAGTACCTAATATCTCAAGGGAACACAAGCAACAGATGCCCGGAAGCACTCACACACCTGGGAATACATCCTCGGGGTTTCGGGCCATGGACTTTAGATGCTGAAGCAGACGATCCAGTGTTGGGTCGGCAATCCAGGTCATCAGATCCTGAATACATGAAATACATAATTCAAATTTAATAAAAAATGAAACAAATAGTATGCCTCGTTGTAAGGTGTGAGGTTGAAGGGGGTGGCCCGTCCAGGTAGTGGGGGGCAGCCCATCCAGTCTATTAGATCCTGCATACACGAACTACATAAAAGAAATCAAATGAAATAAATCAGATCCTGCATTCGCGAAATACATAAAATAAATCAAATGAAATAAATCAGATCCTGCATTCGCGAAATACATAAAAGAAATCAAATGAAATAAATCAGATCCTGCATTCACGAACTACATAAAAGAAATCAAATGAAATAAATCAGATCCTGCATTCACGAACTACATAAAAGAAATCAAATGAAATAAATCAGATCCTGCATTCACGAACTACATAAAAGAAATCAAATGAAATAAATCAGATCCTGCATTCACGAACTACATAAAAGAAATCAAATGAAATAAATAAGATCCTGCATTCAAGAAATACATAAAAGAAATCAAATGAAATAAATCAGATCCTGCATTCACGAAATACATAAAAGAAATCAAATGAAATAAATCAGATCATGCATACACGAAATACATAAAAGAAATCAAATGAAATAAATAGTAAAATGAAGGCCAGCCCGCTTGCTTGCACATGGGCCAAGCACTATGCATACTTTACGACAAGAACATGAGGATTGCTTAAAACGGAGGGGCTGAAGAAATCAAGGCAAACTAAACGAGGCCGTACTAGGGATGGGCTCCAGAAATGATTACACACTACAGAAGGGGGGGGGGGGGGGGGGGGGAGAGGGGACAGAAGCAACCAAGGCGAACGAATGGGTGGGGCATGAAAGCAAAGGAATGCAGAAATGATCAACGCTAAAGAAGGGGGGTGTGAAGGAGGGGACAGACGCAACGAAGCAGAAGGAAAGGGTGGGGCATGAAAGCAAAACACTGTGGAAATGGTTACACACTACAGACGGGGGGCGTGAAGGAGGGGACAGAAGCAACCAAGGCGAAGGAAAGGGTGGGGCATACAAGCAAAATAGTGCAGAAATGATTGCACACAACAGAAGGGGGGGCGTGAAGGAGGGGACAGAGGCAATGAAGGAAAGGGTAGGGTATGAAAGCAAAAGACAGCAGAAATGATTGCACACTACATAAGGGGACAGAAGCAACCAAGGCGAACGAAAGGGTGGGGCATATAAGCAAATTAGTGCAGAAATGATTGCACACAACAGAAGGGGGGGCGTGAAGGAGGGGACAGAGGCAATGAAGGAAAGAGTAGGGTATGAAAGCAAAAGACAGCAGAAATGATTGCACACTACATAAGGGGACAGAAGCAACCAAGGCGAACGAAAGGGTGGGGCATAAAAGCAAAATAGTGCAGAAATGTTTACATCCTACAGAGGGGGGGAACAGAAGCAACAAAGGTGAACACGAGGGTGGGGCATGAAAGCAAAGGAATGCAGAAGTAAAGGCACACCTTCACCTCACAAAACAATAATTTATTGGTGTTTTTACACTCGAAGGCACACCTTCACCTCACACAAAATTAATGTATTGGTGTTTTTTACACCCCAAGGCACACCGGAACCTCAAACACAATTAATTATATTGGTGTTTTTACACCTGTAGGCACACTGTAACCTCACACAAAATTAATTATTTTGGTGTTTTTTACACCGGTAGGCACACTGTAACCTTTTTACACCTGAACTGAACTTTAGGAAATAGTAATAAATACTGTAATAATGATAAATAGAAATTAAGGCACACCGTAACCTTTTTACAGTTTACACCTCAATGCACACAATGAAGGCACACCATAACTTAACACAAATATATTTTATTGGTGGTTGGACAGGGATTTTATTTTCAAATCTTAAAAAGGAAATCTGATTCCTGTCTTTTTTTTGCCTCCTCCCAGGACAGGATCCTTATTACAATTTTAGCACTGAGCGAAGCAAAGCACGGTGCAAAGCTCGAAAGCCTTCTTTGGGGGGTTCCTTCGGGAAACTTGCACTTTGAACATGGATTCAACGAGGATGTTTGTAATTTGTTACACACGTTTATAACTACTTTGTCAAGCCTCTGAGCCAAATTCTGGTCAGGTTGTCGTGTCAATTTGGGTTCTGGGTAGCGATTTGGGTCTGAGAGCTGGGATCGCAAATCAGGTCTCATAAAGCGATAATTTTGGCCGAAAAACATTTTGCCGAAAAATAATTATGGCCGAATTTGTTTTGATAATTTTGGCTGAAAAAAAATTAATTTTGAACCAGGAGCCCAGGCCTCAAAAATTTCAGTCATGCCGATCCATTTTTTCTGAGAACAGGGCTGTAATCGCATGTATCATGGCGGTATTTTAAGTCACTTTTCAGGTCATTCTGAGCACCTCATTTAGGGGGGGGGGGGGGGGGTCAGCCCTCATTTTGTTTTTTTTGCTAACTTTTTACTCGGGTCTCCAAATGACATTCTGAGACCACCCATAAGTAGGCCTTGGTAAGGGTAGTCTATTGGCACAACTTTTGACCTCGTGCAATAAGTATTTACCCCCCCACCCCCACCCCGAACCCCAGCCCAGCCCAGAGTATGAGGGGCGAATGGCTGGGTATGTGTTGATAATATGGGTGGGTGAAGGGGTGGGTAACATGGGTAGTCTATTGGCACCACTTTGGACCTCGTGCAATAAGTATTTACCCCCCCCCCACACACACACACACACCCAAACCCCAGCCCAGCTTAGAGTATGAGTGGGTGAATGGCTGGGTATGGGTTGATTATATGGGTGGGTGAATGGGTAGGTAATATGGGTGAGTATAAGTGGGTGATTGGGTATGAGGGTGGGGGTGGGGAGGTAAATCCCCCCCCCCCCCCCAACCCAACCCAACCCAACCACCCAAGGTACTTGGGCAACCAAGAGGGGGTGCAGAACTGATTTTTGACTATCACACAATCCCTAAGTGGGAATTCTGAGGATGCCATTATGTGCGCCATTCTGTTAACCCCAAGAATCCATATCTAAGTTTAAAAAAAGGGTTATTTCTATTTTGAGGGGGGGGGGGGGGGGGGGGTCAGCCCTCCCCAGGTTTTTAGGCATGCTGCGACCTATCCTTTTTTTCTCCTCCCGTTTGGACGAGAAATAATTTTGGCCGAAAACAAATATCTGTGGTTGGCCCCAGTGGAAACAAACGGGCTGGCCCCCTCAACCTCACACCTCATAATAAAACGTACTATTGATTTACTTATTTATAAGCCACACCGTAGTACGATGTACTGCTTGCAAGGTGCTTACGCTACTGTACTGCTTGAAAGGTGCTTACACCACTGTGCTGCTTGTAAGGTGCTTACGCTACTGTACTGCTTGTGATGTGCTTACCGTACTGTACTGCTTGTAGTGCGCTTTCGCTACTGTACTGCTTGTAATGTGCTTACCATGCTGTACTGCTTTAAGGTGCACTTCCAAACAAAAATGTTTAGACAGAGTGTCCAATAACATCCTTTTGCTTATGTAGCTGTTTGGCATGCTCATAGCGCCCGGCAGAGTTCTGTTTCTTCCGATAAACAGAACTCCAGGGAGCGCCACGAGCACGGACATCCCCCCCCCCCCCTCCCCCCCCCCCCCCCCCCCCCTCCTTTTTCAGGTAAATCTTTCGACAATTGTCAGAATTGTCGGAATTGCCAAATATCAGAATTGTCAGACCAAAATCTTTCGACAAATCTCACAAGTGTCAGAATTCTTAGTTCTCGGGCCAAATGTCATGAGTACGAGGTACTAATCACAAGTACGAGGTGCTAGCCACAATTGTCAGGCCAAATTCACAAGTATGAGGTACTAATCACAAGTACGAGGTGCTAGTCACAATTGTCAGGCCAAATTCACAAGTATGAGGTACTAATCACAAGTACGAGGTGCTAGTCACAATTGTCAGGCCAAATTCACAAGTATGAGGTACTAATCACAAGTACGAGGTGCTAGTCACAATTGTCAGGCCAAATTCACAAGTATGAGGTACTAATCACAAGTACGAGGTGCTAGTCACAATTGTCAGGCCAAATTCACAAGTATGAGGTACTAATCACAAGTACGAGGTGCTAACTCGGGACTACGAAGTGTTTCGAAAACCCAAATCCAAATCATCCGCTGAATTACCATTAGGAAAAAACTGCTCACAGCCTACCTCAAGACCCCGTGCATTGTATCGAATTCGGCCAGCATGCATCAAGCGGTTGGGAAACATGTTCTCATCCTCTTCTGCAGCGAAGCCACCTTCGATGCGAATCAGGTAGTTGTACCTGAACATGACAACATGGGGATGAGAGTCTGAGCTTGAGCATGGGGGTTGAGAGCATAAGCTTGAGCTGAGTAAGCTGAGCAGGGTGAAAGAGTGAGCTGCTTGAGCTGAGTCTGATGAAAGCTTGACCTGAACGTCTTGGAGCAAGCTTGACCTAAACATCTTGGAGCAAAAGAGCACATTGAATAGGATCATTTCGATGCGAATGCGGCATGATTTCGATGTGGATCAGGTAGTTGAACCTGAACATGAGGAGCATGGGGATTAGAGCCTGAGCTTGAGGATGGGGGTGCAAGCGTGAGCTTGAGGATGGGGGTGAAAGCGTGAGCTTGAGCTACGGTGACTACGGCTAGCTCCGGCTAACACTGTGGTGTCCTTAATTTCACGTCCTGAGAGTGACTTCATTACTCGAATGTAACAATTTCAATTTCAAGCTTGAGCTGAGTAGGATGAAAGTGTGAGCTGAGTAAGCTGAGTAGGGTGAAAGAGTGAGCTGAGTAGGATGAAAGAGTGAGAGGAGTGACCTGATTAGGGTCTAAAGAGTGAGAGGAGTGGGAAGAGTAGGATGAAAGCATGAGCTGAGTAAGATGAAAGCGTGAGCCGAGTAGGATGAACGAGTGAGCTGAGTGACCTGAGTAGGATGAAAGAGTGAGAGGAGTGAGCTGATTAGGGTCTAAAGAGTGAGAGGAGTGGGAAGAGTAGGATGAAAGCGTGAGCTGAGTAAGCCGAGTAGGGTGAAAGAGTGAGCTAAGTAGGATGAAAGAGTGAGCTGAGTAGGATGAGTGGGATGAAAGAGTGAGAGGAGTGAGCTGATTAGGGCTTAAAGAGTGAAAGGAGTGGGAAGAGTAGGATGAAAGAGTGAGCTGAATAAGATGAAAGCGTGAGCCGAGTAGGATGAAAGAGTGAGCTGAGTGAGCTGAGTAGGATGAAAGAGTGAGAGGAGTGAGCTGATTAGGGTCTAAAGAGTGAGAGGAGTGGGAAGAGTAGGATGAAAGCGTGAGCTAAGTAAGCCGAGTAGGGTGAAAGAGTGAGCTAAGTAGGATGAAAGAGTGAGCTGAGTAGGATGAGTGGGATGAAAGAGTGAGAGGAGTGAGCTGATTAGGGTTTAAAGAGTGAAAGGAGTGGGAAGAGTAGGATGAAAGAGTGAGCTGAATAAGCTGAGTAGGGTGAAAGAGTGAGCTGAGTAGGATGAAAGAGTGAGCTGAGTAAGCTGAGAAGGGTGAGAGAGTGAGCTGAGTAGGAAGAAAGAGTGAGCTGAGTAGGATGAAAGAGTGAGCTGAGTAGGATGAAAGAGTGAGCTGAGTAGGATGAAAGAGTGAGCTGAATAAGCTGAGTAGGGTGAAAGAGTGAGCTGAGTAGGATGAAAGAGTGAGCTGAGTGAGCTGAGTAGGATGAAAGAGTGAGCTGAGTAAGCTGAGTAGGGTGAAAGAGTGAGCTGAGTAGGATGAAAGAGTGAGCTGAGTAGGAAGAAAGAGTGAGCTGAATAAGCTGAGTAGGGTGAAAGAGTGAGCTGAGTAGGATGAAAGAGTGAGCTGAGTGAGCTGAGTAGGATGAAAGAGTGAGCTGAGTAAGCTGAGTAGGGTGAAAGAGTGAGCTGAGTAGGATGAAAGAGTGAGCTGAGTGAGCTGAGTAGGATGAAAGAGTGAGCTGAGTAAGCTGAGTAGGGTGAAAGAGTGAGCTGAGTAGGATGAAAGAGTGAGCTGAGTGAGCTGAGTAGGATGAAAGAGTGAGATGAGTAAGCTGAGTAGGGTGAAAGAGTGAGCTGAGTGAGCTTAGTGAGCTGTGTAGAATGAAAGAGTGAGAGAAGTGGGATGATTTATTACGTCGCGAATGCAGCTACCATTGCAATGCTTTCAGCTGGCAAACTATTTGTCCCATGCAAAAATGACATGCCCCAAGCACAAAGAGCAGCACCCTGTGAACACTGGTCCAACGAACCAGCTGCCATAGCGGTGCTACCAACTGGTAAATTACTTGTCCCATGTACAATTGACGTGCCACATGCATGAACTACTTATCCCATGTACAAATGACGTGCCACATGCATAAACTACTTGTCCCATGCAAAAATGACATGTTCCATGCACAAAAACCATAACCCTGTGAATGCATGCCCAAAATGCGTACCAGCTGCCATAGCGGTGCTTGTAATTGGCAAACTACTTGTCCCATGCACAAAACACAGCACCCTGTGAATGCATGCCCAAAATGCGTACCAGCTACCATAGCGGTGCTTGTAATTGGCAAACTACATGTCACATGCATAAAATACTTGTCCCATGCAAAAATGACATGTTCCATGCACAAAAAACAGAACCCTGTGAATGCATGCCCAAAATACGTACCAGCTACCATAGCGGTGCTTGTAATTGGCAAACTGCTTGTCACATGCATAAACTACTCGTCCCATGCAAAAATGACAAGACCCATGCACAAAAACCAGAAGCCTGTGAATGCATGCCCAAAATGCATACCAGCTGCCATTGCAATGCTTTCTGCTGGCAAACTAATTTTCACATGCACAAAACGCAGCACCCTGTGAACGCAGGTCCAACAAACCAGCTGCCATAGCAGTGCTACCAACTTGTAAACTACTTGTTCCATGCAAAAATGACATGTCCCATGCACAAAAACCAGCTCCCTGTGAATGCATGCCCAAAATGCGTACCAGCTGCCATAGCGGTGCTTGTAATTGGCAAACTACTTGTCCCATGCAAAAATAACACGTCCCATGCACAAGACGCAGCACCCTGTGAACGCATGCCAAAAACCGTACCAGCTGCAACAGCAGTGCTTGCAGCTGGCAAACTACTTGTCCCATGCAAAAATGACATATCCCATGCACAAACTACTTGTCCCATGCACAAATGACATGCCCCAAGTACAGAACGCAGCTCCCTGTAAACGCAGGTCCAAAGTACCAGATACCATAGCCGTGGTGGCAACTGGTAAACTACAAGTACCATGTACAGTTGACGTGTCCCATGCACAAACAATCACTCCCACTCTCCCCCCCCCCCCCCCACACACACACACACCCCAAACACACACACCATCCCACTCCTCCCTCCCCCACCCCACCCCCCACCCCAACCTCCCCCACCCACACATACACACCATCCCACTCCCCCCACACACCCCACCCCACCCTCACACACACACTCCCAATCCCCCCACCCCACCCCCCACACATGCACACACACACACACTTCATGTTCAACCTACCAGTTGCCGTAGCGGTGCTTGCAACCGGCAAACGACAGGTCCTGCCCGTGAAATGTGGATATCAGAGTAGGGCGTGTGCCTTCGCACTCCCACGTCTCCTCATCCATGGGGAACAGCTGGCAGTATACCTCGATGGGGCCCCCCTCACCCTCAGAAAGGTACAGGCACACCCATCGCTCACACAGGGGGTTCCTGACCACATCCTCCAGCCCCTCAGTGTTTTGCACCCTTCTGCGAAGCAGGGCTGCGAAGGAGTTAAGCTCGTGATTAGATACATCCGCCCCCAGGCCATTGGGATCAAACCCACCAGCCCCAGGTGGATGCCCATCCTCACTGTGCAAGCTGCCTGGGCCATGAATACGGGCGTCATCAGCAGGCATTCGCATGTGCACTACTTTGAGAGTGAGTTTGCGGCAAAATTCCTCTGCAATTTGCGCTGTTGGGTCTCGGACGGTAGGAGGTGCTTTGGAGACGCGAGACGACGAGGTCAAGCGGGAACTGGCAGAACGGACTCGGTGCACCACAGGGGGGCGGGAGCCAGCTACTACCGCCTTCGGCGGTGCAGGTGATGCAGGTAGTGGCGCCTGCAGCTGGCGCTGGCTAGCAGCCGGCGTTACATCTTTTTCCGCCTGCAGCTGTCGTGACTGCTCTGAGGTACTGGTTACTGGCTGGGTCTGGGCAGATGCTACTTTGACGACACGAGGCCTTCTTACTGAGTAAGAGCTGGCTGAGCGAGCTCTGTATACCTGGCGTGGGTTGCAGGGGACAACAGCAGCCTTCTGGCCAGAGGTACTGGGTACTGGCTGAGGCTGAGGCTGGCATTGCGAGGATACTCCACCTTCTGGGAGACCATGTTGATTCTCTTGGGGAGCTGATGGAAGAGCACCGGTCTTGCTAAGGTTGCTATCCTGAGGTGCCCAAGCGGATGTAGTGAGCCCTGATTCTATGGATCCAGTGAGTGGCTGCTGTGACTGCTCTGAGATGCTGGTTGCAGACTGGGTCTGTGCAGATTCTGCTCTGATGAGATGAGACAGCTCTGAGGTACTGGTCACAGACTTGGCCTGGGTAGATTCTGCTCTGATCACACGGTCTGTGGTACGGGCTGCAGACGTGGTCTGGATAGATTCTGCTCTGATCACACAGTCTGTGGTACGGGCTGCAGACGTGGTCTGGATAGATTCTGCTCTGATCACACGGTCTGTGGTACGGGCTACAGACGTGGTCTGGATAGATTCTTCTCTGATCACACAGTCTGTGGTACGGGCTGCAGACGTGGTCTGGATAGATTCTGCTCTGATCACACAGTCTGTGGTACGGGCTGCAGACTTGGTCTGGGTAGATTCTACTCGGATCACTCCAGGCCTCTTTGATGCACGGGTGCTGGCTGATTGAGCTCTGAACACCTGGCGAGGGTTGCAGGGGACAACAGCAGCCTCCCGGCCAGAGGTGTTGGGTACTGCCTGAGCTTGCGCAGATGCTGCAACTTCTAGGAAACCATGCTGATTCTCGTGGGGAGCTGACGAAAGAGCACCTGTCTTCCTAAGATTGGTGCTGGGTACTTGCTGAGTTTGCATGGATGCTCCAGATTCTGAGAAACCATGATGAGAGACTGTTGGAAAAGCACCTGTCTTCCTAAGCTTCCCACCTTGTCTTATGCTCTGCCGCAATGCTTGTGCTGACACAGTCTTAGTCATGGCAGATGCTTTCGTGGAGGGTGGGAGTACCTGGGAACTAGGCTGACTTTGTGTTAGGTGTGGGATGGATGAAGACAGACGATGGCTACTTTGTATGGGGGCTACAAAGGATGAAGTCATGGAGGTGGAAGAGCTTGGGAGAGGGATGGCAGCTTCATCTTGGCCATTGACAGAAGGGGTAACTCTGGAAGAAGTGGAGGAGGAGGAGGAGGAGGAGGAGGCTGATGGGAGGGAGCGTGTGTTAGACTGGGAAGCTGTTGGGGAATCAACTGCTAAACTGCTGTGGGGGGTCAATCTTGGGGAAGCTGATTCAGAGTTGTGGGGGAGCTTCTCAGGAGGCATGCTGGCAGTGCAAGTACTCATGATGGACTGACTGGGCTGAGTACTGCTCAAAGTGCTGGCCAGTACAACACGGTTTCGACCTGGGAATGCAGAGGCAGAGCGCGCAACAGCACGATGGACTGCTGAGGAGCATTTTGGCTGATGCTTGCGAGATGATGGTGGGGAGCTCGGCGGAGTGTTGGGACTCTGCGAGGAGGTGCTTGCCTCGGGAAGCGCACTTGCCAAATTTAGGAGCTCATGCTTCTGTGATTGATTTCGCTGAGAGCTGCTTGAATCTGGCGTGCAGATGTCCAAGGGTGCTTCGGGGGAAACATGCGAGGGTTCTCGGACAGGTGGATTAATCGACTTCGTGCTATTCGCATTTGATGTCAAAGCTCTGGCGGCAAGATGCAGCTTCAGGATCTCCGGCGCTTCCGGAGTCCTTGGGACACTATTACTAGCACTGGAGGTCCTCAAGGGGGTGTTTACCGACGAGGGGAAGCGCCGTCCCGTAGCCTTGCGAATAGCTGATCGTGAAACCTCCTGCAACATAGGAAGGAATCTGCTGGCGCGAAAGAGCAGACACGTAAACGAATCGTTATTCTGTGAAGACGTTAGCGGTAGGTAAGGAAACCTTCATGAATGTTTGGGGGAATCCGGGACCTCGGGGACATTTCGATCTGGTATGAAATTGCATTCGAAATTCGGTGCCGCATCGGCGTACCAAGATTCCCGTCCCCTCGGCGCCCCTCGGGCCCTCGCCCGGTCTTCATCGACCAACCGAGATAGGAACTGTAATAATTATAATCGCAGTTCGATGCCTGTCTCCTTATTTCTGCTCATAATGATTATCGACCACCCGCCGAGTTGTAGTCATTATGGTACATGAGGAAAACGTGGTGTCCGACTGTGGAGTCATATGCGTCATATACTACAGTCATCGGACGACTATTTCCGAGTTGTAGTTATTAGAGTTCCTAGCGTTACTGAAGGTCGTACTCGGCGCTCCGCGTGAAAGATACCGACTCATTACCATTAATACTGGTACTAGGGAGCCAGGGGTACCCGGGGAGGTACCCCTGCGTCTCAGCCTGATACGATTCCTGTTGTCCGAGGACCCCCTTTAGTTTGGACCAGAGCTTTGGACAGCTTCCTCTATCCACGCCGAGTTGAGGTACTGCTTTCCTTCTTCCTGTACATGTGCTGGTGACAAAAAAGCAGAGCAGTCTCTAAACTGCTCCTACGGCGACCTCAAGCACTTCGGTACGGTTTGCGTCTGTAGGGGAGCCAAACAGGCGAGTATTATATCATGCAAATTGCATCATATGATGTTGTATATAAATGGTAACTTTGGCCTAGTCAGACTGGCAGCATCATATGATATCATATCATCTTGCTGTTCCCTACTACTTAGTAGGAATATCACCACCTTCCTGTCTGAATCCTCTGCTGTTTTGTGTATGGTGGTGGTGGTGGTGGTGGGGGGGGGGGGGGGGCAGTTCCTGAGGCGAACATCTTTTTATTACTAAAGATGGCGAGCAGCCAAATTGCTGGCTGAAGATATACAACCAACCAAGTTCATGGTCAAGTCTAATACAAAAGGGTGAGTAGCCCGAGAGCTGAAAGACGATGTACTGTAGTCCAGCACACCAAATTTACAACTGCGAAAGTCAACTAGTGCATCACTTAGCTAATCACAGATGGAGTCAATCAGTCAAGCGCCAACAACTACCGTAATCGTCCCCACCCATTCCCCATCTGAACAACCCTGATGTGCGTCTGCCTGGCTAACTGGGAGACACCTCACTATGTCTGCCATGGTGACTTTTCCAAGCTGCGGCGTATGGGAGGGTCCCCTTTACACTATGCCCCTCCAGACGTTTTTTTGTTGGGGAGACACCACGAGTCCATGATGCAGCGCTGGGAGCTAGGTGGTCGGTGATAGATCTCACTTCGGCTCACTTGCAGTGTTACGCATACACAGATCTTCATAAATAGGATTATAACATTCAAGTATTTAACCCAGAATCACCTCCCATACCACACCCTCTGTCCACACCCCCTTACTGCCAACCACAAGACAGTTATAAGACAGTCATAAGACGACCTCAATAGAATAGCTTTTCTTTTTCGCTACGAGCACCAGCTCCTAGGAAGATCCACGAGCCAGTCACTGGGCTATGCCCCAAGAGTTCAATCATACTGGAACGATGATTATGCCAGCTTCAAGTTGCACTACGTTGCAATGGAGCTGCCTATAAGCTGTTAGTTACGGGAAATAAAAGCTATGCTCAACAGTAACAGGTATAACTGTAGCCACAGCTATACAGGCCTGGCGGTACGGCTGTACTTCCCAGATAATCACCTTACTTAATAAATGGCGACAATCTGCGATATTGTAACAACTAGACTATAACAAGTATGCTGTAACAATTATACTATAACAAGTATGCTGTAACAATTATACTATAACAAGTATACTATAACAAGTATGCTGTAACAATTATACTATAACAAGTATACACTGTAACAATTGTACTGTAACAAGTATACTGTAACAATTATACTATAACAAGTATGCTGTAACAATTATACTATAACAAGTATATACTGTAACAATTATACTATAACAAGTATGCTGTATATACTGTAACAATTATACTATAACAAGTATGCTGTAACAATTATACTATAACAAGTATATACTGTAACAATTATACTATAACAAGTATGCTGTAACAATTATACTATAACAAGTATATACTGTAACAATTATACTATAACAAGTATACTGTAACAATTGTACGAAGTATACAAAGAGGTAATCAACAGTCTAACACACACTACATCTCGCCAGGAGCAGCAGTAGCATTGACAGCGGCCACTGCATGCGGAAAGACATCCTTCAACAGCACAGCCAATGCAGGGATTCTGACGCTTGTGAGCCAGAAGGCAAAGGGAAACTGGAACAAGGCCAAGGACAGCAATAGGTAGTTGGTGGCAGTGAGGTCTCGACCTGCATGAAGATGGGGACGGATAGTTTAGCCTGGTAAGAAAACACACAACGAAAAGTGTACACATAAATATTAAATGCTGATCACATCCACACAGCCTGGTACACTGGAACAAGGCCAGGGACAGCAATAGGTGGTTGGTGGCAGTGAGGTCTCGGCCTGCATGACAACGGGGACAGAGAGGTCAGCCTGGTAATAAAACATAAAACGAAAAGCATGCAACAGTGAACATCCGCATAAATAGTAAATGCTGATCACACCCACCCACAAGCACTTGCAGCTACTACAAATGCCGAGTTTGAGACCGAGTTTGAAAAGTTGAAAACCATAACACACAAAGACACACATTCCTGTACACAAATGCCCAGTTGAAAACCACAACACACAAACACACACATTCCTGCACACAAATGCCCAGTTGAAACCCACGACACACAACACAAACACACACATTTCTGTACACAAATGCCAAGTTGAAAACCACAACACACAAACACACACATTCCTGTACACAAATGCCCAGTTGAAAACCAACACACACATTCCTGTACACAAATGCCCAGTTGAAAACCAACACACACACACATACACACACATTCCTGTGCACAAATTATTTCCATATCTGAGAGATAAGAACCTCTGCTCACCATAGTTCCTATCTTACTGTACTTGAACAGGATCTGTTCTTCAATAGGCACACTCTTCAGTTTAAATTCAAACTCACCATAGTTCCTGGCCTCAGCAAACATGATGCGCTTGATGGTGCGCACAAGGAAGACTGCCATACAGAGGCCGCCGTACAACAGGGCACCGTAGTACGCCCAGGACTCTGGAGACAGACGGTAGGTGGATGTTAAAAAAGTTATCATAACGCCTGGTGGGGCGTGGTATTAAGGGAACCCGTCGTACACGGGCAGAGAACGGTCTACCACCTCGTCTGGACAAGCTACCATCGTGGTTGACAACGACCTGCAACGTTCAGGGTGACCGTAGGGGGAATCGAACCCCTGACCCCGCTTCGTTTAAGCGATTTGGTGTACCACTAGACCAATCGTATCACTGAAACAGGCATGAGGGGGATGTTCATTAACAACTGGCTATTAGATGATGGGGTACATCTGACTCGAGCCCTTCTGAAATCAGATGTGCAACAAACCCCGGGCGGGGCGGAGCGGGGTGGGTGGGGGTTGGGGGAGTTGGGGGGCTATGTGTCTTGGGTGCTGGTGCAAGGGGGGGTGGGGGGGTGGGGGGGTGAGGGGGATGCTAATAAACAACTGGCTATTAGATGATGTGGTACATCTGACTCGAGCCCTTCTGAAATCAGATGTGCAACAAACCCCGGGCGGGGGCGGAGCGGGGTGGGTGGGGGTTGGGGGGGCTATGTGTCGGGTGCTGGTACAAGGGGGGGTGGGGGGGTGAGGGGGATGCTAATAAACAACTGGCTATTATATGATGTGGTACATCTGACTCGAGCCCTTCTGAAATCAGATGTGCAACAAACCCCGGGTGGGGTGGGGCGGGGCGGGGCGGGGGGAGGCGGGGGGCTGTGTGTCTTGGGTGCTGGTACAAGGGGAGTGCTGGTGGTGGGGGATCCAGCCGTCGGTATGACGGGCTCACTGCCCTAGTGATGTTGAAGATGAAGATGATGGTTACATGATCCTGGTGCGCTGCTGTACTCGAAATGTGCCCGCAGCTTCACTAAGTCAAGGGGGACTTCTAGGTAAGTCGGGTGGTTAGCATAGCATTAGCATAGCTTTTCTTTTTGACTACGAGCAGCAGCTTCTAGGAAGCTCCCCTGCCTGCCTGTCCAGCCAAACCTAACGCAGTTCAGAGCAGCTGGATGCTGATGCCATCATTACTCTACACCTATTGAAGTATTTGTGCAAAGACCGGTGGATGAGCGAGGAAGCTGCCTAGAAGCTGCTGCTAGTAGAGGGAAAGAAAAGCTATGGTGGTAAGGTTGCAGGTAAGAAAAGGCAAGTGCGACGTGCATTCCAGAAGTAGTTTGATACAGTTTACAGTTTGGTGGTTGGCAACAGTGCAAGCAAACAGGCTGCCCCCCTCAACCTCACGCCTCGTACCAAGGCGTACCATAAATGTATTTATCCGCCGGGGGCAAGGGGCAGTGGTGGTTGGTCCCAGTGCAAGCAAACAGGCTGCCCCCCTCAATCTCACACCTCGTAATAAGGCGTACCATTTACGTGTTTATCCATCGAGTGCAAGGGGCAGTGGTGGTTGGTCCCAGTGCAAGCAAACAGGCTGCCCCCCTCAACCTCACACCTCGTAATAAGGCGTACCATTTACGTGTTTATCCATCGGGGGCAAGGGAAGTTGGTGGTTGGCCCCAGTACAAGCAAACAGGCTAGCCCCCTCAACCTCACGCTTTGTAATAAGGCGTACTATTTATTTATTTATGTATTTGATTCAGTACAAGACTGGCAAGGTGAGTGGATGTGACAGCTTACTTGAGGGCAAACACATGCAGACACACCAACCACTGTTTTTGGTGTGTACGACGCGTCGCCATTCCGTCGCTGCATGGGGACTGTTTTTGGTGTGTACGACGCGTCGCCATTCCGTCGCTGCATGGGGAATCTTTTTGGTGTGTACGACGCGTCGCCATTCTGTCACTGCATGGGGACGCATGGGTCTGTCTAAACTAGTCAGAAATGCATCCGGGCTCCGCGGAGGTGGGGTGGCAGTGCGTCGCACTGGGGTTGCACAAAATAAAAACAGCTCACCAACAAACAGCAAAACGACTGTGTCACCGGGTGTCACCAACAAAAACAACAGTGCCACCAACACAAAAACAGTGTTACAAAAAAAACAGTGTCACCGGGTGTCACCAACAAAAAAAACAGTGTAACCAACACAAAAATAGTGTCACAGAAGAAGGTGTAAACAACACAACAACAGTGTCAAAAAAAACACAGTGTGCCCAACACAACAACAGTGTCACCAGCAGCACCCCACACTCATATTTCTACGAGCTCACCTCCCACAAAGGCGACGCCAATAATGAAGCAGGCCATCACAAAGCTATATACGGTGTAAGCAAAGAGATCCATCCACAGATCGAACAAAAAAAAAACCCAGCAAACGGTGCAAAAAAAACAGTGTAACCAAAAAAACAGTGGCAAAATAGGGGCACAAACAGCTACCCCCACACAAATCTCTATGAGCTCACCTCCCACAAAGGCGACGCCAATAATGAAGCAGGCCATCACAAAGCTGTACCCGGTGTAAGCAAAGAGATCCATCCACGGGAGGGAGGTTTGAATGTTCATGGCACGCAGTATAACCGAGGCCACCAATGCATGCACCGCCCAAGCTGCAGATGCGTTCCAAACCTACATGTGTGTGTGTGTGTGTAGTGGGATTCAGTACTTCATTTTCGTCTGTTCAGGGGAGCACGGGAGGGAGGTTTGAATGTTCCTGGCTCGCAGTATAACCGAGGCCACCAATGCATGCACCGCCCAAGCTGCAGATGCGTTCCAAACCTACAAGTGTGTGTGTGTGTGTCGTGGGATTCAGTACTTCATTTTCGTCTGTTCAGGGGAGCACGGGAGGGAGGTTTGAATGTTCCTGGCTCGCAGTATAACCGAGGCCACCAATGCATGCACTGCCCAAGCCGCAGACGCGTTCCAAACCTACATGTGTTTGTGTGTGTGTGTCGTGGGATTCAGTACTTCATTTTCGTCTGTTCAGGGGAGCACGGGAGGTAGGTTTGAATGTTCCTGGCTCGCAGTATAACCGAGGCCACCAATGCATGCACCGCTCAAGCTGCAGATGCATTCCAAACCTACATGCGTGTGTCGTGGGATCCACTACTTCATTTACATATGTTCCGGGGAGCATGGGAGGTAGGTTTGAATGTTCATGGCTCGCAGTAGAACAGGGGACACCACTGCATGCACCGCCCAAGCTGCAGATGCGTTCCAAACCTTCATAGGTGTGTGTGTGTGTGTGTCGTGGGATCCACTACTTCATTTTCGTCTGTTCAGGGGAGCACGGGAGGTAGGTTTGAATGTTCATGGCTTGCAGGATAACAGGGGACACCACTGCATGCACCGCTCAAGCTGCAGATGCATTCCAAACCTACATGTGTGTGTGTCGTGGGATCCACTACTTCATTTACGTCTGTTCAGGGGAGCATGGGAGGGAGGTTTGAATGTTTGAGGATCACAGTTTAACAGAGGCAACCAATGCATGCACTGCCCAAGCGTTCCAAACCTACATGTGTGTGTTGTGGGATTCAATACTTCATTTATGTATGTTCACATGTGTGTGTGTGTGTGTGTGTGTGTGTGTGTGTGTGTGTGGGTGGGGGGGGCAGTGGTGGTGTTGTGTGTGTGGGGTATGATACGCGCTTTTTCTGACTCAGACCGCAACAGAGGGATATGGGAGAGAAATGAAAGCTGTTTACAAGTGGTGACGCTTTTTGGTTTTAAAGCATCATCAGACCAAGTCGTCGCCAGGAAGGAAGGGTTCCAATAAAGTCTCGTTCTTGGTATGAATTCCAACCTTGGCCATAGTCTTCGCAGTTTACCTTGTTTTTATTTTCATCTTACCAAACACATATGTTATTGGACCGCAAGTCTAACAACCTGTACTGCCCCCCCCCCCCCCCCACACCCACCACACCCACCACGCACACACCGGCGCCAGCAGCAGCAGCAGCAGCAGACACACTCACACAACGGCGCCACCACCCAGCCCGCCTGCTTACCGTGGCGTACACAATGTCGGGTTTGAACTTCCCCTGCAGTAGCTGCAGGCCACACAGTGATACGCAGTAGGTCCACAGCCCCCCCCCCCCCCCCCCCCCCCCCCCCCCCCTACCACTCACACTCCCCCACCGGCGCCACCACACACACTCATCCACCGGCACCACCACCACCACACACACTCACCCACCGGCGCCACCGACACCCCTACCCAGCCCGCCTGCTTACCGTGGCGTACACAATGTCGGGTTTGAACTTTCCCTGCAGTAGCTGCAGGCCACACAGTGATACGCAGTAGGTCCACAGCGCCATGATGGGAATGTAGAGATCAGGAGCGTTCATGTCTGTACGTGGGGCTTGGAATTGTTGGCCGCTCTGCACGCAGGGGGGACGAGGGGGGAGGGTGAACAGTGGTGGGTGGTGGGTAGTGGGTGAACAGTGGTGGGTGGTGGCTACAGGCCACACAGTGATACGCAGTAGGTCCACAGCGCCATGATGGGAATGTAGAGATCAGGAGCGTTCATATCTGGACGCGGGGCTTGTAATCGTTGGCCGCTCTGCAAGCCGGAGGGAGGGGGGAGTGTGTATGACCTAGTGATCAAGATATGAATGTTGATTTTGTGATCAAGATATGAATGTTGATTTTGTGATCAAGATATGAATGTTAATTTTGTGATCAAGATATGAATGTTAATTTTGTGATCAAGATAAGACCGTTGATTTTGTGATCAAAATAAGAATGTTGATTTTGTGATCACGTAGAATGTTAATTTTGTGATTAAGTTATGAATGTCGATTTTGTGATCAAGATATGAATGTCGATTTTGTGATCAAGATATAATGTTGATTTAATGATCAAGATAAGTATTTCGATTGGGTGATCCACCACATCCACCGGCACCACCTCCAGAGAAAGGGTGCTGAATACAGTCCTAGATGACTCCGCCCAACCCAACCTAAAGAGCAAGAGTGCTGAATGTATCAGTACCCCCCCCCCCCCCCCCCTACCACCACCACCACACACACACACCTAGATAGCAAGAGTGCTGAATACATCAGTAAATGCCCCCCCCCCCCCCCCCCCCTCTCCACACACACACACACCACCTTGAAATAATTGGTGCTGAATAAAGTCCTAGATGACCCCCCCCCGCACAACACACACCTAGATAGCAAGAGTGCTGAATGTTTCAGTCAATGCCCCCCCCCCCCCCCCCCCCCCCCCCCCCCCCCCCCCCTTCCCCCCCAGACATGCCCACACACACAGACACACATTGGAATAAGTTGTACAGGGTGCAGTCCTAGATGACCCCGCCCCCACCCCTAACTTAGAGAGCAAGAGTGCTGAATGTATCAGTACATGCCCCCCCCACCCCCCCCCTCCCCCCCCACACACACCACCTCAAAATTATTGGTGCTGGATGTAGTCCTAGACGACCCCGCCCCGCCCCAACCCAACCTAGAGAGCAAGAGTGCTGAATGTATCAGTACATGCCCCCCCCTCCCCCCCCCCTCCTCAAATTAATTGGTGATGAATATAGTTCTACATGACCCTGCCCCACCCCAACCTAGAGAGCAAGAGTGCTGAATGTATCAGTACATGCCCCCCCCCCACACACACACCACCTCAAAATTATTGGTGCTGGATGTAGTCCTAGACGACCCCGCCCCGCCCCAACCCAACCTAGAGAGCAAGAGTGCTGAATGTATCAGTACATGCCCCCCCCTCCCCCCCCTCCTCAAAATAATTGGTGATGAATATAGTTCTACATGACCCTGCCCCACCCCAACCTAGAGAGCATGAGTGCTGAATGTATCAGTACATGCCCCCCCCCCCCCCCCCACACACACACTACCAAAGAATCAGTGCTGGATGTAGTCCTAGATAGCCATCCGCACCCCATCTAAAGAGCAAGAGTGATAGGAAGAGCCATACTACTCTACTACTGCACCTGTCTGTCCTATCAAAGAGTATTGCAAGTAGCTAAGGGTCAGCTATGTTATATAATATGAGTTAATAAATAATATTTTAAAATATTAGTCGGACGAGCCGCCTCACCAGAATTTCGAATTTATTTGAAAAACTAATATTATGGTGATACTATGGTAATATTAGTTAATATTAGTTTTTCAAACACTAATATTAGTTGCCGTTCCCTACAAGTAGCGCATACCTGGTCTGCTTGTCGGGTGAAGGTCCATTGTTTAAGGTAAGGGGCGAGCAGCATGGCCAGCTTGGATCGAACTGCAAGAGAGAGTGGAAGATAAAGTTGAGCTCAATTATGTGGGATGGCATGTTCAGTTCACCAGTGCCTGCTTCTTGTCCTTGTCGGGAGAGGGTTCGTTGTTATGGGGAAGGGGCGAGCAGCATGGAAAGCTTGAATCAAACTGCGAAAGGGAGTGCAAGAGACGGCTATAAACCAGAGTTTGTTTTTGGCGGAGCCCCCTCTTCAAGGGGGCGGGAGCCCCCATGTTTACCCATTTGTCTGTTCGACCGGCCGACCGACCGGCTGACTGTGATGAAGCCGGCCACGTCAGCCAACGGTCTTGTAAGTAACTCGCTTCCGTTGCCACCTGCAGGTGCACCTGTCGCTCCCCCGCGATCAGTCTCCGCCATTTTTTAGCGTCGCAGGCGACGCTGCATAGGACTTGTCCACCACTAATAGGGATTGCTACCTGGGACCCTGTTTAGATACAGACAGGACCCTGTATTACAGACACTGCTTTTCAGCTACGAGCAGCAGCTTCTAGGCAGTTCCCCGGAATGGCTAGTCAGTCAAACCTGATGCAACCGAGAGCAACTTTAAGCTGACACAGCCAGCTTTCCTGGGTCGTTGACATTTTGGGGACTGGCCCGGTGGCTGTCCCAGGGAGCTGCCTAGAAGCTGCTGCCCTTAGCTGAAAAGAAAGCTATGACACCAAGGAAGTATCAGTGTGAACAAGCACTTTCTCTGATTTGTTTTTTGTGCTGTAAAATATTTAAATTGAACGAATAAAGAAATAGTACGCCTTATTACGAGGCGTAAGGTTGAGAAGGCCAGCCCCTTAGCTTGCTCATGGGCCAACCACCAAATAAAACATGAATGTACACGAGCTTTAATTAATTAAACAATAGCGTGTTTAATTAATTAATTAATTAATCCAACACGCTATGATGCGTGTGCTATGAAAAAATATAAATAAAGATGACAACCATGCAACATAAACAGTGCAAAATAATCCACAATAAGTGTGCACATCATATCCCACAGTAGGCCCTGGTCACTTACCGTATGCACCATTTACAGCGAAGTACGAATTCAGAGCAGTCCCTGAAAGCCACGACATTCGCTGCTGTACCTTTTGCACGTATTGTTGGCCCCAGCTGCTAGCACCACCTGATAGGAGGTTGGAGCCTGGGAAAGGAGGGGGGAGAGGGAGGGGAGAGGCATGTGGGAGGTGGGAGGGCAGTGGGAGAGGAGAGGAGAGGAGAGGAGAGGAGAGGAGGGGAGAGGAGAGGAGAGGAGAGGAGAGGAGAGGAGAGGAGAGGAGAGGAGGTGGGAGTGCAGTGGGAGAGGAGGGGGGAGGGGGAGAGGGAGGGGAGAGGCATGTGGGAGGTGGGAGGGCAGTGGGAGAGGAGGGGGGAGAGAAAGGGGAGAGACATGTGGGAGGTGGGAGTGCAGTGGGAGAGGAGGGGGAGGGGGGAGAGGGAGGGGAGAGGCATGTGGGAGGTGGGAGGGCAGTGGGAGAGGAGGGGGAAGTGGGAGGGAAGGAGTGTATGTGTGTGTGTGTGGTGGTGGTGGTGGTGGTGGGGGAGTGGGAGAGGAGGGGAGAGTTGGGGGGGAGGAGTGGGGAGTGGGGAGTGGGAGAGGACGGGGAAGTGGGGGGGGAGAAGTGGGGAGGGGGGAATGGGAGGACAGTGGGAAGTGGAGAGGAGGAGGAAGTTGGAGGGCAGTGGGAAGTAGGATGGCAGTTAGAAGGCTGAGGCAACCGACCACCATAGACTTCCTACTGCCCACCAGCGATTACGACATTGAGACAATAGGTTTCCCACTTCTGGCCCCAAAAACCTAACCTATCACAGCCCATGCATAGACTTATGACTAAAGACTGGCATATCATAAGATGTAGACCAAAGGCGAGCATGATATCATACAAACTGCATCATATGATGTTGAATATAAACGGTTACTTAAGCCCAGTCAGACTGCCGGAATCATATAATATCATATGATGATATGATATCATATAATGTCATATTGCCGTTCCCTACGGATGCATCCCCCAAGGTCCCAAATATTCTGCCATTACAAATTTGAGAGAGTTCATTCCACCTATGTTGTACACGGTCCAAAATCCATCTCACCCCTCACAGACTTGTGACCTACAAATAAAAAGGAAAACCTCCCTAAGGCCCAAACCCACCTGCCATCATAAAGTTGAGAGAATTCATGCCACCCATGTCGCCCCCATCTGCAGAGCCGCCCTGAAGGAAGAAATGGGTAAATTGAATGGCCAGTTTTTTTTTTTAAAGCTACGGGCAGCAGCTTCTAGGCATCTCCCTGACTCGTCCACTCAGCTATGCGCCGGAATTCCGACAAGTATAGAATACTGTTAGCCCCTCTCAGTGATATACAATGGTCTAGTGGTAGACCAGATTGCTGGAGGACGAAGAGTCGGGGGTTCGACTTCCCCTTCGGTCGCTCTTGGCGTTGCAGGTCGTCGCCAACCGCGATGGTAGCTTGTCCAGTTGACGTAGGAGACCGCTCCCCACCCGCGTACGACGGGCTCCCTTAACACCACGCCCCACCAGGCGTTATCGTTACCTAGAATATTGATGAGATCAGCATACAGGTGTAGAAGACTACCTTAGGTCTGGCTGGATAGGCAGGCAGGGGAGCCACAAAGTAGCTGGTGCTCGTAGCCGAAAAGAAAGAAAGCTATGTGATTGGTCTCAGTGGCTCATGAAAGGGATCGAGGTAAGTTTGAGTGCAAGTGTGAGGGTGAGGATGGCGTCAGCCGGTGACAAAGGGGATGAAGGTGGGTTTGGGTGCAAGGGTGAGGGTGAGAATAATGGTAGGGGTGAGGGTGAGGGTGAGGATGAGGTAAGGGTGGAGATGAGGGTTAGGGGAGGGTATAACGAGTGAGTGTGGGTGGCTGGGTGAATATGCCCGGTTGGGTTAATGTTAGGGTAGGGTTGTGTGTGAGGAAGGATGAGAATGGGAGTGGAAGCATGTGTGGTTGTGAGTGTTAGCACGAGTGTGTTGGTGGGTGTGGATGCAAGAGTGAGTGTGGGTCACAACAAGTGCATGAAAGAGCAAGAAAACACATTTACCTGCCCTGACTGTGGAGGGCCTGGCATGAAGAACTGAGGTTGCTGCTGCTGCTGGGTTTGACCTCCAAACGCTGCAGGATCGGGCTGAGTTCCTGGAATGAATGGCATATGTCCCTGCTGCTGCTGGGGTTGACCTCCAAACGCTGCGGGATCTGGCTGAGTTCCTGGAATGAATGGCATCTGTCCCTGCTGAGCCATGGGCTGCATAGAGGGGTGCGAAACCGATGCCTGACCTTGCATGTATGGGTTCTGTTGGGAGGGCATGGGCAGCCCCACCCCCCTACCAGGGTACCCTCCCATGGGGTTGGCTTCACTGCCCATAGGTCCCACCCCACCTGGGGCTGGAGGGGAAGCGTACATGCTGCTGAGGGGCACTGATCCTGGGGCTATGCCGGGGTAGCAACCTTGGGCTGTGTGGGGCACAGATTGGTATTGGCTGGTAGGAACTTGGCCGTAGGTCTGGTGTCCTTGCCCTTCTCCCCCCACTCCGCCCATCCCAGACTGGCCGTTGCTGTTGTGCATTCGTTGGATGTCTGCTAGGGGGCCTGATGGAAGGGGATAGATGCAGGTACCTTTGTTGCAGTTAAAGAGAGCTGGTTGTGACTGACTTATACAGATTGCAGCTGATTGAAACTGACCGAGCTAGACAAAATCGACCACCAGATCAGGGCCCTTCTAATCTCAGGACCTTGTAAGTCAAAACTTCAAGACTTGGCTTGGCTTCGATTGTCGATGCAACCAGCCAGGATTTCCGAGGGATTACGTCGAACTATCCAAGGGACTGCGTTTGTCGGACGTTGACCCTTGCTTAGTTAAACCGCGAGGTGAGAGATAGGAGCTGCAAGTGCTGTCCTCCTCTCCTGGCTGTCTCGCGCAGATCTGCACAGATTTCAGATTCTGCTATAAATCGAAGGCTATGATGCTGCTGGCGCGATGCGCAGGGTTGTTGGGGGTGAGCAAGAGCAGCGATGTGAGATCGCATGGCACATTCATAATTTCAAGGCATGGGCTTAGGAAATCCGGGTCCGTGCGGCCCATGTTTGATCAGCAGCGGCTAATGTGTGTGGTGTTGTGTGTGTGTGTGTGTGTGTGTGTGTGTGTGAGAGAGAGAGAGAGAGAGAGAGAGAGAGGAGAGAGAGAGAGAGAGAGAGAGAGAGAGAGAGAGAGAGAGAGATAGAGAGAGAGAGAGAGAGAGACCCTCAATATCAACCGCTACCCGGACGACCGCCAACAAACGACAATTTATTCCCGCACTTCTTTCTGCACCTTACGAACATCAAAGCATCGATGCAGCGTCTGGGAGCGAGCCTCCATCGGGGCCAGGTAGGTTCAAAACCGGATGCGGACAGACGGTTTCGTTGCGCCCACTCTCCCCGACTTCATCTTTCTCCGATGCATGAATGAATGCATGCATGCCATGTTCGAATTCTGGTGGTAATAATCCATGCCTCTCCCTGGTGATTGCCGTGGGTATCGCAAGGGCGGACGAATTGTATTCTGCAGACTGTTTGACGCCACCAGGAGCACACAACCAAGCAACAATTCTTCTTCTTCTTCTTCCCCGATGCATGCATGAAATCCTCCGTCGTACCTTAGCCTCTATCGCTCGGCTTAATCTTCTTTGACAAATGAAAGTTGCATGAAACCAAACTTCCCGAGTCCTGCCGCATGCATGAGAGCCGGCTCCCTAAACCGCACCATTCCACCTCTGAAAATTGCGCAGATACGAGCTCGTGATGTGCGTATAGCTTCAGCTGGCAGCTCTGGGAAGTCCGCAGGCAAGGAAAACGCCAAATCAAGCCAAGCCAAAGCCAGATCACAGCCCTCACCAGCCCAGGATGCACACCCCAGCCCCTCCAAAACCCAGAAACCTTCCTTTGCTGATGGGGGGACATCCCTACCCAAATCCGAGGTTTCTGAGGTTTCAAACCCTGCAACCAAAAGCACTAGAGCAGCCCATCCTCCGGCCCCCCCGCAACCAGGGTCTGGGGCTAGGGTTCAGCAGCCAGGATCTGGTGCCCGGACTCAGGGTCAGCAGCCAGGGTCTGGGACCAGGGTTCAGGGTCAGCAGCAGGGGGCACGTAAGGGCCAGGAACGAGTTACAAAGGACAGAGTACCTGGGGGTATAGATTCCAGCACCTTAGCTGCCACAGGCGCCCGGTGGCAGCAGCAGCAGCAGCAGAAGACTAGGGGGGGCAAACCCTCTCCCACATCTCCCAAAACCCAGCCTGGGTCCCAGGACAGGGGGTCCAAACCCTCCGCTACATCTCAGAAACCCCAACGCCAATCCCGGCCCCAGGCCAGCAGTGAATCCGGGACTTCAGGCACTGGAGATGGGGCAGTACAGGGAGCAAACAAGAGTGGGAAGGAAGGGGGAGTAAAGGGCGCTGGGAGTGCAGCAGCCTCTGTTGGTGCAGCAGGTGCAGTCAGCGGAATAGCAGCAGGGTCAAGCCAGCAGCAGCAGTCAAGTGGAAGTTTGGAACAGGTATATGGCCTTGCGATGATCGAATATGGATAAATTATTGTTCTATGTTCTTTGGGGCTGGGGGATACGCATTATATGGGTGTGGGGTGTGGGGGATCCATAGACCCTAGGCACAAGTTCAGTGAGTGGAAAGCAGCAGGGGCAAGCCAGCAGCAGCAGCAGTCGAGTGGAAGTTTGAAGCAGGTAGATGCCCTTGTGATGATCGAATATGGATAACTTATTGTGCTAAGTTCTTTGGGGGTGGGTGATGTGCGTAATATGGGGCAGTGTGTGTGTGGGGGGGGTGGGTGGGGTGGGGGTGGGGGGGCATAGACCTTAGACACAAGTGCAGTGAGTGGAATAGTAGCAGGGTCAAGCCAGGAGCAACAGTCAAGTGGAAGTTTGGAACAGTAAGGTGCCCTCGAAATGATCGATATAATATGGAGAAGTGATTGTTCTATGTTCTTTGGATGATGGGGACGTGCATTATATGGGCATTATGTGGTGTGGGGGAACCATAGACCCTAGGCATACGTGCAGTGGGTGGAATAGCTACAGCGTCAAGACAGCAGCAGTCATTAGACAGCTTGTAACAGGTAGATGCCCTTGTGATGATCGAGTATGGAAAACTTATTGTTCTATGTACTTTTGGGTTGGAGGATGTGCGTAATATGGGGGGGGGGGGGGGGGGGAGGAGGAACCATAGACCTAGGCACAGGTGCAATGGGTGGAAGAGCAACAGCGTTAAGGCAGCAGCAGCAGCTAAGTGAACGTTTGGATAAGGTACGTACAATTGTACAGGGTTGTGTGATGATCTGGCTGTAGCTGGCAGATCGGTCTGAACTGATAGATGCCCTCTTGATGATGGAATATGGACAGCTTTTTGTTCTATGATCTTTGGGGGCGGGGGATGTGCGTAATATGGGGTTGGGGTGGTGTTGGAGGAGGTGGGTCAGAGGAACCATAGACCCTAGGCACACATGCAGTGGGTGGAATAGCAACAGAGTCAAGGCGGCCGCAGCAGCAGTCAAGTGAAAGTTTGGAAACGGCAGATGCCCTCGTGATGATCGATATAATATGGATAACTTATTGTTCTGTGTTCTATGGGTGTGGGGGACGTGCGTTATTTTGGGGGCCTAACCGGTGCTGAACCACAGACACTAGGCACATGTGCATGTTCTGAAGGCTGAGATCGTCGGCGTGGTGGTGTTGTGTAGGTATGGGTAAGTAATTGTGCTATATTCTTTGGGGCTGTGTGTAGAATGGGTAAGTAATTGTGCTATGTTCTTTGGGGCTGTGTGTAGTATGGGTAAGTAATTGTGCTATGTTCTTTGGGGCTGTGTGTAGTAAGGGAGGCAAACCCTGAAACATTAGGCATGTTCTGGAGGCTGAGATACTTGTTGTGTGGGATGTGTATAGTATGGGTAAGTAATTGTGCTTCGTTCTTTGGGGCTGTGTGTAGTATGGGAGGCAAACCCTGAGACATTAGGCACATGTGCATGTTCTGGATGCCGAGATACTTCTTGTGTGGGATGTGTGTAGTATGGGAGGCAAAACCTGAGAAACTAGGCACTGGTGCGTATTCTTCACACCAACCTTGTTTCTGCGTGCGATGTGTGTAGTATGGTGGACTGAACAATACACACCAGGCACTGCTGCATGCTCTTTACACTGAGCTTGTTGGAGTGGGGGATGTGTGTAATATGAGGAACCTATTGTGCTTTGTTCTTAGGGCATGGGGATTTGTGTAGTATGGCGGACTGAACAATACACACTAGGCACTGCTGCATGTACTCAAGACTGAGTTTGTTGGAGTGGGGGATGTGTGTAATATGGTTAACCTGTGTTACTTTGTTCTTGGGGTGCAGGGGATGTGTGTAACACTGTTAACCTGTGTTGCTTTGTTCTTAGGGTGTTCTATGGGTGTTCTTAGGGTGCAGCTTTGTTCTTAGGGTGTTCTTAGGGTGCAGCTTTGTTCTTAGGGTGTTCTTAGGGTGTTCTTAGGGTGCAGCTTTGTTCTTAGGGTGTTCTTAGGGTGCAGCTTTGTTCTTAGGGTGTTCTTAGGGTGCAGGTTCTTAGGGATATGTGTAGTATGGTCCGGGGGGCTATTCATGAAACTCATTAACTATCTGTGCAGCCGCAGGATGAGCCAGAAAGTGTTGTGGAAGGAGGAGCTGAGGAAAGGAGATCTCAGAAAGAGGCGCCTAAGGAAGATGGGTCTAAGTCTGACTTGAGCAAGAGCGTGTTCTCTAGAGGCACAGCAGATGAATGGCGGCGTTGGGAGGGCGAAGCAGGTATGGGGTGGGGTGGGGGATGGTGTGTGAAGGGGGTAATGGTGGTGATGGTGGTGTGTGTGGGGTGGGGGGTGGGGGTGGGGGTGGGGGGCTAAGTATGCCTTGAGTGAGACCGCCTTCTCCAAAGGCACAGCAGCAATGGCGGCGCCAGGAGGGCGAGGCATGTATGGTGTGTGTGGGGATGGGGTGGGATGGGGGGAATGGTGGTGATGATGGGGTGGGGGGGCTAAGCCCACCTCCACTCCTACATACGTCCCTACCCCACCTCCACTCCACCCTAACCCACACTACACCCAGTCCTGAATCCCCCTATGGTGTCACAGTCTGTGCCCAGTTCCCTGCCAAAGGAGAGATAGAGGAAGAGGAGGAGGAGGAGGAGCCCCACCTCCACCCTATCTTACCCCACCTCCACCCCACCCTTACCCACCCCCACCCTACCCTGCCCCACCTCCACCCCACCTTAACCCACCTCCACCCTACCTAACCCACCTCCACCCCGCCCTAACCCACCTCACCCCACCCTAACCCACCTCCACCCACCCTAACCCACCTCCACCCCACCCCAGTGCTGGTCCCCCTAATCACACTCTGTGCCCTGTTCCCTGCTGCAGGAGAGTTTGGGGAAGATGAGGAGGAGCAGATGCTGAGAATGGTGGAGGAATTGATGGAGGGGGAGATGGACCCTTTCGAGGGGGAGATGGATGAGGAGGAGGAGGAAGAGGAGGGGGAAGGGGAGATGGAGACGGATGACATAATAGATGTTGAGAACTCTCCGGCCGAGGCCAAGCCACCTGCGGCTGTTGACCCCTGGGCTGCAGGGGGGGGCGCTGGCCGAGAGGCGGGGGGCGGGGGCGGGAGGAGGAGGAGGGGGAGGCTGTACTGCTGGAGGATGAGGTGTGGCGAGAAAGTGGATCCGGCGGGGGAGATAGTGATGAGTTTGAGGTGGAGGAGGAGTTTGAGGTGGTTGAAGTAAGTGATCACAGGGGTGAGGGTGAGGAGGAGGGGGGGGAGCAGGAGGTGGATGGAGAAAGTAGACCCAGGGATGGGGGTGGAGGAGGAGGGGGGGGGCAGGAGGTGGAGGGAGAAAGTGAACCCAGGGGGGAGAGTGAGGAAGTGTATCTTGAGGAGCTTCCATTTATGGAGGAGTTGGAGCTTCTGAGTGGGGCTGACCTTGCAGAGGCGGCTCGTCGTATTATCATGTCCGAGGTGCCCGTTACGGATTCTGCCTTTAGTCTGTACACCAACGCAGAGGGGGTGGAGGAGGTCATCATCACTCCCCTGTGGCTGCGCAGCTTTGTGGAGGCATGCCCAGTACCGTACAGCAAGATGAAGGTGAATACATAAATAAATGCATGAATTAAATTTAATTCATACATATATGAATTTAATTAATACATTAATTTAATTTAATTAACCGTGTCGGAGTCAAGTGAGGAGGCTGGGTGGAAGCTGGGTGAATAGGAGGCATGCCCACTACCGTACAGCAAGATAAAGGTGCATACATAAATATATACATAAATTTAATTTAATTCAGACATACATTAATCTAATTTAATTTAATTCATATATGAATTTAATTTAATTCAATTACCGTGTTGGCGTCAAGTGAGGAGGCTGGGTGGAAGCTGGGTGGATAGGAGGCATGCCCACTACCGTACAGCAAGATGCAGGTGAATACATAGATAAATACAATAATTCAATTTAATTTATACATACATTAATTTAATTCGTACATTAATTTAATTTTAATTTAATTAACCGCGTCGGAATCAAGTAAGGAGGCTGGGTGGAAGCTGGATGGGGGGGAGGTGTGCCCAGTTCCTTCCAGCAAGGTGCAGGTGATAAATTAATTGATGAATCGAGTAAATCAAGTTAGAACGAGTTAGGAAGCTGGGTGGAAGCTGGGTTGAAGCTGGGTGGCTTTGTCAAGACATTTTCCAACACCAACACCAACACCAACGCCCACTTACCAACACCATCGCCATCACTAACACCAGCACCGACTTGGCAACAGGGCCTCGAAGCCAAATATTGCGTGAACATTCTCAACCTCTACCGCTGCCAACACACGCACTATCGCGCCGCTCACACCCACACCCATACCCATTTGCTAACACCAACATTCACCCCACCAACACCAACACCCACTTGTCAACAAGGCCTCAAGGCCCTAGATTGCGTGAACATTCTCAACCTCTACCACTGTCAACACACACACACTATCGCGCTCCCCACATCCCCACCCACACCTATACCATTTGCCAACACAACACTCACCCCCCCCCCCCTCCCCCCCCCCCCCCCCCCCCCCCCCCCCACCAACACCCACTTGTCAACAGGGCCTCGCCCCCAAGACCACGTCAACATCTTATCCTCTCCACTTCCAACACACCACACTATCGCGCCCCCCACACCCGCACCCTCACCCACACCCTCATCCCCACACCCACACCCGCAACCCTCACCACACCCTCATCCCCACACCCACACCCGCATCCTCACCCACACCTGCACCTCACCCAGACCTACACCCACACCCTCACCCACACCCGCACCCTCACCACACCCTCATTCCCCACACCCACACCCGCATCCTCACCCACACCTGCACCCTCACCCACACCCACACCCGCACCCTCACCCAAACCCTCATCCCCACACCCACACCCGCACCCTCAACCAACACCCTCATCCACACCCACTACACCTCATCCCCACACCCACACCCACCACACCCATTTGCCTGCACCAACACCTACTTAACAACACCAATACCCACTTCACAACAGGGCCTTAAGGCGGAAGACTACGTCAACATTCTCATCCTCTCCCTCTGCCAACCTGGCGCCTTCCTCCCCCTACCCACTTGGGTGCGCGGAATCCTCATAGACGGGGCAGACACCCTCCCACAGCTGACACACAAAGATTTAGAGGCCCTGCTGGAGTGCCTGGCCACCCACCCCAACCTCGACCTGGAGCCAGGATGGGTTTCGCGCATGTTCGACGCTGTCAGGGTGGCGGTGGAGGGGGCCACAAGTCTGGAGAGTGCGTGTGGGCTGGTGCAGGAGTCCATCGTGCTAGGCGGCTACCCCCCCGAGGGCAATATGGTAGCGCTTGAGACGCTGTTGAAGGAGAGGTGTGGGAGCGAGGAACTGGAGGTGGCGACGTTGGTGGCGGTGGGATCGTTGACGGCGACGATGTCGGGCATGGGGTGGGAGCTGCAGGATCCGGACGCTGTGAGGGAGCTGGAGACGCTGATTCAGAAGCTGGTGCAGGTGGGTGCTTGGGGGGTGGGTGAGTTGGGGGTGGGGGTGGCGTTTGGCTCGTTGACAGCCACATTGTCGGGCATGGGGTGGAGCTGCAGGGACGTTGGCTGTGAGGGAGCTTGGAGACGCTCATTCAGAAGCTGGCGCAGGTTGTGTGGGAGTGGAGTTGGGGGTTCGGAGGGTGGGTTTGGGATGGGTTGGTGGGGGTGGAGGTGGGCTCACTGACAGCTACGTTGTTGGCATGGGGTGGGAATTGGCAGGATCCGCAGGCTGTGGAGGAGCTGGAGACGCTCATTCTGGTGCAGGCGGGTTGGAGGTGGAGTTTTGGGGGTTGGGAGGGATGGGGGGGGGGGGGGGGGGGGGGTTGAGAGGGAGAAGTTGGGAGGGGCAGGGAGGAGGGAGAAGTTGGGGACAAGGGGGGGCGATGGGGGGTTGGTAGTGGTGTGTGTGTGCGTGTGCGTGTGCGTGGGGGGGGGGGGGGGGGGGGGGAAAGGGGGGGGGGGGGCACGATGCGTTGACCCCCCCTTGTCCCCATTTCTATCCCATCTCCATTCCCATCCCCATCCCCATCCCCACCCCCACATCTCCATTTACCCATCCTCAATCCTTCATACCCATGCACACAGACCCTATCCCCACCTCACATCCCCACCCCCATACCCAATTCCCCATATACCCTATCCCAACCTCCACATACCCACCTCCACATACCCACCCCCATACCCACATCCCCATGCCCCCTCTCCAACCTCCACATCCCCACCTCCACATCCCCATACCCCATCCCAACCTCCACATCCCCACCTCCACATACCCACCCCCCATACCCATCCAACCTCCACATCCCACCTCCACATCCCCACCCCCATACCCACATCCCCATACCCCATCCCAACCTTACATCACTCCACCTCCACATCCCACCCCCATACCCACATCCCATACCCATCCCAACCTCCACATCCCCACTCACATCCCCACCTCCACATCCCCCACCTCACATACATAACCACCCCTCCCATACCCACCCAGACCCCCCACCTCACATCCCACCTCCACATCACCACATACCCACTCACATCCCCACCCCACATCCCCATCCCCACTCCACATCCCACCCCCCATACCACATCCCCATACCCCAACCATCCCATCCTCCACATCCCCACCTCCACATCCCCATCCCCCTCCACATCCCCACCTCCACATACCCACCTCCACATTCCTACTCCCTACCTCACCCCATACCACACCATACACATTCCCAAACCATCCCAACCTCCACATCCCCACCTCCACATCCGCCACACTCCACATCCCACCCCCCATACCCACATCCCCATAACCCCATCCCAACTCCACATCTCCACCTCCACATCCCCATCCCCCATACCACATCCCATCCTAACCTCCAATCCCCACTCCACATCCCCATCCCCATCTCCCAACCTCCCCACACACCCACACACTCACACACACACACACACCACACACACATTTCCAATCCTCCATACACCTACCACATCCCCATACACATCCCGCATCCCCAATACCAACTAAACCATACTCATAAACCATAAACCATACCCCTAACTATAAACCGTACCCCTAAACCCTAAACCATACACTCTCCATACCCATTACCATCCTACATCCCACATCCTCCTCATAACCATACCCATACCCATAAACCATACTCACCAGCAGAAACCAATACCCCATACCATACCCCATACCCATAACCCCATACCCATAACCCCATACCCGTAACCCCATACCCACCCCCACATCCCCATCTCCCCATCGCGATCCTCCATACCCATTCATCATAAACCATACCCACACCCCATTCCATACCCATTAACCATAAACCATACCTCACGCAGCCCTGAAACCAACCCATACCATACCCCATACCCATAACCCCATACCCGTAACCCCATACCCACCCCCACATCCCCATCTCCCCATCGCGATCCTCCATACCATTCATCAATAAAACCATACCCACACACCCATTCCCATACCCATTAACCATAAACCATACTCACCAGCCTAAACCATACCCCATACCCATAATTCCCATACCCATAGCACCCCATACCCATAACCCCATACCCGTACCCATTACCCATACCCCCACATCCCCATCTCCCCATCCCGATCCTCCATACCATTCATCATAAACCAACCCATAACCCCATACCCATACCCCATACCCATAACCCCCCATACCCATACCCCCATACCAAACCCAGTACCCACCCCCATCCCCATCTCCCCCCCGATCCTCCATACCCAAGCCACATACCCCATACTCGTAAACCACAAACCATATCATGAACCATACCCATACCCTCATCCCATACACATCCCGCATCCTCTCACCCCTTATCCTCCATATCCTTACCCACAAACCATGAACTATACCCACACACGTTAACTTCACCCCTTACCCTTACCTTCTAAACCACTTACCACATAAACCATACCCCACACCCCTTACCCATAAACCATAAACCATAATCAATTAACCATTAACCATACACCATAAACCGTAAACCATAAACCATAAACATACCCATAAACCATTTGACCACACCCTTAGCCATAACCAAAACCATACCCACACCCTTACCCACAATCATGAACCATAAACCATAAACCATAAACCATACCCATAAACCATTGACCACACCCCTTAGCCATAAACCATAAAACTATATACCCACACCCCATACCATAAACCATTGGACCACACCTCTTAGCCATAAACCATAAACCATACCCCACAAGCGCCTTTAACCACACCCCTTAAACATTAGCCCTAAACCATACCCACACCACATTCTCATACCCATAAACGCATTAACCATACCCTTGATTGCACGCCCATAACCATAAACACAAACCATACCCACACCCACACCCCACACCCATACCCACACACCAATACCACACCACATTCTCATACCCATAAACCATTTACCATACCACGCCCATAACCATAAACCACAAACCATACCCACACCCCACACCCATACCCACACACCATACCCATACCCCTAAACCATACCCCTGAACCTTAAATCATACCCCCTCCCTCAGCAGATGTCTACCATTTCCAAATGTATTGCGGAAGCTGCCAAGAAGTTGGTGGACCAGTTCCTCATAGAAGGAAACGGACAGCCTGTTCCGGAAAATCCAAACGAAATAACCCCCTACCTCTGGCAGGTGACTACTGTTTCCAAAAGATTTTGCCGAGGTTGCCCCATACGCCATAACCACAAACCATACCGACCCGCACCCATACCCACACCCCATACATATACCATACTCCTAAACCAATACCTCTAAACCCTAAATCAAACTCCCTCCACACTGCGGGTGGCTTACCGTTTCCAAAAGTGTTGCAGGAAGCTGCCGAGAAGTTGGTGGACCAGTTCGTCACAGAAGAGAATGGGACACCTTCCCCCTGGAAAATCCTAATCAAACTCCTTCCCACTGCAGCTGACCACCGTTTCCAACTGTGTCGCGGAAGTTGCCCCATACCCATTAACCACAAACCATACCCACACCCACACCCACCCCATACCCACACCCATACCATAGCTCCTAAACTAGACCCTAAACCTAAAGCACTCCCCCCTCCCACTTCAGTGGCTACCGTTCCAAAATGTGTTCTGGAGGTTGCCCATACCTCATAAACCACACCACACCCATACCCACACCCATACCCATACTCCTAAACTAGACCCTAAACCTAAAGCACCCCCCTCCCACTTCAGTTGGCTACCGTTCCCAAAATGTGTTGCTGAAGCTGCCCCATATACCATAAACCAAGAACCATACACACACACACACCCCCACCCCATACCCAACAAACCATACCCATGACCCCAAAACCATACCCCTAAACCTAAAGCGCACCCCCTCGCCTCTGCAGGCGACTACCATTTTCCAAATGCCGTTGCGGAAGCTGCTGAGAAAGTTGGTGGACCAGTTCCTCGCAGAAGGAGAATGGACAGGACCGTCCCCCCGAAAAAACCGCTGAGCAGAGATCCCTCATTGTAGCGCGGCAAGAGTGTGCTGGAAACTCCTAGTTCAACTCTGGCCTTTGTGGTGGAGTGCTCTGCCCTCCCCCACCACCACCACCCATACAGCACACACCACAGTAACACACCGCTAGAACACGGCAAATATTCCTAGTTCAAACTCTGCCTTTGTGTGAGTGGCCTCTTGCCACCCCCCCCTACCCCCCCCCCCCCATCCACCAACCAACACACATCACAACACAGCACACTAACACGCACACACATACAACGCACACACATCACACACATTCACACAGCACACACCACACATCCTCACACACCACATGGAACAAGACACACACCACACACACAACACTACACACACACACACACACACATACACACACACACACACACAACATCACATTCACACACCACACTACAACACATCAACATCACTACACACACAACACACACTACAACACAACTGCAACAACACACACTACAACCAAACACACACACACTCCCACACACACACACACACACACATCACACACACACACACACCAACTAACCACAGCAACACACACACTACAAACACACACACTGGGGGCACACAGGAGCACATACACTACAACTTAAACAAACACACACACACACACACAACACACTATAACACACCACTACACAGCACACACACACTACCACACACAGCTCTCACACACTACACACACAAACACAAAATACACACACACACACACACACTACACACCACATAATACTACACACACACACACTACACACACACACTACACACACACACAGCTCAACCACCAACTACAACACACACACACACACACACACACCCACACACACACTACACACACACATAACACTACACGACTATAGCACACACAGTACAACACCCACCCACACACCCCCCCCCCCACATACACACACAAACCACCACACACCACACACAACCACACACAACAACACACCAACACACACACACACCCATAACACACACACACTGTAACACACACCCCACAACCCCCGCCCCCCCCCCCCCCCCACACACACACACACACACTCAACACTCACCTACACACCACACACACACACATCACACACACACACACTACCACACACACACACACAACACAACACACCACACAAAACACACCACACACACAACACACACCACACACACAACTACACACAGCACGACACATAACACACAACACACCACACACACACCACACACACACACACACACACACTACACACAACAACACCACACACACACGACACCCACACACACACACAACACACACACACACAGCGATCCACACTACCACACACACAGACACACATATCACACACACTACAAGACACACACACACACACTCACACACACCACACTACAACACACACACACACGCCTAAACAGGCCACACCACAACACACACACCACAACGACTACACCACACACACACACATACACACACACACACACACACACACACACTTCAACACACACTACACAAACATCACTACGTGTAGACGCACTAGCACACACACACACACACCACACACACACACACCACCACCAACACCACATGCACACACACACACCACAACAGCACCACACACACACACAACCTACAACACACACACACACAACTACACACACAGACACTCACTCACACAACACAAACACATAACGACCACAACCACACACATCCCTACACACACAGGCACCAACACCACACACAACTACACACACACACACACACACATTACTCACACACACCACCACCACACACAGCTCACACACAACCCACACACTGCACACACACCACACACACAACTGCACACTACACACAACACTCAACACACACACACATGGCACTACAGACCACACACATCACAGTCCCACACACACCACACTACACACACAAACACACACACACCACACAACACCACATACCAACACACAGCCACTACACACACCATGCACACACTCACCACACATCACACCACAACCACACACACAAGCACCAGCACACAACCACACTCACACACCAGCACACAACCTCACACCCACACAACACACACATATACACACAGCAACAACTACAACACACACAGGACAACACCACCACAACACACACATACAAACACACCAACACACCACAACACACACACACACTAAACCACACACTACACTCAACACTGACACAAACAATCACCCAAAACATCACCACACACACCACAGCAACACACAACACACCACACACACACACACACACACACAACACACACACACACACCAACACACACACACACTCGAACACCACAACACTCCAACACCCCACCCCCCACCCACACAACACACACACACTACACACACAACCACACACAATCCCCACACACACACACACACACACTCACAACACCATACTACACACTACACAGCACAAGATCCAATCACATCGACACACACACACCACACACACACACAACCACACACACACACAGCACACACATACACTACAACACTCACGCACGCACTTACACACAGAGCACGACTACACACACACACACACCAACAGGCACACACCACAACACACACACACACCACACACACATCACACCACACACAGCACCAACACACCACAGCACACACACTTTCACCACACACAAACCACACACACACACACAACCACACCATCACATCACAATGAATACACACACACGCAAACACAGACACACAGCACAACACCACACCACACATCACACCACAGCACACACTCACACATCACACACTACACACACCACACATTACACACAGACACACTCACACACACACACACCAACACACAACACAATACACACGCACACACACAACACTACACACACCACACAACACACACTACCTAACACACACAAACACACACTATCACTACAAACACACCTACAGTACAACACGCCACACAACACAACACACACCACCACAACACACACACACCCTCACATACTACCCACACTACCACACACACATCTAACCATCACACACACATCATCCACACACACACATAATGCACACACACACACACATGCACCGCCACACACACACCAACACACACCCAGCCACAAACACACCACACCCCACATACCCCACCCACACCACACACAGCAACGGTTCGCACACCAGACACACACACCACACACCACAGCCACACCACAGGGTACACACACCCACAACTCACACAGACACACACAACACTCACACCCACACTACACATCACACACACATGCTACTAACACACACACTCACACAACACACACCAAACACACACGCACACCACATACACACGCACACTACCCACAGCACTACACAGCCCACCAACAGAAACGCACACACACACCACACACACAAACAACCCCCACCATACCAACACACACACAAACTTCCACAAACTCACAGGCACACAGCACTACATCACTACTACACACACACTACACACACACACACACCACACACCCCAGCGCACAACAAACACACACAACACACGCACACACCACGACACTGCAACACACGATTAGGTACACACACACCACACTGCACCAGCTTCGCGCACACACACAGCACTACACACACACACATATTGCTACTACGACAGCGTACACAACGCACACACACACATCTAAACGCACACACACTGCAACACACACACACACTAAACACACACCACAACCACACGGACACCTACACACATCACAGCAATCCTCAATCACTACACAGCGCCCACACACACTACACACACACACTCACAAACACACTTCACGCAACACCACACACTACACCTGTCGACAACACTTACACCACACACATCCATTCCACACACCTTCCCACACACACACACCACACACCACACACCACACACACACACACACACACACACACTGCATCACACCAAACACACACACTACTGCACACAACACACCACACTACACACACACATGCACTACACACCACACGCCACCACACACACACTACACCACATTCACGCACTGCACACAGCCCACCTAAACACACACAACACACTACGACATTCACACACACCACACACACACCAGCACTACACACACACAGCTCACACACCACACTTCAACGCACAACACACACACTACCACACATACAACAGTATTACATCACAACACTAACAACACAGAAAATTAACAATACATAGCTAACACACTAACACACACTGTACACACACCTCTATCATCAAACACAAACCACACACACAGCTCACCACATCACACCACCAACAGTCACACAATACACCACACCCACCCACTACACACCCACACAAACACACACCACACACACACACAACACACACACACACACACACACACCACACACAGCACACACAACACATAACGCACGGCACTACTACACACAGAGACCACACACACAGCTCACACACCACACTCACACACACACACCACACAACCACACACACACATACACTACACACCACGCACGCAATACACACACACAACTAACGACCAGCACAATTACGCACACACACCAACTAATCACACACGACACACCACCACAACAACACACTCACCACACACAGCACACACCACGACATCCACACACAACACATCGACACACACAACACACACCACACACACACACACCACGCACACTCAGCCACAACACAACCACACACCACACAACAGCACAACACACACTCACGACACACACACTACAACACACACACACACACTAACACACCCAAACTCACACACACACTGACATGGCACAACCACACACACACACCAACACATACCACACGCACACACCACCACACTACACAGCCCACACACACCTACCACATACAACACACACACACTACACACAGCACCACCACAACTACACACACACACACACAACCAACAGATCACACACGCCACATGCCCACAACACACACACACAACACACCAACACCTCTCAATACCAACACTACCACACACACACAACACTACACACACACACACACACACACAGCACACACACACACACACACAGACACATAAACCGCACACAACACACACCACACACACCACACACAACACACCACAGCACACACACCCACTACACACACACTACACACACTACACATCAGGACACACCACACACACACACCACACACACACCACAACAACACACACACACACACACAGCTCACCACACAACACACTACACACACACACACATACACACACACACTCCACACACACACACCAACTCACACACCACATCACATACACACCAACACACACACACAGACAATCACCCACACAAAATTGCAGAAACGCAACACACACCACACACACAAACACACACAACACACCACACATCAACACACAGCTCAAACCACAGCACGCACTAGCACACACATACTAACACAACCACACTACCTCACGACACACATCGTCACACCACACACACACACACACCACAAGCACCACAAAAGCACGCACACACACACTGACACACACACACACACTACACTGCACACACACAACACACACTACACACCACCATACACTACACACACCACCACACACACACATACGCACACACACTGCACCACACATCACACTAAACACACACAAACACACACACTACCACACACCAACCACACATACCACTACACACAGATCACACACACTACACACACACACTCCACACACACACACTCACGCCACACAACTGCACACCAACTACCACAACAGCACTAAACACTACACACAACACACAACACACACACACCGCACCACACACCAAGCACCAACACACACACACACACTGCATCCACACACACCCACACACTGCACACAACACACACACTACACACATTCTCATGCACTACACACACACGCAACGACTCTCGTACTACAACAAACACCACACTACACACACACACACTGCACACACACAACCAACACACAAGCACACACACTACACACAACACTAACACTACACAACACACACACCACACACACCCACTCACACATCACACACTTCAACGCAACAACACACATCCACATCACACACACTTACACACACAGGGACACACTACACCACACATACATACTAACACTATACACAACTGTAACAACACACTCTACAACACAAATCCACACACACTACACACGACACACCATACACACACACATACACACACACACACACACACAAACCACTACAAACACACAACAACACACACACCCAGCACACACACACACTGCACAACCACACACACACAACCAACACCTAACATCAACGGTACTCACTATCACGCACACACTACATCACAACACCAACACACACACCACACACAGCACACAATTCCTACACCACACTACACAACCACATAAGCACACACAGCACACACACACCACACAGCACACCACACCACATCACACACTACCAACACAAACAAACCACCACACACACACACACATACCATACACACGAACAAACTACAAACAATCACACAAACCAACTACACCACAACACAGCCCTAACAGTCACACACACCACCACACACACACACACACAACACACCACACACACACTCACGGCACACACCAACACGTAAAACACACACTACACACAGCACACCACACAACACACACACACCACACCACACACACACACACACACATCACACACACCAACACAACACACACATTGCACAACCACAACCACACACTACAAACACACACTCAACACACTGCACACACATCACAACACTAGCTCAAGCACACATCACACTACACAAGCACGCACACACAACACCACTTACACACACACACACTAAAACACACCGACACAACACACTACTAAACACACACAACACACACACACACACACACACACACTACTATACACCACACACACAAAACTCACTGCAACACACACTCACACACAACACACCTCACGCACACACACAACCACACTACACACACACACTACACACCACATCACACACACACACACACACAACTACACCTATCAACATTATACAGCACACAACTACAGGTACACCAAACTCTACACACAACAACACACTCACACACATCACTTGCACCACCTACACACCCACAGCACAAACACAATAACACACACACACAAGATACCACCACTACACACACACCCCAGCACACACACACCACACACTACACAATATAATGGCAAATACCAACACATATCCTTGCTTTATAGGGCAAATACAAACAC
>CM039463.1:64991795-65048216 GCA_022414725.1 Microglena sp. YARC
ACCAACTTGTGGACCAACTTTGCAAGCCGTTGCAACTCAAACTTTGCAACCAACCTTTGTAACCAAACTCTTTCGTTTGATCAATCCTTGCAAGCCTTTTAACTCCAAACTTGCAATCAACGCTGGTTACCAACCTTGTGACCACCTGCAACTTTTATACGCCAAATTGCCAACCGAACTTGTAACCCGAACCTTGTGACTCAACCTTGCGACCTTTTAAACCAAACTTCAAGCCAACCTTGTAATACAAACCTTTGGCAATCTTTGCAACCAAAGCTTGCCACTCTAACTCTTCGTGGACTCGGGAACCTTGCGGCCTTTTAAGCCAACTTGGCGATACGCGACCTGACCAACCGTGTGACCAACCTTTCGCAACCTGTGGGCCAGCAGAAATTGCAATCAACCTGTGAACCAACCTTGTGACCAAACCTTGCCAACCTTGCAACCAAACTGCAAACAACTTGTAAACCAACGCTTGTGACCACCTGCAACCTTTTAATCAAACTTGCAACCAATCACCGTTTAATCTCAACCTAATGACTCAATTCCTTCATACTTCGTTGCAACCTTAATCCTTTTGCAACCAACCTTGTAACCATCTCTGTGACGTTGCTAATTTCATTTGCAACTTTAATCTCAAACTCTTCTTGCTAACTAACTCTTGTTGCTCTTAATATCTTTGTGACCACCTTGCAAACCTTTAACCAAACTTGCACAACCTGTAACCAACGGCGTCACCAACCTTCGCAGACCTTTAACCAAACTTGTAGACCAAAACCTGTAACCAACCCTAATGACCAAGCCTTTGGAATAGCCGTTGTAACAACCTTGTGACCAATCTTGCAACCTTTTAATACCAAAAACTTGCAACCAACTCTTGTGACCAATCTTGCAACCTTTTATCCGAAACTTACATACCAACCTTTGTAACCCAACCTTAGTGACTCAACCTTGCACCGTTTTAACCAAAACTTGAAACCAACCTTGTTTTACCAACCTTGTGACAACCTTGTGACCTTTCAACTCAAACTTGCAAGCCGAACTCTTGTTACAACTTGGTGGACGTAACTTGCAGACCTTTAACCAAACTTGCAACCAACCTTGTTACCAAGCGTGACCAACCTTGCAACCTTGCAGCCAAACTGCAACAAACTTGTAACCAACCCTTGTGATCCCTTGCACTTGGCAACCAAACTGCAACAAACCTTTGTAACCAACCTTGTGACCAACCTTGCAAACCTTTTAACCAACTTGCGAACCACCTTGTGACCAAGCCGTTGTGACCAAATCTTGCAACCTTGCAACGCAAACTTGCGAACAACAACCTTTGTAGACCAACCGTTGTGGACCAACCTTGCAGACCTTTATACCAACTTGGCAATACCAACCTTGGTGTGACCAACCTTGTGACCAACCTTGCAACCTTTTAATGCAAACTTGCAAACCCAACCTTGTAACCAACCTTGCGAGATCTTCAAGCCAAACTTTGCAACCAACCTTAGTTGACCGAACTTGCGACCTTTTGAACCAAACTTGCAGCCAGCTCTTGTTGAAACCAACGCTTGGTGACCAAACCTTGCAACCTTGCAGCCACAAATTGCATACCAACGCTTGTGACCGAACCTTGTGACCTAAGCCTCTGGCAAGCCTGTTTTAATTCACGCAAGAGACTTGCAACCAACCTTGTAACCAACCTGGTGACCAAGCCAGCGTGGCAACCTTGTTAATCAAACTTGCCAATCCAACAGTGGTAACCGAGACCCTATAGTGAACCAACCTGCAACCTTGCCAGACGCAACATTGCAACCAACCTTGTAGACCAACCTTCGTGACCAACCTTGCAAACCTTTTAACAACCTGTGGCAGACCAGGAACCTTGTTGCCAACCTTGTGACGGCACCTGCAGACCTTTTTAACCAATACTTGCAACCCTTATTGTAACCTTGTAACCAATCCCTTGTGACCTAACCTGCATACTTTTAACACCTGCCAACCAAAACTGCACGAACCTTCATTGTTACCAACCTTTGGGACCAACCTTGTGAACCTTGCAGAAAACCAAAAACTTGGCAACGAACCTTGCAACCAAACTTGCAACCAACCTTGTAACCAACCTTGTGACCAACCTTGCAACCTTTTAACCAAACTCTGCAACCAACCTTGTAACCAAATGACCAACCTTGTGACCAACCTTGCACTTTACCAAACTTGCAACAACCTTGTAACCAACCTTGTGACCAACCTTGCAACCTTTGCAAACCAAACTTGGCAACCAAGCCTTGTGACCCTCCTGTGACCAACCTTGGCAACCTTGTAAACCAATCTTGCAACCAACCTTGTAACCACCTTGGTGACCAACCTTTGCAACCTTTTTAACCAAACTTGCAACCAACCTTGTAAACCAACCTAATGACCAACTTGAATTAACCTTTGTAACCAAACCTGTGACAAACCTTGTAGCAACCTTTTTAACTCAAACTTGCAACCAACCTTGTGACCAATCCTTCATGCACCTTTTAACCAGCCTTACAACCACCTTGTAAACCCAACCTTGTTGCCAACTCTTTTAACCTTGCAACACTTGAACCAAACTTGCACCAACCCTTGTGACCAACCTTGCAACCTTTTAACCAAATTCTTGCAACCAACCTTCGTAACAAACCTTGTGACCAACCTTGCAACCTTTTAACCAAAACCTTAAACTTTAAGCAAATTGAATTGACCAACCTTAAAAATAAAAACCCAACCTAATGAAATTCTCAACCTTGGAATTGAAAATTGAAACTTGTTAACCAAACCTTGTAACTCAACCTTTTAAAAGAAACAACCTTTTGTAAACTAATGAAATTGCAAATTAACCAATTTGAAACCTTTAAAACTTGTGACCAATCTTGCAAGCCTTTTAAGAAATTGGCAACTAAACACAAACCTTCTTGTAACCATGTGACCCCCTGTTGCAACCTTTTAACCAGAAAGCTTGCAAGCCAACCCTTGTTAACCAAACCTTGGTGACCCAAACCTTGTTACAACCTTTAAAGCCCAAGACTTATGCCAACAAACTTGTAACAACAAACTTGCCAACAAACCTTGCAATCCTTGTGAAACTTGCAACCAACTTTTACCACCACTTGCAACTTTTAACCAATCCTTGTTATGCAACAACCCTTGATAATTTTCAATCTTGTTGTACTTGCCAGCCAAACTTGCAACCAAACTTTTAACCAACTTGTGACCAACCTTGCAAAACGTTGCAACCTTTGCCAAACCAAACTTGCAACCAACCTTGTAATCAACAACCTTGTGGAACACCTTGCAACCCTTTAAACAAACTTGGCAACCAAACCAAATTTGTGTAACCAACCTAATAATGGACACCAACCTTGCACTTTTAACAAACTATGGCAAGACCAACCTTGTACCAACCTTGTGACCAACCTTGCAACCTTTTAACCAAACTTGCAACCAACCTTGTTACCAACCTTGGGACAACCTTTGCAACCTTTTAACCAAAACTTTGCAACCACTTGTAAAACCAACCTACCCAACCTTTGCAATCTTTAACCAAACTTGCAACCAACCTTGTGACCAACCTTTGCAAACCTTGCAAACCAAAAAAACTCGTTGCAAACCAACCTTGTAACCAACCTTGGACCAACCTTGCAACCTTTTAACCAAACTTGCAACCAACCTTGTAAACCAACCTTGTGACCAACCTTGCCAACCTTGCAACCAACCTTGCAACCAACCTTGTAATCCAAACCTTTGTGACCAATTGTGACAACCTTGCAACCTTTAACCAAACCTTGCAACAACCGTTGTAACCAACCTCTGTTACAACCTTGCAATTTTTAACCAAACTTGCAAACCACCTTGTTGCCAACCTTGTGACCAACCTTGCAACCTTTTAACCAATCTGCAACCAACCTTGTAACCAAACCTTTGTGACCAACCTTGCAACCTTTTAACCAACCCTTGCAACATTGTAACCTAATCCCAACCAACACCAATTGTGAAACCTTGCAACCCAGCCAAACTTGCAACCAACCAACCTTGTGCAACCAACCTTGCAACCAACCTTGTAACCAAACTTTCAATCTTTTTACCAATCTTGCCAACCTTTTAATCGTGTATTCAAACCAATTTGCAACCTTGCAACAACCTTGATACCACCAACCTTGTGACCAACCTTGCACCTTTTTTTGTTGCCAACCAAAACTAACCAACCTTGTACCAACCTTGTGCCAAAACCAAACTTTCCAAACCTTGCAACCTTTTGCAACCAATTTTGTGACTTGCAACACCTTTGCAACCACCTTGTAACCAACCTTGTGGCTTGTGACCAACCTTGCAACCTTGCAACCAACCTTGCAACCAAACTAATGACCAACCTCTGTTAAAAGCTTGTGACCAACCCTTGCAACCTTGGCAACCAAACTTTGCAACCAAACCTTTAACCAACCATTGCAACCACCTTTTTAACCTTTTATCTTGCAAACCTTGCCGTGTAACTTTTAACCTTGCAAACCTTGCAACTTGTGACAACTTTAACCAAACTTGCAACCAACCTTGCAACCTTGTGACCAACCTAACCTTTTAACCAAAAACTTACAACCAACCTTGAACCAACCTTTCGTAACCAACCCTTGTGGAACCTTGCAACCTTTAACCAAATTGCAAACCAACCTGTGCACCAACCTTGCTGACCAACCTTGCAACCTTTTAACCAAACTTGCAACCAACCGTGTTACCAACCTAATGACCAACGGTTGCAACCTTGCAACCAAACTTGCAACCAACCTTGTGGACTTGTGACAACCTTGCAACTTGCAACCTTTTGAACCCATGCAACCAACCCTTGTTAGCAACCTTGTGACCAACCTTGCAACCTTGCAACCAAACTTGCAACCAACCTTGTAACCAACCTTGTGACCTAAACCTGCCAAATTTTAACCAACCTGTAACCAACCAACCAACCAGTGCAAACTTGCAACCCAAAACTTGCAAACCAAACTTGCAACCTTGTGACCAACTTTTAACCAAAATCTTGCAACCTGCCAACTTGTGACAACCTTTTGCACCTTTTTAAACCAAACTTGCAACCAACCTTGTTTAACCACCTTTTAACAAACTGTGGTAACAAACCTTTGCAATCTTGCATTTTTAACCAAAACGCAACCAAACTTGACCAACCGTTGCAACCCTTGACAACCAAACTTCAACCAACCTTGCAACCAACCTGGCAACCGCAGCAAATGCAACCAACCTGTGACAACCTTGTGGCCAAACCAAAACCCTGTGAAAACCTTGCACCTTTTACCTTGCTAACCAACCTTTTTAACAACCTAATGTGACCAACCTTGCAAAACCTTTTAACCAAACTTGCAACCTTGCAACCTTTTAACCAACTCGCAACCTTGTTTTAACCAAATTGACCAACCTTGCACCTTGTGACCTTGCAACCTTTTAACCAACCTTGTACTTACAACCAACCTTGGACCCAATAACCAACCTTGCAACCTTTTTAACCTTTTAACACCTTTTTATCCAAACTTACACAACCTTGTAACCAACCTTTGTGACCAAACCAACCTTTTAACCCAAACTTGAAACCAACCTTGTTACCAACCTTAGTGACCTTTCAACCAAACCAACCTTGCTTACCACTTGCAACCTTTTTAACTTGCCCAAACCAAACCTTGTTACCAAGCTTGTGATACCAACCCTTGCAGCCAAACTTGCGCACCAAGCTTGTGAACCTTGCAACCTGCAACCTTGCCCAAGCCAACTTGCAACCAACCTTGAACCAACCTTGTGACCAACCTTGCAACCTTGCAACCAACTTGCAACCAACTGTACCAACCTTGTGACCAACCTTGCAACCAATCTTGCTCTCTGTAACCAAACCTTGCAACCAACCTTGTAAACCTTGACAACCTTGCAACCAACCTTTGCGTGTAACCAAACCTTGTGACCCTTTTAAACCAAACTTGCAACCAACCTTGTTCAACCTTGTGACCAACCTTGCAACCTTTTAATCAAACTTGCAACCAACCCTTGTAACCAACCTTGTGACCAACCAAAACTTGCAACCTTTTAACCAAACTTGCAACCAACCTTGTTACCAACCTTGTGACCAACCTTGGCAACCTTTAAACCAAACTTGCAACCAACCTTGTTGAACCAACCTTGTGACAACCTTGCAACCAAACTTGCAAACCTTGTTAACCAAACCTTGCAACCTGCAACCTTTGTAACCAACCTTGTGACCAAACCTTGCAACCTTTTAATCCAAAACTTTGCAACCAACCTTGTTGTAACCAACCTTGTGACCAACCTTTGCAACCTTTGCAACAAACCTTGCAACCAACCTTGTATAACCAACTAACCTTTAACCACCATTGTGACCAAACCTTGCAACCTTGCAACCAAACTTGTGAACCAACCTTTTTGCCAACCTTGAACCAACCTTGTAACCAAACCTTGTGACCAACCTTGCAACCTTTTAACCAAACTTGGCCTTGCAACCTTGCAACCAACCTTGCAGAACCTCAAACCAAACTTGTGACCACCTTGCAACCTTGTAACCAACCTAACTTGCAACCAACCTTTCCAATTGCAACTCAACCTTGTAACCAACCTTGCAACCTTGACCAACTTGCAACCTTTAACCAAACTTGACCAACCTTGCAAACCTTGTCCATCCTTTAACCAACCTTGTGACCAACTTGCAACCTTTTAACCTAACCAAGCTTGCAACCAACGTTGAACCAACCTTTGTGGACCAACCTGCAACCTTGCACAACCTTGCAACCTTGTAACCAACCTAATGTGACCTTGTAACCAACCTTGCAACCTTTTAACCAAACTTGCAACCAACCTTGACCAAACCTTACAACCTTGAACCAACTTGCAAACCTTGTAACCCAACCTTGAAACTTGCAAGCGCTTGCAACCAAACTTTTGTAACCAACCTTGTTACAACCCTTGGTGACTTGCAACCTTGTAACCTTGCAAACCTTGCAACCAAACCTTGCAAAACCACCTTTATCAACCTTGTGACCAACCTTGGGCAACTTTTAACCAAAAACCAACTTGCAACCAACGCTTTACCAACTTGAACCCAACCAAACTGCAACCTTGTTGCAACAACCTTGTAACCAACTTGACCACCTTGCAACCTTTTAACCAAACTTGCAACCACCTTGTAACCAACCTTGTGACCAACCTTGCAACCTTTAACCAAACTTGCAACCAACCTTGTTAACCTCAACCAAACCTTTTGTGACCAACTTGCAACCTTTTAAACCAAACTTGCAACCAACCTTGTTACCAACCTTGTGAAACCTTGCACAACCTTGCAACCAACCTTGCAACCAACCTTGTTGACAACCTTGCAACCTTTTAACCAAACTTGCAAACCAAACAACCTTGTACAACAACCTTGCAACCTTGCAACATTTTAACCAATACTTTGCAACCAACCTTGTAACCAACCTTGTGACCAACCTGCAACCTTGCACTGCAGCAACCAACCTTGTAACCTTGTGACAACCTTGTGGAACCTTGCAACCTTTTAACCCAAACTTGCAACCAACCTTGTAACCAAACCTTGTGAAACCCAACCTTGCAACCTTGGAACCAACCAAACTTGCACCAACCTTGTTAACCTTGTAACCTATGTGACCAACCTTGCAACCTTTTAACCAAGTGACTTGCAACCAACTCTCTCACCAACCAACCTTGGAACCTTGTTAACCCAACCAAACCTTGTGACCAACCAACCTTGCAACCTTTTAACCAAACTTGCAACCAACCTTGTAACCTTGACCAACCTTTTGCAACCTTTGAACCAACCTTGCTTGCAACCTTTTAACCTTGCAAACCCTTGTTGCCAACCTTGTACTTGCAACCAACCCTTGCAACCTTTTAACCAAACTGCAACCAACCTTGTTAAAACCAATCCTTGTTTGACCAACCAACCTTGCCAACTTGCAATCCTTGCCAACCAAACTTGTGACCAACCAACCTTTGTAACCAATACCTTGTTGACCAACCTTGCCAACCTTGCAAACCAAATTTGGCAACCAACCGTGTAACTTTGACCAACCTTGCAAACCTTTTAACCCTTGCAACCAACCTTGCAACCATAACCAAACCTTGTTACCAACCTTGGCAACCCCTTAACCAACCTTGTGACCAACCTTGTTAAACCAACTTGCAACCTTGCAACCTTGTAAACTTGACCAAACCAACCTTTTTAACCCAAACTTAGAAACCAACCTTACCTTGTAACCTTGTGACCAACCTTGCAACCCTTTTGCAACCAAACTTGCAACAACCTTGTAACCACCTTGTGAACCAACCTTGCAACCTTTTAACCAAACTTGCAAACCAACCCTTGTTACACCTTGTGACCAACCTTGCAACCTTTTAACCAAACTTGCAACCAAACCTTGTAAACCAACCTTGTGACCAACCTTGCAACCTTTTAACCAAACTTGCAACCAACCTTGTAACCAACCTTGTGACCAACCTTTGCAACCTTGCAACAAAACTTCAACCAAACTTGCAACCAACCAATTTGTAACCAACCTTGTTACCTACCTCTGGACCAACCTTGCAACCTTTTAACCAAACTTGCAACCAACCTGAAACCAACCTAATGACCAACTTGTGACCAACCTTGCAACCAAACAACTTGCAACCAACCCACCTTGTAACCAACCTTGCAACTTTTAAACCAAACCCAAACCTTGTGACCAACCTTGCAACTTTTAACCAAACTTGCAACCAACCCTTGTGACCAACCTTGCAACTTTTAACCAAACTTGCAACCAACCAACCTTGTGACCAACCTTGCAATCTTTTAACCAACTTGTCCAACCAGACTTGCAAACCTTGCAACCAAAACTTGTGACCAACCTTGAACCCCAACCTTGCAACCTTTTAACCAATCTTTGCAACCCAACCTTGTAACCAAACCTTGTGACCAACCTTGCAACCTTTTAACCAAACTTGCAACCAACCTTGTAACCAACCTTGTGACCAACCTGCAACCTTGCAACCAAACTTTGCAACCAACCTTTTGTGAACCAACAACCTTGTGACCAACCTTGCAACCTTTTTAACCAACCGACTTGCAACCAACCTGGTTACCAAACTTGTGACCAACCTTGCACCTTTTAACCAAAACTTGCCAAACCAACCGTTGTAACCAACCTTGTGACCAACCTTGCAACCTTTTTAACCAAACTTGCAAACCAACCTTGTTAACCAACCTTGTGACCACCTTGCAACCTCGGCAGCCAAACTTGCAACCAAAACCAACCTTGTGACCAACCTTGCAACCTTAACCAAACTTGCAACCAACCTTGTAACCAACCTTGTGAACCAAACCTTGCAACCTTTTAACCAAACTTGCAACCAACCTTGTAACCACCTTGACAACCAACCTTGCACTTAACCTTGCAAACTTCAACCAACTTGTAACCAACCTTGTGACCAACCTTGCAACCTTTTAACCAACTTGCAACCAAAACCTTGTGCCAACCAACCTTGCAACCTTTTAACCAAACTTGCAACCTTGTAACCAACCTTGTGACCAACCTTGCACCTTTAACCAAAACTTGCAACCCAACCTTGTAACCAACCTTGTGACCAACCTTGCAACCTTGCAACAACCTAAAAACCTTGCAAACCAACCTTGTTTGGAAACCAACCTTGTGACCAACCTTGCAACCTTTTAACCAAACCAAACCTTGCAACCTTTAACCAATGACCTTGAACCAACCTGGTGACCAACCTTGGCAACCTTTTAACTAAACTTGCAACCAACCTTGTTACCAACCTTGTTACCAAACTTGCACAACCACCTTGTAACCAACCTTTTAACCAAACTTGCAACCAACCTTGTTACCAACCTTGTGACCAACCTGCAACCTTTTAAACCTTGCAAACAACTTGCAACCTCAAAACCAAACTTGTTACCAACCTTGTAAAACCTTGTGACCAACCTTGCAACCGGCTTTTAACCAAACTTGCAACCAACCTTGTAACCAACCTTGTGACCAACCTTGCAACCTTTTGCAACCAAACTTGCAACCAACCAACCTTGTAACCAACCTTGTGACCAACCTTGCAACCTTGCAACCAAACTTGCAACCAACCTTGTTGCCAACCTTGTGACCAACCTTGCAACCTTTTAACCAAACTTGCAACCAACCTTGTGTAACCAACCTTGTGACCAACCTTGCAACCTTTGCAACCAAACTTGCAACCAACCTTGTAACCAACCTTGTGACCAACCTTGCAACCTTTTAACCAAACTTGCAACCAACCTTGTTACCAACCTGTGTGACCAACCTTGCAACCTTTTTAACCAAACTTGCAACCAACCTTGTAACCAACCTTGTCGACCAACCTTGCAAACCTTTTAACCAACTTGCAACCAACCTTGTAACCAACCTTGTGAACCAACCTTGCAAAACCAACAACCAACCTTGCAACCTTTAACCACCTTGCCAACCTTAACCTTTTAACCCAAAACTTGCAACCAACCTTGTTACCAACCTTGTGACCAACCTTGCAACTTTTTTGCAACCAAACTTGCAACCAACCTTGACCAACCTGTGTCACCAACCTTGCAAACCTTGTAACCAAACTTGCAACCAACCAAAACTTGTTAACCAACCTTGCAACCTTGCAACCAAACTTGCAACCAACCTTGTGCCAACCAACCGTTGCAACCTTTTAACCAAAACCAACCTTGCAACCAACCTTGTGACCAACCCTCCAACCCTTGCAACCTTTTAACCAAACAACCTTGCAACCAACCTTGTAACCAACCTTGTGACCAACTTGCAACCAACCAACCTTTTAACCAAACCTTGCAACCTGACCAACCTTGTGCAACAGCCTTGCAACCTTGAACCTTAACCAAACTTGCAACCAACCTTTGACCAAACCTTGCAACCTTTAACCAACCACTTGCAACCTTGCAAAAACTTGTTGTAACCAATCCTTGTGACCAACCTTGCAACCTTTTAACCAAACTTGCAACCAACCTTTAACCACCTTGTACCAACCTTGCAACCAAACTTGCAAACCAACCTTGTAACCAACCTTGTGACCAACCTTGCAACCTTTTAACCAACTTGCAACCAACCTTGTACAAACAACCTACCAACCTTGCAACCTTTGCAACCAAACTTGCAACCAACCTTGTTTGAACCACCTTGTGACCAACCTTGCAACCTCCAAACTTGCAACCAACCTTGTAACCAACCTTGTGACCAACCTTGCAAAACCTTGCAACCTTGTAACCTTGTGTACCAACCTTGCAACCTTGCAACCTAATCTTGCAACCAACCTTGCAACACTTTGCCACAAACCTTGGTGACCAACCTTGCAACCTTTTAACCAAACTTGCAAGTAACCAACCTCCAACCTTGCAACCTGTGACCAACCAACTTGCAACCAAACTTGTAACCAACCTTACCAACCTTGCAACCTTAACCAAACTTGCAACCAAAACCTTGTGACCAACCTTGCACCAACCTTGCAACCTTTTAACCAAAACTTGCAACCAACCTTGTATTTGTGACAACCTTAACCAACCTTGCAACCTTGCAAAACCAAACTTGCAACCAACCTTGCCAACCTTCAGCTTGCAACCAACCTTGGCAACCAAGTCCTTTTTTGTGACCAAACCTTGCAACCTTTTAACCCTTTTGCAACCAACCTTGTAACCAACCTTGCAATACCTTGCAACCAACCTTGTTGCCAACCTTGCAACAACTTGTGACCAACCTTGCCAATAACCAACCTTGCAACCAACTTGCAACCAACCTTGCAACCTTGCAACCAAACTTAGCAACCTTGCTAACCAACCTTGTGACCAACCTTGCAACCTTTTAACCAATTGCAACCAACCTTGTACCAACCTTGTGACCAACCTTGCAACCTTTTAACCAAACTTGCAACCAACCTTGTTACCAACCTTTGACCATCCCTTGCAACCTTTTAAACCAAACTTGCAACCAACCTTGTTACCAACCTTGTGACAACCTTGCAACCTTGCAACCAAACTTGCAACCAACCTTGTAACCAACCTTGTGACCAACCTTGCAACCTTTTAACCAAACTTGCAACCAACCTGTGTAACCAACCTTTGACCAACCTTGCAACCTTGCAACCAAACTTGCAACCTTGTAACCAACCTTGTGACCAACCTTGCAACCTTGCAACCAAACTTGCAACCAACCTTGTAACCAACCTTGTGACCAACCTTGCAACCTTTTAACCAAACTTTGCAACAACCAAACCTGCAACCAACCTGTGACCAACTTGCAACCTTTAAACCAATCTTGCAACCAACCGTAACCAACCTTGTGACCAACCTTGCAACCTTTTAACCAAACTTGCAACCAAGACCTTGTAACCAACCTTGCCAACCTTGCAACCTTTAACCTTTTAACCTTGCAACCAACCTTGTGACCAACCTTGCCAAACCTTTTAACCAAACTTTGCAACCAACCTTGTAACCAACCTTGTGACCAACCTTGCAACCTTTTAACCAAACTTGCAACCAACCTTGTTACCAACCTTGTGACCAACCTTGCAACCTTGGCAACCAAACTTGCAACCAACCTTGTGACCAACCTTGCAACCTTGCAACCAACCTTGCAACCAACCTTGTAACCAACCTTGCAACTTTTAACCAAACTTGCAACCAACCAAACCTTGCAACCTTGCAAAACTTGCAACCAACCTTGTAACCAACCTTGTGACCAACCTTGCAACCTTTTAACCAAACTTGCAACCAACCTTGTTAACCAACCTTGTGACCAACCTTGCAACCTTTTAACCAAAACTTGCAACCAACCTTAGTGAACCAACCTTGCAACCTTTTAACCAAACTTGCAAACCAACCTTGTAACCAACCTTGTGACCAAACCTTGCAACCTTTTAACCAAACTTGCAACCAACCTTTGTAACCAACCTTCGAAACCTGCCAACCTTTAACCTTGGACCAACCTTTTAACCAAACTTGCAACCAACCTTGTAACCAACCTTGGACCAATCCTTGCAACCTTGAACCAAAACTTTTAACCACCTTGTGACCAACCTTGCAACCTTTTAACCAAACTTGCAAAACCAACCTTGTCCTTGTGACCAACCTTGCAACCTTTTAACCAAACTTGCAACCAACCTGTTTACCAACCTTGCCAACCTTGCAACCAACTTGCAACCAACCTTGTGACCAACCTTGCAACCTTGCAACCCCAACCTTGCAACCAACCTTACCAACAACTTGTGACCAACCTTGCAACCTTGCAGCAACCCCTTGCAACCAAACTTGTAACCAACCTAATGGACCAACCTTGCACCTTGCAACCAACCTTGCAACAACCTTTTAACCAACCTTGTGACCAACCTTGCAAACCTTTTAACCAAACTTGCAACCAACCTTGTTAACCAACCTTTGACCAACCTTGCAACCTTTTAACCAACTTGCAACCAACCTTGTAACCAACCTTGTGACCAACCTTGCAACCTTTTAACCAAACTTGCAACCAACCTTGTTACCAACCTTGTGACCAACCTTGCAACCTTTTAACCAAACTTTGCAACCAATTCCTTGTAACCAACCTTGTGACCAACCTTGCAACTTTTAACCAAACTTGCAACCAACTTGTACCAATCCTTGCAACCAAACCAAACTTGCAACCAACCTTGAACCTGACCACCTTGCAACCTTGCAACCAACCTTTTACTTGCAACCAACCTTGTTAACCAACCACCAACCTTGCAACCTTTTTAACCAAACTTGCAACCAACCTTGTACCAACCTACCAACGTTGCAACCTTGCAACCAACTTGCAACCAACCAACTCACTTGCAACCAACCTTGTGAACAACCTTGGACAACTTTTAACCAAACTTGCAACCGTGACCAACCTTGTGACCAACCTTGCAACCTTTGCAACCTTTGCCAACCTTGACAACTTGCAACCAACCTTGCAACCAACCTAACCAATCCTTGCAACCAACTTGAACTTGTGACCAACCTTGCAACCTTTTAACCAACTTGAAACCAACCTTGTTAACCCTTTGACCTTGCAACTTTTTAACTTATAACCAAACTTGCAACCAACCTTGTGACCAACCTTGCAACCTTTAACCAAACTTGCAACCAACCTTGTTACCAACCTTGTGACCAACCTTGCAACCTTTTAACCAAACTTGCAACCAACCTTGTACCAACCTTGTGACCAACCTTGCAACCTTTAAACCAAACCAACCTTGTTGCCCAACCTTGTGAACCAACCTTGCAACCTTGCAAACCTTTTTGCAACCAACCTTGTAACCAACCTTGTGACCAACCTTGCAACCTTTTTTAAACCAAAACTTGCAACCAACCTTGCCAACCTTGTGACCACCTTGCAACCTTTTAACCAAACTTGCAACCAACGTTGCTAACCAACCTAATGTGACCAACCTTGCAACCTTTTAACCAACTTGCAACCAACCTTGTAACCACCTTGTGACCAACCTTGCAACCTTGCAAAAATTGCAACCAACCTTGCAACCTTGACCAACCTTGCAACCTTTTAACCAAACTTGCAACCAACCTTGTAACCAACCTTGTGAAACCAACCTTAACGCAACAACCTGGAACCTTTCAACCAAAACCTTGCAATTGCAACCAACCTTGTAACCAACCTTGGGGACCAACCTTGCAACCTTGCAACCAAACTTGCAACCAACCTTGTAACCAACCTTGTGACCAACCTTGCAACCTTTTAACCAAACTTGCAACCAACCGTTGTAACCACCTTGTGACCAACCTTGCAACCTTTTAACCAACCTTGCAACCAACCTTGGTAAACCAACCTTGTGACCAACCTTGCAACCTTTTAACCAAAACTTGCAACCACCAACCAAACCTTGTGACCAACCTTGCAACTTTTAACCAAACTTGCAACCAACCTTTGAACCAACCTTGCAACCTTTAACCTTGTAACCTTTTAACCAACCTTGTGACCAACCTTGCAACCTTTTACCAACCTTTGTGAAACCAAACTTGCAAACCAACCTTGTACCAACCTTGTGACCAACCTTGCAACCTTTTTAACCAAACTTGCAACCAACCTTGTTACCAACCTTGTGACCAACCTTGCAACCTTAACCAACCTTTAACCAACCTGTGTAACCAACCTTGCAACCAACCTTGTGAACCAACCTGCAACCTTTTTTAACCTAAACTTGCAACCAACCTTGTACCAACCTTGTGACCAACCTTGCAACTTGCAACCAACCAATTGTGACCAACTTGCAACCTTTTAACCAACTTGCAACCAACCTTGTAACCAACCTTGTGACCAACCTTGCAACCTTTTAACCAAAACTTGCAACCAACCTTGTAACCAACCTTGTGCCACCTTGCAACCTTGCAACCAAAACTTTGCAACCTTGTGACCAACCTTGCAACCTTGCAAACCAACCTTGTTGACAACCTTGCAACCTTTTAACCAAACTTGCAACCAAAACTTGCAACCTTTAACCTTGTAACCAACCTTTTAACCAAACTTGACCAACCAACCTTGCAACCAACCTTGACCAACTTGCAACCTTTTAACTGCTTGTAACCAACCTTAACCAACCTTGTGACCAACCTTGCAACCTTTCTTAACCAAATTGCAAACCAACCTTGTAACCAACCTCCAACCTTGCAACCTTTGTGAACCTTGTGACAAACTTGCAACCAACCTTGTAACCAACCAAACCTTGCAACCTTGCAACCAACCTTGTGGACCAACCGTGCAACTTGCCAACCAACCTTGACCAACCTTTTAACCAAACTTGCAACCAACCTTGTTACCAACCTTGTGACCAACCTTGCAACCTTTTAACCAAACTTGCAACCAACCTTGTAACCAACCTTGGGACCAACCTTGCACAACCAAACTTGGGCAACCAACCTTGTAACCAACCTTGTGACCAATCTTGCAACCTTTTAACCAAACTTGCAACCAACCTTGTAACCAAACCTTGCAACTGACCAACCTTGCAACCTTTTAACCAAAACTTGCAACCAACCTTGTAACCAACCTTGTGACCAACCTTGCAACCTTTTTAACCTTGCAAAACTTGCAACCAACCTTGTTAACCAACCTTGTGAACCAAACCTTGGCAACCAACTTGCAACCAAACCTTGCAACAACCTTGTGACCTTGTGAAACCTTGCAACCTTTTAAACCAATCTTGCAACCATCCTTGTAACAACCTTGTGACCAACCTTGCAACCTTTTAACCAACCTTGCAACCAACCTTGTAACCAACCTTGTGACCAACCTTGCAACCTTGGTTAACCAAACTTGCAACCACCTGTAACCAACCTTGTTGACCAACCTTGCAACCTTGCAACCAACCTTGTAACCTTTGCAACCAACCACTTGTGACCAAACCTTGCCAACCTTTTTAACCAAAACTTGCAACCAACCTTGTGACCAACCTTGTGACCAACCTTGCAACCTTTTAACCAAACTTGCAACCAACCTTGTTACCAACCTTGTGACCAACCTTGCAACCTTGTAACCAAACTTGCAACCAACTTGTTTGTGACCAACCTTGCACCTTGCAGCCAACTTGCAACCAACCTTGTAACCAACCATGTGACCAACCTTGCAACCTTTTAACCAAACTTGCAACCAACCTTGTAACCAACCTTGTGACCAACCTTGCAACCTTTTAACCAAACTTGCAACCAACCGTGTAACCAACCTAATGACCAACCTTGCAACCTTGCAACCAAACTTGCAACCAACCTTGTAACCAACCTTGTGACCAACCTTGCAACCTTGCAACCAAACTTGCAACCAACCTTGTGACCAACCTTGCAACCTTTTAACCAATCTTGCAACCATCCTTGTAACCAACCTTCTGACCAACCTTGCAACCTTTTAACCAACCTTGCAACCAACCTTGTAACCAACCTAATGACCAACCTTGGAATTAACCTTGTAACCAACCTTGTGACCAACCTTGCAACCTTTTAACCAAACTTGCAACCAACCTTGTGACCAATCTTGCAACCTTTTAACCAAACTTACAACCAACCTTGTAACCAACCTTGCAACCTTTTAACCAAACTTGAAACCAACCTTGTTACCAACCTTGTGACCAACCTTGCAACCTTTTAACCAAACTTGCAACCAACCTTGTTACCAAGCTTGTGACCAACCTTGCAACCTTGCAGCCAAACTTGCAACCAAACTTGTAACCAACCATGTGACCAACCTTGCAACCTTGCAACCAAACTTGCAACCAACCTTGTAACCAACCTTGTGACCAACCTTGCAACCTTTTAACCAAACTTGCAACCAACCGTGTAACCAACCTAATGACCAACCTTGCAACCTTGCAACCAAACTTGCAACCAACCTTGTAACCAACCTTGTGACCAACCTTGCAACCTTTTAACCAAACTTGCAACCAACCTTGTTACCAACCTTGTGACCCAACCTTGCAACCTTTTAACCAAACTTGCAACCAACCTTGTAATCAACCTTGTGACCAACCTTGCAATCTTTTAACCAAACTTGCAACCAAACTTGTAACCAACCTTGCAACCTTGCAACCAAACTTGCAACCAACCTTGTGACCAACCTTGCAACCTTTTAACCAATCTTGCAACCAACCTTGTAACCAACCTTGTGACCAACCTTGCAACCTTTTAACCAAACTTGCAACCAACCTTGTAACCAACCTTGTGACCAACCTTGCAACCTTGCAACCAAACTTGCAACCAACCTTGTGACCAATCTTGCAACCTTTTAACCAAACTTGCTACCAACCTTGTAACCAACCTTGTGACCAACCTTGCAACCTTTTAACCAAACTTGCAACCAACCTTGTTACCAACCTTGTGACCAACCTTGCAACCTTTTAACCAAACTTGAAACCAACCTTGTTACCAACCTTGTGACCAACCTTGCAACCTTTTAACCAAACTTGCAACCAACCTTGTTACCAACCTTGTGACCAACCTTGCAACCTTGCAGCCAAACTTGCAACCAACCTTGTGACCAACCTTGCAACCTTGCAACCAAACTTGCAACCAACCTTGTAACCAACCTTGTGACCAACCTTGCAACCTTTTAATCAAACTTGCAACCAACCGTGTAACCAACCTAATGACCAACCTTGCAACCTTGCTTGCAACCTTGCAACCAACCTTGTAACCAACCTTGTGACCAACCTTGCAACCTTTTAACCAAACTTGCAACCAACCTTGTTGCCAACCTTGTGACCAACCTTGCAACCTTTTAACCAAACTTGCAACCAACCTTGTAACCATCCTTGTGACCAAACTTGCAACCTTTTAACCAAACTTAGAAACCAACCTTGTAACCAACCTTGTGACCAAACCTTGCAACCTTGCAACCAAAACTTGCAACCAACCTTGTGACCAACCTTGTGACCAACCTTGCAACCTTTTAACCAAACTTGCAACCAACCTCGTTACCAAGCTTGTGACCAACCTTGCAACCTTGCAGCCAAACTTGCAACCAAACTTGTAACCAACCATGTGACCAACCTTGCAACCTTGCAACCAAACTTGCAACCAACCTTGTAACCAACCTTGTGACCAACCTTGCAACCTTTTAACCAAACTTGCAACCAACCGTGTAACCAACCTAATGACCAACCTTGCAACCTTGCAACCAAACTTGCAACCAACCTTGTAACCAACCTTGTGACCAACCTTGCAACCTTTTAACCAAACTTGCAACCAACCTTGTTACCAACCTTGTGACCAACCTTGCAACCTTTTAACCAAACTTGCAAACCAACCTTGTAACCAACCTTGTGACCAACCTTGCAATCTTTTAACCAAACTTGCAACCAAACTTGTAACCAACCTTGCAACCTTGCAACCAAACTTGCAACCAACCTTGTGACCAACCTTGCAACCTTTTAACCAATCTTGCAACCAACCTTGTAACCAACCTTGTGACCAACCTTGCAACCTTTTAACCAAACTTGCAACCAACCTTGTAACCAACCTTGTGACCAACCTTGCAACCTTGCAACCAAACTTGCAACCAACCTTGTGACCAATCTTGCAACCTTTTAACCAAACTTGCAACCAACCTTGTAACCAACCTTGTGACCAACCTTGCAACCTTTTAACCAAACTTGCAACCAACCTTGTTACCAACCTTGTGACCAACCTTGCAACCTTTTAACCAAACTTGCAACCAACCTTGTTACCAACCTTGTGACCAACCTTGCAACCTTTTAACCAAACTTGCAACCAACCTTGTTACCAACCTTGTGACCAACCTTGCAACCTTGCAGCCAAACTTGCAACCAACCTTGTGACCAACCTTGCAACCTTGCAACCAAACTTGCAACCAACCTTGTAACCAACCTTGTGACCAACCTTGCAACCTTTTAATCAAACTTGCAACCAAACCGTGTAACCAACCTAATGACCAACCTTGCAACCTTGCAACCAACCTTGCAACCAACCTTGTAACCAACCTTGTGACCAACCTTGCAACCTTTAAACCAAACTTGCAACCAACCTTGTTGCCAACCTTGTGACCAACCTTGCAACCTTTTAACCAAACTTGCAACCAACCTTGTAACCATCCTTGTGACCAAACTTGCAACCTTTTAACCAAACTTAGAAACCAACCTTGTAACATACCTTGTAACCAACCTTGCAACCTTGCAACCAAACTTTCAACCAACCTTCTGACCAACCTTGCAACCTTTTAACCAACCTTGCAACCAACCTTGTAACCAACCTAATGACCAACCTTGGAATTAACCTTGTAACCAACCTTGTGACCAACCTTGCAACCTTTTAACCAAACTTGCAACCAACCTTGTGACCAATCTTGCAACCTTTTAACCAAACTTACAACCAACCTTGTGACCAACCTTGCAACCTTGCAACCAAACTTGCAACCAACCTTGTAACCAACCTTGTGACCAACCTTGCAACCTTTTAACCAAACTTGCAACCAACCTTGTTACCAACCTTGTGACCAACCTTGCAACCTTTTAACCAAACTTGCAACCAACCTTGTTACCAAGCTTGTGACCAACCTTGCAACCTTGCAGCCAAACTTGCAACCAAACTTGTAACCAACCTTGTGACCAACCTTGCAACCTTGCAACCAAACTTGCAACCAACCTTGTAACCAACCTTGTGACCAACCTTGCAACCTTTTAACCAAACTTGCAACCAACCGTCTAACCAACCTTGTGACCAACCTTGCAACCTTGCAACCAAACTTGCAACCAACCTTGTAACCAACCTTGTGACCAACCTTGCAACCTTTTAACCAAACTTGCAACCAACCTTGTTACCAACCTTGTGACCAACCTTGCAACCTTGCAACAAAACTTGCAACCAACCTTGTAACCAACCTTGTGACCAACCTTGCAACCTTTTAACCAAACTTGCAACCAACCTTGTTACCAACCTTGTGACCAACCTTGCAACCTTTTAACCAAACTTGCAACCAACCTTGTAACCAACCTTGTGACCAACCTTGCAACCTTTTAACCAACCTTGCAACCAACCTTGTAACCAACCTAATGACCAACCTTGGAATTAACCTTGTAACCAACCTTGTGACCAACCTTGCAACCTTTTAACCAAACTTGCAACCAACCTTGTGACCAATCTTGCAACCTTTTAACCAAAACTTGCAACCAACCTTGTAACCAACCTTGTGACCAACCTTGCAACCTTTTAACCAAACTTGAAACCAACCTTGTTACCAACCTTGTGACCAACCTTGCAACCTTGCAACCAAACTTGCAATCAACCTTGTTACCAACCTTGGGACCAACCTTGCAACCTTTTAACCAAACTTGCAACCAAACTTGTTACCAACCTTGTGACCAACCTTGCAACCTTGCAGCCAAACTTGCAACCTAACTTGTAACCAACCTTGTGACCAACCTTGCAACCTTTTAACCAAACTTGCAACCAACCTTGTAACCAACCTTGTGACCAACCTTGCAACCTTTTAACCAAACTTGCAACCAACCTTGTTACCAACCTTGCAACCAACCTTGCAACCTTGCAACCAAACTTGCAACCAACCTTGTAACCAACTTTGTGACCAACCTTGTGACCGTTTAACCAAACTTGCAACCAACCTTGTAACCAACCTTGCAACCTTGCAACCAACCAGATCCGCGACATCCAGAAGGAGCAGGGCAAGATCGAGGTGACATGTGACCAACCTTGCAACCTTGTTACCAACCTTGTGACCAACATTGCAACCACCCTTGCAACCACCCTTGCCACCAACCTTGCGACCTACCTTGTGACCAACATTGCAACCTTGCAACCAACCAGATCCGCGACATCCAGAAGGAGCAGGGCAAGATCGAGGTGACATGTGACTTCTGTGTGGAGACCTTCATCTTGGACGAGGAGGAACTGGTGGCAATGTCTAACAGCGAGAGCGAGAGTGAAGAGCCTGTAGCTAACTAGGTTGTCCTCCTTATGTATGTATGTTACAGTCCAGGGGTGGACCAAATATAGTGCGCCTACTCTTTTGTTGGAGTGGCAAAGAAATTCGAACTGAATCCTCGGTGTCGCTGGTTGATGTCCGGAGACCCACCTCCTAGGGTGAAAATCCTTTTACAACTCAAAAAGGCTAAATGGACTTGCCCAACCGTGACAGGAAGAGCTAAAAACAAAAAGCCCGATATGCCAGTAGCTAACTAGCTACTCCTCCCTGCCCTGGTCATTCTTTACAAACAGGGAACTGAGTGCTAGCACAGTTTTCCTTTTCAGCTACGAGCAGCAGCTTCTAGGCAGCTCCCCGAGCCAGCCACTGGGCCAAGCCCCAAGATCTCGACAGTTCTGGGCAGCGGATTATGTCAGCTTCCAGACAAACTAGTTGTCTTAGCTTTAGCTGAAAAGCCAGTCAGGGGAGCTTCCTACAAGCTTCTGCTTTTGAAGAAGAAAACACCGAGTGCTAGGTTTGGGATTGGTTGTGTGGTCTACCAGCCTTCAGGCTGCAAACCGTGCACATGCTGAGGATAGTAGTAGGGTAGTGCCAACATTGATACTATATACACTACCATGGATAGGACAAACACTAGTGATCCACCACACTCCGGATGACAGGACATAATTGCATGGGTGTACCAGTAGTCAGGGGTGAGCGCCAGCTTAATGAGAGTGCATATTTGGTGGTTGGCCCCAGTGCAAACAATCGGGCTGGCCCGCCCAACCTCACGCCTCATCATGAGGCGTTTTGTTTATTTGTGTATTTATTTATAGTGGGCCTGTCAAACAGCGAGAGTTAAGAGTGTGTATGGCAGAAAGAGAGAGTGCAGGAACTTGATCATAGTTGTATGTGTCAGTCCAGGGAAAGGTCAAATAGGCTAAGGGACTTGCCCAACTGTGACAGGGGCAGGAAGGCCTGAAAAGAAAAGGCATTGATGAACTGAGCCCCAAACAATCGTTTTACCGACAGGGGCCCTGAGTTCGTACTACAGCGATCATTTAATTATACCAATTATAATTACAATGGTGTTATCAGCTTGGATAACACTCCGGAGAGTGGACTTAGTGTGTGCAGCACGCCAATCTATAAATGCGGAGACGAGAATAACATTACAAAAGACAGGGGAACCATAAAGGGACACCAGCGGAGGAAAGGGGGCGGTAGCCTGGAACCTGATCAGGGTACAGGCTAGACAGCGCGTGTCAGAAGAACCGATGACGCAGTCAACAGGAAGCTGACATAGTACTGTCAGGACCGATAGTTCTAAGGAAGTACATAAGTAGTCACCAAGTCATAAAACGTGTGAGAGCACCGCAATTCATGCTGACACTCCACCTATGACACAGGTGACATACAATACTACTTCTCCACCTATGGCACTGGTGACATATAACTATATGTAACAGATTAAAAAAAAAAAATCAAAGAACTCCGAAAAATCGAGAGAACTTCAAATGGAAACCCAAAGGTTTATAGGAAGGAATGAAACAAGGCAAAAACCAAAATTTGCCAAGTTAGAAAAAGATGAAAACCGAATATCAAAGATGGGTAACAACGGTATAGAAAACCCGATACGGGAATAGGAACTTAATGCCATACAATGATAACCAAAGAAACCGATGTAACCCCCCAAAAACAAAAAAATGACCCTAAGAAGAAGCGGTCATCCCAAGCATCCGCATAAACCTCCAGAACACAGCAGGATCAAGGGGCTTAGTGAAGGGGTCAGCACAGTTGTCCTTGGTGTTAACATAGGCAACATCTAGTGAAACATCCTCCACCAGCTCCTTGATGTAGTGATGAATAACATCAATGTGCTTGCTGCGAGGGAGGAGCTGCCAGTCATTGGCCCATCTCAGAGACCCTATGTTGTCACCCTGAATGGTAACTAAATCACAAGGCAGACCCAGATCCACCCTCAACTTCTTCAACCATTGCACCTCCCTGGCAGCCTGAGACAGGGCCTGATACTCAGCCTCACAAGAGCTAATGGCAACTGTAGGCTGCCTCTTGCTCATCCAGTTCACTATGCACCCTCCAGCCAGGACAGCAAAGCCAGTCTGAGATCTCATGTCAGACCCATCATCAGCAAAGGATGAGTCACTAAAGACAGTAAAAGAGAAATCAGGGCTGTGTGTGTAAGTGAGTCCCAGGTGGGAATGTGACCTCAAATACAAAAGCAAACGCTTGGCTGCCCCCCACAGGGGGACGGTAGGGTGAGCAGAAAACCTGGACAGGTAGCTCACAGCAAAGGCAATATCAGGCCTGGTGCAAGTAGCCAGGTATAGCAAAGCACCAACAAGAGAGAGGTACTGGCTATTAGAGGACAGGGGTTCTCCAGGTGGGTCAGTGACGGTGGACTTGTCCATGGGGGCACCAAACCTGGGCTTGGCAGCAGCAGTAAGACCAAACTGCTCCACCAGATCAACAATGTAGGAGTGCTGGGAGAGGTTGATCTGAACACACCTGCCGTCAGAGTCAAGTGTACAAGCCATGTCCAAGGAGAGGAATTGAACCGGCACACCCATCTCTTTGACCTCCCAGCCAGCTTTCTCCATAGCCTTGATCAGCAAAACATACCTATTCAGCTCACTAAAAGCACAGATAAAATCATCAACATAGGTTAGGACATAGCTCCACCCACCATTAGAATCCCTCCTAAAATATAGAGCAGGTTCCGCCTTGCACATAATAAAACCATGTGCAACCAAAACCCGCTTGACATTCATACTCCAAGCCCTGGGCGCCTGTTTCAAACCATTAAGGGACTTGATCAGCTTGCACACAAGGGGAACACCGTTAGGACCAAGTACCTTAAAGCCCTCAGGCTGGTGGCAGTACAGGTCCAGACCAGGTTCAAGGGGAGCATTCAGAAATGCAGTCTTGATGTCCAGCTGCCGAACAAACATCTTCCTATGAGTGATGGCAGCCAGGAGCACCCTCAGACCTGCTTTAGAAGAAACGGGGGCATATACATCATGAAAATCCAACCCAGGACGCTGCAGAAAACCACGAACCACAAAACGGGCCTTGAAGCGGATAGAACCATCAACCCCAACCTTCTTCACAAATAACCACCTGCCAGACAGGACCCTCTGTTTAGGAGGCAGTGGAGTGAGCGCCCAAGTGCCATGGGCATGTAGGGACGCCATCTCATCCTTCATAGCAAGGAGCCATTGATCCCTGTCAGGGTTGGTGGGAAGCATGGCAGCTTTGAAGGTCAGTTCAGTGGAAGTGGAAATGTATGCTCCCACGTACAAGCAGTGTACTTGTACATGAGCAGCGGGGATATCAGCAGTATCAGCAGTAACCGGTAGTATAGCCCCCAGTGCAGAACTACTGCCTGGTTGAACAGGGCCGGCCTTATTTGCCTCTATATCAACGAAGCCTGGGTCGACCGGAACACCCCAGCCATACGCAGTATCGGAACCCGACCAGTGTTCCAGATCATCACTTGCACTATCGGCAACGGCTACATCATCACATGGGCTTGACCCGAGTAATCCACCAGGGACGACAGGAGGCGTCTGAATGAACGACACCCGCGAGCCATTCGAGGTGGTCGGAGGTTGGCGACTATTAGTCAATGGACCTGATCCAGGTACCACTATGATCGAAGGCTGTCGTAATCCTAAATCTTCACCGACGAAATGTGGCGCAGAGGAGGGCCTGGCGACCCCCTGCGATTCGGCTAAGATTTTATCTGAAAGAACTGCAGAATCTCGCCCGCCCAGTGCCTTCACACACAATACAGCACCATCAGCCCCTGACCTGGGACGCAAGGTCATCCCATGATCAGGGCAGCGGTCGACAATTGGGGTTAGCAAAGGGTCAAGGGAATAAACCGTAGGCACAGGCATATGTCCGTTGATAGCGGCAGGGATGCGAGAGACATACGGCGACCCGTCATAGGGAGATAGCCCAGGAATACAGTTATGATCAAACTGCTCATAGAAGAGTACATCACGACTCTCTACTACCTGGCGCAACTTAGGAACCCAAACAAAATAACCCTTACTCACCAGGGAATACCCAACCAGTCTACCAGATAACGCCCTTTCGTCCAGCTTGTTGCGCTTCTTCCCATTGACTAACGTAACGTAGCAAGGGCATCCGAACACGCGCAACATCGACACATCAGGCTGAACCCCAAAGAAAAGCTCATGAGGAGTCTTATCTCCCTGATTGGGCAAGCGATTACGAAGGTAACACGCAGCTAGGAAGGCATAGGGCCAGAAAGACTTAGTTAGCTTAGACTCCAGGTGGATGCTCCTAGCTATAGACTGTAAGACCCCATTGTACCTCTCCACAGTTGCATTCTGCTGTGCAGTGTATGCCAAAGATGTAACAGCTCAGGATGCACTCAGCAGCCTGGGGAGTTAAGCTAGGGGAACAGTCTATGTGATGTTCGTTTATGTTCGTTTATGTTCGTTTATGTTCGTTTATGTTCGTTTATGTTCGTTTATGTTCGTTTATGTTCGTTTATGTTCGTTGATGTTCGTTTATGTTCGTTTATGTTCGTTTATGTTGCTTTTTCTAGGATGCTCACTAAGGCCCAAAAGGCACACCACATGCTCCGTAGGCGATGCCATACTATGGAGATATACAATATTGATATTCTCACCCACCTGTTTGATTCTCTTGTACAACCTATCCTGAATTTTGGCTGTGAGGTGTGGGCTCCTTCTATTCTGAACAACACACTTATCTCAAATGACCATGCTTGTGAGAAATGGCATAGAGGTATACTTAAACAAATGTTGGGTGTTTGCCAATCTACTACATCTAATATTATCATGGAAGAGCTGGGTAGAACCCCGTTGTGTTTTGCTTGGCTTAAACAAGCTTTGCGCTTCTGGAACAAGACCATACATAAAGAACCTGAGGATCTCATTAGAATGGCTCTTGAGGAATCTTTTGACTCCAACACTGGCTGGGTTCATGACTTGCGTTGTGCTCTCCACAAGCTAGGATCCAGTAAAAACATCAACATTTTGGAGGCTGTCGATGTCGAAGGTATTATGTCTGAAGTTTTTGAGTCATGGAGGTTTAAGTACCCAAGTGACACCAATGCAGTTAGAGACATCCCTGATGAGAGAAGGGTTGGCTTTAAACGCCTCCGATACCAAAAATGGTTCGCAGCCAACAGCAATGATGAGAATGGCTTGATTCCCTTTACATCCGCCTTACATAAGCAGGATCAGATTCGTTCTATAGCACAGTTTAGAATGGGTTCCCATTGGCTGAACACAGAAAGAATGAGGGTGGTGGATAGAGCACACATCCCTCGCTCAATGAGACACTGTCAAATGTGTGGGTTCCAAAAATCTGAGGATGAAATGCATATGTTTGAGTGCCCTTTTTATAATGATATTCGCCTCCGCTACCAGAAGCTGTTTACAGATATTTATAGGCATGTCCATGAGGATACCAACTTAACCGTATGGAATGTGGAATTCTGCGATTCCACATTCAGAACCTTTATGAATGGAAATGGCACTAAGTCTTTTTGGAGCAATCTAGCCGACTATCTTTCTACTTGTAGAAGAGCAAGACAGGAAGCCCTGGACTGCTTAGTGGCACCGTAATTTATCATCCCTTTTTTTCTTCTTCTTGTGACTTCTCATTTGTTAGCTTCTTACCTCCGCCACTGTAAGTGGTTGAGATCTGGGTCCGGCTCTAAGGGGTTTAATACCTACGCCACCAAAACGGTGGTTGGGAGTTTGGTTTGTTTGTCCTCGACACACCCCTGATGTAATGGGGTTTTTTGCTTTGTGGGTGCTTTTTCTTTTTGTTTAAAGCACAGAGTCTCATACACCCTCGCGGTGTCAAGTAGACTTTAACATGTAATGTAATGTAATGTAATGTAATGTGTAGTCGGTATGCGTAAGCTAGCAGAGCAGTAGGGTGTTACCTATGTAGGGGATGTAGAGTTGATCGGGTAGAACGTCTTCGTGGAGGAGTAGAAGGGTTCGTCCCGAGTAGCTCGTGTCTATGTAGATAGGGTCGTAACCAAGGTACGCCCGAAATGGGGTGTTCTGAATGGACTCTTGGTAGGAATTGTTGATTGCAAATTCCACCAGCGCCAAGGACTTATCCCAATCGTCGTGGTATGGCCCCACGCAGTGGCGAATCATGTCCTCGATGACTCGGTTCATGCGTTCCGTCTGACCGTCAGTTTAAGGATGAAACGCAGTCGAAAACGCTTGTCGCGTGCCCATTAATCGATGGAGAGCCACGCCGAAATGCCCGGTAAATCGCGCATCGCGATCACTCAGGAGTTTCTTTGGGATACCATGATAGCGGATGACACGATTCAGGTATAGGGAAGCGAATTCCTCTGCGTTTATCGTAGTATGACAAGGTTCGACATGAACCATTTTCGACAGTTTGTCGACGAATACCGCGATGGCATCATGGCCAGAAGACGTAGGCGGGAGCGCCGTGATGAGGTCCGTGGAGACACACTCCCAGAATTTCTCAGGAATTTCCACGGGAACCATGGTACCGTTAGGTTTTGCGTTTCCGGGCTTGTTCGTTTGGCACTTATGGCATTGTTGGACGAAGGCAGTAACATCTGCCGTGACTTTGGCCCAAGTAAAAGTGCGGGTGACCAACTCCAATGTCTTGGTGCGACCGCAATGGCCCATGTACATAGGGTCGTGAGCTTCGCGGATAATGTCCAGGCGAAGGGCTTCGTCAAGGGGGACACACAAAAATTCGCGTCCGTACTTGTTCTTCTTGAACCAGTAACCGTTCCTGGAAAACTTATCGCGAAGGCGCTTGCAGCCCGGCGTGAAGTTCGAGTCTCGTTTGTATCCAGCCAAAATTCGATCCATGATGGACGAAGAGGAGGGAGTCGACGCAGCGGGCGTATGCCGACTGCGTCGTCGCGTTTCCTTGACCGGAACCGAAGGGACGGGGAGGACAGTCGGTGGGCGGGGAAGGATATCCACGACCGCGGGACCGACTGCAATAGGGCGCTGCGTTCTCGATCGAGGCCTGCATTCGCTGACCAAGAGAGAGAAAACTAACAGCTGGTGCGCAACCGCGACGTCGGCGGGGGCAGAGAGGTTAGGATTGCGACTGACCGGGTCTGCCATATTATTGCGACCCGCGCGATATTCCCAAGTATAGCTGAAGGGCGCCAGGTCCTCCTGCCATCGGCCCATGCGTCGTGAAAGGACCGCCTTGGTGTCAAAATACGTGAGCGGATTGTGGTCAGTGACCAATGTCATGTGGGAACCTTCGAGGTAGCATCGCCACTCGGTCAACGCGTGGACGATTGCTAGCATCTCTTGTTCCGTCGTAGTATAGTTCAGCTCCGCTGGGATATACTTCTTGCTGGCGAAGGCGATGGGGTGTTTATCTTGCAAGAGCACCGCGCCGGTACCGAGCAAAGATGCGTCGGTAATGACTTCGAAAGGTTTGCTGAAATCTGGCAGCGCGAGGACTGGAGCGGATAGCAAAGCTTCCTTGAGGCCTTTGAATGAGACGAGATGTTCTTCTTTGAACAAGGAGCCTAGTTCACCCATGATGTTAGACAAGTTTGAAGCGGGGCAGCGAGAGACGAATAGCCTTGGATAAATTTGCGAAAATAATTGCACAAACCGAGGAATGAGCCGATCTCTTTCGCCGTTTTCGGAGTAGGCCAGTCACGGACTGTGCTAACCTTGCGTGGATCAACTTTAATTCCGTCGCGTCCAATGTAATGACCCAGGAATTTAACTTCCGTTTTGTTGAAGGAACATTTGGAGAGTTTCGCGTAGAATTCGTTGTCCTGGAGGACGTTGAGAACCGTGGCCAAGTTGGCTAAGTGCTCCGCCGGAGTGCGTCCGTAAACCAAGATATTGTCTAAGTAGACCACGACGAACTTGTGCAAGTAGGGCGCGAATATTTGGTTCATGACCGCTTGGAATGTGGCCGGCGCGTTTGCCAAACCCATCCCAAGGACTTTAAATTCAAACTGACCCATTGGGGTAGTGAACGCAGTCTTCGGCGCGTCCTCGTCCGAAATTCGTATTTGGTAATAACCAGACGTGAGGTCTAGGGAACTGAACAAAGTAGCTCCACCTAGACGATCAATGGTCTCATCGATACGGGAAAGGGGATACCTATTTTTAATCGTGATGTTGTTGAGTGCTCGCCAATCGCAAACAACACGGTATCCCGTTCCACCCGGTTTCGCTATGATCATAATTGGCGCACCGTACGGGGACGAGCTCGGGGCGATGAATCCTTGCTGCAACAGGTCGGAGACGTATTCCTCACATAGTAATGTCTCGGCTGGACTCATGCGACGATTTCTGCGATATGGTGCGTTAGCATTGTCTTGCGTTTTGATGACGTGAGGAATAACTCGATGGTTAGGAGTCCCCATAGGCAAATTGTTGAAGACTTTGCGATACTGCCATAGGAGAGCGAGCAGGTCGTTGGCCGAGATGAGTGTTTTATCATCGTGGTCCCGTATGTTGTCGCGGATCCAATTTTCGAAATCCATGCTTGCCACCGGGGGACCAGGTAAAGGCCCGTCGGAAGGCAATAATTTTGTCAGCAATTTCGCCCGTTCATCGGCAGTTACGTTAGACGCCGGTAAATCCGCTCGGGATTCGCGGACATTGACCATGACATGGTTAGCGCCAGCTTTCAAAAGCTTTGCTGCCTTGCGACCAATAATGACTGGGTCGTCAGTCGACTTGCCCGAAAGTGCCATAGTGAAGAAGGAATGAGCCGTTTCGTCCCGCTGCCTGTTTATAGGTGTCAAACAGCAGCCGTACCGTTTGAGCGACAATGTCATGCGATCGTAGTCTAGGACGGCCTTTTTCGTCGCGCATCCAGTCGGACCCGAGGATTAGGTCTAATCCTCCGGGAAGTTTGTCGACGACATGGGCGAACACTTTGCCAACATATCGTTGTATGTGTATAGGGAGCGAGACCGTCCCGCGGATTTTGATAATCCCGTCGTTAGCGCAAGTGAATCCTTCGCGTTCGTTTTCCCAAGGGCGGATGTGCAAACCGAGATCCTCAGCCGTTTGCTTTTCCATAAGACAACCTGTCGCGCCGGAGTCTGCCAATGTGAGTAATTGCTACGCTCCTGATCGGGCGTTGAATAGCATATCGGGGGCAGCAGCGGAGTTGACTTCGTATACCCGATTGGCTCGCGTCATGAGCACGGGGGAAGAATTCGTATTTCGTTGCGCGTGATTGCGACGGATGCACTTCGTTGACCGTCTGGCAGCGATTTGTTTTACGCGAAATTTGGGATCCAATGCCTCCGACCACCAGTGTTTTTTTCGACGGGTTTCAACCGGACTGGGGATGCCCTCCTCAGGTGCGGGGCCAAAGTATACTGCCTTGGTCACGTCGTTGATCGCATGCCAATCCTTTTTGATTTGGACGGCCCGTTCGGAGTCGGGGGGGTCATACCATACTTGGATGGCGACCTTATTCGAAGGTGACCCCTTGGGGCGGGGTTTCATATGGTGATCGAACGATTGATACTCCTTGAACAACTCCATACCTTGGAGGAGACTGGAGACATGTTTATCGTTACTTGCGTTTTTCGGGAGGATGAACATACCGGATGTGTCGAAGGGTGCATCGTTTTTGCATTCCCAATATTGTTCTAACACCGACACGACGTCTTCCGGAATGGGGTGAGCGTATATGAACTCGTTTGCGATGGAGACACGCATGCCAAACTCCGTAGAGAACTTCAGTGGACAAGGGGACGACAAGGTATTAGTAGAAGTTACATCCATGGTTGGGGTTAAGCCCAAGTTTGAAAACAGTTCCTCTTGAACCTGTAACAAGAGCTCAAGGGGCTCGACTACTACTACTTTATCGCCGCTAAGTACACGATCCAGGGTTGTCAATACCTGACCGGCCGATTCCTATTCCCAAATCGGGATGGGACCGTTGCCATCAAGGGCCCAGTCGGGACACGTAGTCTCATTGAGGGCCGGCCAGTTAGGCAAGTCCCGCGTGCGGCAGCGTCCGTCAGCATTCGGCGACCGCACACATGTCCTCATGTAGCGGAAGCAGAAGAAGCAGCGAGCACCATTCTGAAGCCAGATGCCCGACGCTGACCGATTTGTTCATATGCATGGCGTTCTGGGGGTCTTGACCCGAGAAGTCGGGGGTCCGCGGCCCGATGGGCTGTGAACGGGCCCGACCAGCACCTTGTCCGTATCCTCCGCGACCACCACGGCCCGCGCCGCGGCTAATAGAGCCTTTCCCGAACGTGCGATCAGCACCTTGCAAACTGAGGACCTGCGGCCTTGGCGATCCACCCAGCTTGTCGTAGTGCGTCAGCTGCGTTGCACGACGTCCTCCACCACCTCGGCCACCGGCCGGGTTGCGACTACTGTTTGGCGCCAGCTTGGGGCTCTTGGCTGGGCGAGAGTTCATCTCCCCGCCGTCGTCGGTGGCTACTCCCTGCGAAGAGAAAGAATCCGTGTCAGTATCGGAGGGGGGTGATTTGGTAAATTGGACGCGATTGAAAGCAAGGTCCTTACCCGGGTACTTAGTATCCGCTGGGCGCTTGAATGGATACCTCGATTTCTGGTTAGCGTAACCTCCCCTCTGATGGCGATCGTGCTTGTCCGTCAAGGACTTGCCACGAGCGGCGACAACTTTCCTCGCTTCGTCCAATTGCAGATAGCGGAACAAATCTTCCATCGTTTCGAACATAGTACCCGACTCGCGCCGAGCGTGTGCACCGGCGCGGAGTTCATCGGAGAGTCCCGTGCGAAACAAGTTTCACTTTTCGCGTTCGGTCAGCTCGGGGACTTTGCAAAATTCAGACTTGATGGCGTGGTAATAATTCTGCAAGGAGCGAGTATCTTGGCGGAAGCCACCTTCGTGTAGTTTGGTGAGAGCGACGTGTGATTCCGTTAATAGCTCGGGCAGGAGGAGCGACTCCGCCCATGCGACGATTCCCATGAAATCTAACCCGTCCAACTCATCGCTAGCCCATGCCTCGTCGTACGTGATGCGGAGTTGGCCAGTAAAAGCGCCCGACAGGTGTGGAACAATGCGCTCGAACGAACCAAGGTAACCGTCGGAGAACTGGAGCTCCATGATCGTGACCACATTGAATACCCATCGGCGCAACTTAGCCCTAGAGCATCTGTCCGACAGTTTGTGTTCAATGAGACGTAATTCCTTTCTCATTTCGGTAACACGCTTGGCGAACCCAGTGTCGTGATCAGAGTGACGAGTGGCGCGGTTATTGGGAGGAGGGGTGATCGGGTCGGGTTCACCTGGCGGGCCTTCTGGGGCCAGGTGTGTTCCCGCGCGAACCTGGTGCGTCGGAGAAGGTGTGTCTGCGGACAGCGTAGCTGCGCGCTTTGCACGAGGTCGAACAGCGGCTGGGGAAGCCACCGTAGGTACCGCTGGCGTCGTTGGGTGCTCGGGCAGAGTAGCCCGAGGAGCGCGAATAGAGGTCGGGTCGCCAGGTGGAACCTGGAGAGGCGAACCTGGGGAATCGGCTAAGTCGTGGTCCGATGACGAGTAATCGGAGACCGAAAAGGGGCCGACGGGCGTTAAGGGAGCGGCGGTAGGCGCTGCCGGCGGGGAAGGGGTAGCGCCCCCCCGCGGCATCGAACCACGTTGCATTTTGCCAGTAAGGTCACCCGAAGGGGCATATACGTCGGGGAGTCAAAAGGGTTCTGGATGAAACGCCGGGGCTAACTGAGCGACAGGTAGTTTATCAAACAACCCTGAAGTCCCCGTAACCCGCACCTCCCTGTCTGGTGCACGAGGCAACGTCTCGTCCATTATGTCGTAGTTGGCCTCCGCCGCAGGGTAGTGTGGCTTCAGCTTAGTGCCCTTGAGGGCGGCGTCCTTGTCGGCGATGTCCTTGATGTTCATAGGCATCAATTCCATCCACCTCTGCTTGCGCATCTTGCACGCCGTGTACAAACGGGTCATGCTGTCGCGGAGGTCATCAACCGCCTGCAGCGCATCCACGATGTCCTCGGGATCGCAGTCAAGGACGAGGCTGTCTGCGTAAGCGTTCATATGCACCGCCAACTTGGCGTCGGCATACGGCGCGACAGGGTGGTCAGCGGAGTGGTAATGGAGAAGACCATCCGACTTCGCTGCCTTTGCATAGGTGGGCGACGCCTTGATCTCGCGGCCGCGCAGAAACGCCTGCTTGCGCGCAGCGATGGTCACCTGAGCGGCAGCGTCGTCCTCGCGAGCGGCCTGAGGGAGCGCATGCTTGCGCCCCACAGTCCTGCCGTTCCCACACCCAACGTAGCGGGCGCCGCTGGAAGAACCGCCAGGGTCCTCAGTGTCCATCGGCACAGTCTCGTTGCGCGCCACAGGAGCTTGGCTCGCCGCGATCATGGCCATGACATCAGCCATGGTAATGGCGGCGGGAGGTGCAGCCGCGGGAGCAGTCATTGGGCGCTCGCCAGAGGCGACGATCTCGCGGGTCAGCTGCGCGACGACCTCAGTCAAGCGCGCGTTCTCAGCGAGAGCGGGGGCGAGCGCTGCATGGGGGGAAAAACGTGGCGAGTTAGACAATGGCGTCGGCAGATTATGAAACAGGGTGCGATTAACGGGCAAAACATTGGGAGGGGTAACCAATTGGGAAGGTGAGTCCTCAATATGATCAAATGGATTGCAAACCGAGAATGGTATGTTCGTCATATGTTCGTCAGGCGTCAAACTGCGCTCACCTGCTTGAGACTGAGCGAGGTTGGCCTGCGCCGCACCGAGCTCGGACTCTTTAGCCGCCAGCTCGACGCGCCAAACATCCATGGAGGACCTTGCGGTCGCCGCGGCCTCAGCGGAAGCGACCTGGAGGTCGGCCAGAGCCTTCTGGCTTGTAGCCAGATCTCTGCTGAGGAAGTAGTGGCTGGTCAACAGCTCTTGCCTCTCCGTAGGGTCGCCATTGGCCAATGCGGCCTCGGTAGCCGCGCTGGAGACGGCGAGGCGCTGCGTTAGGTCAGCGACCTCGGCGTTCGTAGCGGCTACCTTAGCCACAAATTGCTCGATGAGAGCTGCGTTGGCGATGGAGGCCTGGTCAAGCTGCGCGCGGAGTTGACCAATTTGTTCCGCAGCGATCAGGTGGTCACCCATATGCTGGTGACGCCTGCGCTCCGCGCCCTCGGCATAGCGAGCGCTGATCTCCTCGAAGGAAGGCTGCGCCAGCGGCGTCGTCGTCGTCGTTGGGGCCATGCCCGCGCGCGGAGGCGGGGCAGCGGGAGGGGCACCCGAGGGTGCCGCCAGACCATTGAGGTCGTCAACCCTTGCGTGACGCCTGCGCTCCGCGCCCGCTTCATAGCGAGCGCTGAGCTCCCCAAGGGAAGACTCAGACAGCGGCGTCGTCGTCGGAGCCATGCCCGCGCGCGGAGGCGGGGCAGCGGGCGGGGCACCCGAGGGTGCCGATAGACCATTGAGGCCGTCTACCAGCGGTTGCAGCGTACCCACTGACACAGAGGGCCGCGCTTCGGTGGACGCGGACTCATCCCGCGTAGCACCAAGCTCGGTGTCGGGCTCAGTGTCAGAAGACCCCATCCCTTCGGGATTGGTGTCGACCACTGACATCGTAGGCTGGTCAGCCGCGTCGTCGGTTACCTTGGTGGTTTTATGTGATGCCATTCTGCGTAAGCAACAGAACAAGTCAGTAGGCTGGACAGGAATGAGTGGTGGGCGAGAGAGGGAGAATTACTCGCAACTCCAGGATGCCAAAATTTACCTGCCACAGGGACTAGTAAATTTCGCGAGCGTAACGAGCTGATAATGCCTCAAGCGTAACTGTATATGACGCGTTCGTCCAGAATACGATGAGGGATAAAAGCACTGCCAAGGCACGTATCACAGGGCAACCAGGAAGGACAACGACGAACCGAAAAGCGCGACAGGATGAGCAAACGTGCAGGTGCAAAGCAACAAAAGATGATGCAGCAAGCAGGAAGAGTTGCAGGATAGGCTCGGAAGTACGCTAATTAAAGCAAGGACGGCCTAGGTGGCAAATGGAGCCGATGCTGTCCAATTGATCAAACCCTTCTCAGGATGCTTGGGAATTGAGCTTAAGAAGCTATGACCAAAAGGTCAGGTCGTGAAAGCAAGAATCGAGCGCACAGGCCATACAGGGGTAGGGCAGGCTAGGAAAAGATGCCCATGCAAGACAGGTAGCAGGCGGCCTAGGGCGTGTCGAGCTGCACAAGACAGTCCATGCGAGAACCTAACAGGCGCTACGAGCACTCGAAGCCAACAGGGAAGAGCAGGAACAGCGAGCCGAAAATGCCAGAAAGCCGCCAGGATGTCCTGGCGGGTGCGATTAATTCGAAGAAAAATTCGTATGCGTGCGTATGTGTATGCGTGAGGTCCCTAAGGAACGAAACCAGCTCCGCTACCACTGTAACAGCTCAGGATGCACTCAGCAGCCTGGGGAGTTAAGCTAGGGGAACAGTCTATGTGATGTTCGTTTATGTGTAGTCGGTATGCGTAAGCTAGCAGAGCAGTAGGGTGTTACCTATGTAGGGGATGTAGAGTTGATCGGGTAGAACGTCTTCGTGGAGGAGTAGAAGGGTTCGTCCCGAGTAGCTCGTGTCTATGTACGCAACGGGTGCGTTGTGAGAGATGAGGCAGTACATGGGTATGGTACTGTATCATGTGCGTTCGTCACGTGGCTTACGGGTAAGGTGTACCCGTATGCCTTGCTGGAAGGCCAGAGTACCCGTAAAGGGTTCTGTACCGTTACAAAAGATAACTCATGCACTGCCCCAACCGATATCAGCCAATCCTCAAACCACTTTACTATAAACTCCTTAGCCCTGTCAGACCTCAGGCACTTAAAGGCAAACCCGTGCAGCTGATTCATCCATCTGAGGATGATAGTCTGAACTGCTAAGGGAGCTTCATCCCTGGTCCTCAAGCACAACACTTCAGCATAGCCAGAGTGTTGGTCTGTGAGGCACAGAATATAAAACTCCCCACGCAGACCTCTAATATGAACTGGCCCCATGATGTCCAAGTGAAGGCGTTGGAGAGGTGCATTGATCGGAGTAGTGCTTGCTTTAGGAAAAGGGAGACGTTTGCCCTTAGCCTTTTGACAAGCATCACAAGGGATCTTAGCCAGTTTTTGGACCTGGTTGAGTGAGAGGGGTAAGTTCTTAACCATACCCTTCTTGACAAGTCTGTGCATGGCATCATAGCCGGGGTGACCCAGCCGCCTATGCCACAGCCATTCAGGAGTGGTAGGGATAACAACTCCACCGTCCTCATCAACATCAAGTGCAAAAGCTGGGTAATTGTCAGCACCAAACAAACAGCCACTGGTGGTGTAACAAGGCTTACATGCAAACTTGTAAACACCATCACTGGAGGCAGGGAAGGACCAGAGAATAGAAGAGCCCTGAGTGGCAGTGCAACTAATACTATCAAAAGAAATCTTGCAGTGGAGAGAATGAGCCACAGCATTTACTGACAGGAGGTTCACCGGACAGTGAGGTATGTAGAGAACATTAGTTAGAATGATTGGTGTTGGTAACCAATAACTACATAACTCAATGGATCCCTTACCTACTGCCCGTTGAACCACACCATCACCAAATCGAACTGATGGCAGATTCAGTGGAACATCAAACACAGTGAACAAAGATCTATCACCTGTGATGGACATTCCAGCTCCAGAATCCACATGCCAGACACCCTCAGACAGGCTCGGACTACACACATTTGAGAACCTAGAGGTGCAGGAGAATAGGACAGGGCTTACCTGCTACTTCTGCATAGTAAACCCATCAATTTGAGCCTGCAAGGAAGACAATTGCTTTGGAGTAAGGTGACCTGGAAGGGCCAAGTTAGCAGGCAACGGTGAAGGAAGCGTTGGTTCTGCACGACCAGGGACCCTTCGCAGGGCAGGGAACTTCGTCCAGCAACGGTCCTCCGAGTGACCATCCTTGTGGGGGCATGGTCCCCAGGTGCATTCCAGGCGCCTCTTGTTCGACCCAGAACCACCACCAGTCTTCTGCCGCCGCTGAAATGCAGCATTAGCAGGAAACTGAGGAGCGGTCCGGGACCAACCAGGATGCCTGGAATCCGACTGAGGGAGCGCTATGTTTAGAATATCTAGCTGCCTATATTCCTCTAGACAGGACCAGTACTCAACAGGTTGCTGGTTGTATATCAGGATACCATACTTAATCCGCAGCGTTTCGAACCGGGGCAGACTCGCACCTTGAACTATAATGCCCATGGCGTGACGCTGAGTTTGCGGAAACCCAGCACTGCGCAGGTCAGTGCACATACCGCGAACCCGACGAAAGAAAGCGTCAACCTGCTCATGAGTGCCCATGATCGAAGCATGATACTCCTTCAGCAAGAGAGGGACACGCGAGGCAAGGGCATCGGACTGCTGCCTCCGGATATGCAAAAAGATATCCCGAGGTGAAGCAAAGTCCCTATACACCTTGACTAGGGCATCCGTCATGTTGGCAAGCATCATGGATAAGATCATGAACTCTTGGCGGGGTAGGGTAAGCGCACTGAAACCCAACAGTGCAGGATCGACACTAGACTCACCATGAGAGGCCGAAGTTCCAGCAGCAGGAGGAGCATACCGAGGAGCTAAAGACTCACGAATCGCCAGAAAATACTCAGCAGCAAGACCAGCGTCATAAGCGCGCTGGTCATCTAAGTTCCTGATGAGATCTAGGGAACGCGCAACACCCACAATGAGCTCGAAATCAGGACGAACAGGACAGAAAGGGAGTGGCACCTTAACAAACTGGTAACCTCAAAGGTCACTGTTCTTACGCCCAACCCCTCCAAAGGTCACACCATTAGCAGGAGGGTAGTTAATCCCTGGCATAACAGGTCCCAGAAAAGCCCGACACTCTAGACCTAGCTCAGAATAAGCCATCACACGCCTAGGCCTAGGGCGACCCTTGCTATCAACCATAGCCTGAGTGGCAGTCATATCCAGCCTACCGTACAGAGTGCGGTCCAAGGATTCCCCAGCATGTTGAGCTTGGCGGATAAGACGGCAGTCCTGCAGGGATAGACGCAGAGGATGTCCGCCATCGAGCAGATGCTCCCAGGAGTCGCATGACAGCGAAGGAGGCACATATGGCGGAGGGCCAGGAGCAGGAGGCTGCTCCACAGGCGGAGGCGGGGGTGGAGGTGGCTCCTGCGAAGGGCCAGCAAAGGATGCGCGGCCAGCAGCAGCAGCAGAAGCCTCTCGAGCACGAGTATTGTAGCCAGACAGACCTCGGTCCGGAGGCAAGGTGAAAGACGCAGACTTCTGCATCAAAGACGGCCTGGCCACCTCCGGGTGGACAGGTGGAAGGGGCGCAAGCAGAGGCGCAGAGACTGGCTCAGGCTTAAACTCCGGGGAAGGCGCAAGAGCAGGTGCCGACAGAGGCTCATACACAGGAGAGACGGTGGAATTGAACACTCGAGTAGCAGTGAAAGGAGTGACTCCACCGAAGTCACCACTCATAGCACTCTGCAGATCTTCATCACCATCATCAGAGTCATCAGCATAGCCATCTTCACGGCGATGACGAGCAAGTTCTTGATAGTCGTAGTCAAAACGGGCATCAGGAGGTGGAGGCGCCCTTGCGTACTGGATTATCTGAGTGGAAGCACAGCAGAGTCGCATCAGAACGTCCTCAATCTCAGGAGAGAGACGTCGGACAGTAGCAGAAGGAGCCGTAAAGGTGGAGGATTGATTGGGGGGGGTTACTTCCACGATGGCGGAAGGACTCTCATGACCGCTAGCAGAGGCAGCTGGTGCACAGACGTCTAGCCAATCATCAAGAGGACCCGGGTCCTCCTTAGGAAGGACACGGTCGCAGCCATTGCTGATAATGACACTGCGCATCCTGCGCGTCCAAGATTCTCCATTCTTGTCGTGGAGTTTCTCAAAATTAGCGGGAGGCCCTCGCGGAAGTTGCATCGCAAAGCAGTGGTAGTAAATGAGGGACCGTATAACCTATCAGCTTGGATAACACTCCTGAGAGTGGACTTAGTGTGTGCAGCACGCCAATCTATAAATGCGGAGACGAGAATAACATTACAAAAGACAGGGGAACCATAAAGGGACACCAGCGGAGGAAAGGGGGCGGTAGCCTGGAACCTGATCAGGGTACAGGCTAGACAGCGCGTGTCAGAAGAACCGATGACGCAGTCAACAGGAAGCTGACATAGTACTGTCAGGACCGATAGTTCTAAGGAAGTACATAAGTAGTCACCAAGTCATAAAACGCGTGAGAGCACCGCAATTCATGCTGACAGGTGTGATTTTTATAACTGCTCTGACAGAAAATGAGATAAAATGAGATCTTATAATTACCTATGCCCATCATATTCCTCCATCGACATTTCTGGTGAAAGTATCACTTCCACTGTAAGCCTCATAGCTCTTGGCTGCCTTAGAATTTCAAAAATGTGGCAAGGTCAACCTGTGGGATGCTTCCTGGGCAAATTTATTTTTTGCACCTTTTAATGGCAACAAATTTCTGCATACCAGTATGCATGTATACCAAGTATAGGGAATTGCATGAATCATGAGCCAATTCCGTTGGTTGCCACCCGGCTTGTTCAGGACGCTGCGTCCTCCACCGCATACGCAACATCGAAGGGTCCGTTGCGTCGCAGGACGCAACGTGGGGAGGGTCCGTTGACCAGAAGGAAGGGCCCGTTGCGTCGCAGGACGCAGGCTATTGGTTGTCAGGCTCAGCAATGTTAAAAAATAGAAAATCAAATTCAAAAATAAAACATCTGTAGATGTCGTTAGGCCTCAACTGTAAGCCTCAGAGTCTCAGAATCCCTCGAGGACATGGTTTAAAAGTTGTTCCCACAATCTGGACACGTTCAGACTGCTGCCTCCTCCTCTTCAAAGGAGAGAGTCCAGAGATCTCTTTCGCGCGGTGTGCTTGCAAAAACAGTCACTCTTATTGTTTGGGGAGCAGATAGCCTCCCCACAATTACATGACACACAACTGCATGGAAAAACACCTACAAACATGTGTGCATTTGTGTTTGTGGGTGATTGGTGTGTATGCGTGGGAAGGTAAGGGGGTCATTGTGTCATACACCCACCTGCATGGACACCCACCTACTTGTATGTGTGTGTTTGTGGGTGGGTGATATGTGAGTGTGGGAATTTGTTGGTGTCAATGTGTCACACATACACGCATGTACTCGCACCTGCATGCATGTGTGTGTACGTGTATGCCCTTGCATGTGTGTGCTTGTGTCTATGCTTGTGTATGTGTCCATGCATGTGGGTTTGCATGCGAGACAAAGCACATGTGTAGGTGTGTGAATGTGTTAGGATGCCTGATGTCCATGCATGCAAGTGTGTGTGTTGGTGTGCTTATGTGTATAGATGTGTGTATGTGTGCGCGTGTAGATGTGTGTGTGTGCATCCATGAAGGGAAGTGCATATGCTTCCCCCTCTCAGTCAGCTTCACTATGTCACACAGCTTTATTGGGTATGAACTGAAGGAAAGAAAGACCTTCAACCCTAGGAACATCAGTGCAGCACTGGCTGGGTCCAATACAATTCAATTGGTCGCGTCTCAAGCAGCAGAGCTGGGGACCCGCCTGAAGTACACTGATTCAGGGTCTTCAACTTGAACTTGGTTATGTGGCCAGAAATTTGGCTGCTCGCCGTCTTTGGCAGTAAACAAATATTTACCGCGTAGCCTATGTATGGTTGGAATATATAGATAGGCTATTGGGCCATCATCAGGCATGCACGTCTAGGTGTAGGCTACAGCTACGACTGTGCGCTGTGCGGACACCAATGCGCGTTCTGGACTGTTCGAAGATCAACGCGTGGCTGTGCGAAGATCAACACGTGGTTGTGGACTTCAGACTGCGGACCGTTGCTTACGGCCAACAGCATCTTAAGAAAACAGAAGTCACCAGCCTAGGATCTGCCCGTCCTATCCATTTTAAAAGGGTCAAGGGCCAGCTACGCTGTCCCAACCCCAACCCAGGCCAGGCAAGGCTCCACCCGACACCAACGGACAACCTTGAAAGCCACATATCTGCTCGAAAACTGCGTTGCTCGAAAAAATAGACAGTTGCGTGCAGTTTGTGTGCGTTCATTATTGCACGCGCTTTCATCAGCTTAAAATTCGAATGTTTCTGTGGTAGCCGATTTCCTTCTGAACCGCACCCTGAGGGTTGTTCAAAGCCCCCTCAGAGTTGACCTGACGCAGAGTCCCTGTCAAAATGTGCGTGAAACCCAAGTGAAGGACGCACGTCCCAGTCAAAATCTGAAAACGACTGTCAAAATGTGCGTGTGAACACGCACATCCCAGTGGAAGTGTACGTGTTCACACGCAGGCACGCATGTGTTGAGAAACTACTCTGCCCACCACCGCTCCGTTGCCAAGGGTTCCCTATTTGGGTGATGGTACCCGGGTGGGAACCTAATAGATTATTCTTGCGCTTGGGGCAATGTCACCGTCCATGAGGTCTGACCGAGACGTGACTATTGCTGGTTGAAAACTTTTTCCAATCCCCAGAGGTGGACCGCAAGGTTGCCTCTAATTTCTGTCATGGTCATTTTCATGACCTCCCTTGAAATCGATTATGATGGTATCAGACATTTCCAACGTGTGACGCCCACGCACACAACAAGCCTGTCACCGGTAGGATATTACGGACATTGAAACGAATTGATGAAGACTAATATGTACAATGCGGCACATGACGAGTTGACATTCTTGTCTCCTCCCTTCTTTATCTCCACCCATTTATACCTGCATCCTATGCGTGTTTCAATGAACTGTTCAGTTCAACTACCAGCTAACAACAGCAGCACTGCAGGAGTATTCATTTGGGTATTTAAGACGAAATAGCGCGAGGCCTTAGCCTAAACTTGAATTTGTTTTGATCATATGAAATTGCCTACTTTCTTTCTTTCTCAGTTAGATTACTTACGTGTTGCTTTCTTACTCAGATTGCTTTCTTACCTAGATTACTTGGTTACTTGTGCGTTACTTTCTTACTTGGATTGCTTCCTAACTTACACTGATTTTTTACCTAGATTACTTGGTAACTTGTGTGTTACTTTTTTTACTTACATAGCTTTCTTACCTAGGTTTCTTTCTTAGTTGATTGCTTATGTGTTACCTTCTCACTAAGATTGCTTTCTTACTTATATTGCTGTCTTCTTCGTATGTGTTGCTTTCTTAGATTGCGTTCTTAGTTAGATTGCTTGTGTTTCATTACATTACAGGTACTAGGTTGATGTGCCCTGAGCACATCATTCAATGGTGCTACGAGAATCGCAAATTTAAATTATCACGGTAGCACGAACTCAGGGCTTCCGTTGGCAAAACGATTGCTTGGGGTCCAGGTCAGGTTCAGGGTAGTCCAAGACGCACGTCCTTGCGTCCCAGGACGCAACATGGGGAGGGCCGTTGCGTCCCAGGACGCAACATTGGCAGGGTCGGTTGCGTCCCGGACGCAGCCTCGTAGATTGGTTGCGTCCGGGACGCAGGTTTTGGAAGTTGGTTGCGTCTCACTTCATTACCCTGCGTTCTCATGCGTCCCAATGCGCCCCAATGCGCCCCAGTGCGTCTGATGCGTCCGACTCGAGAGTGTCTCAGTGGGTGGTGCAGGACGCAAAGGACTCTCTCAGCCACATAATTTGAATGGACTCGAAACTAAAAATCCCCCACATGCCCCCAGGCCCTGAGTGGATGAGCGGGGTTCAAACAGCACCCTAGTCTAAAGCCTATAATTTTTTGATGTGATCGATTTATTCTGGTCGATTTTTGATGTGATCGATTTATTCTGATCTCCAAAAATATTCGAACCGTCAAAATGCAATCTCGCGGCACGCTCAATGCTCCGACGAAGCAGCAAAGGCTGGATGAATTTTTTGTTGCCAAGCCCGCTGCTGCTGCTGCTGCCGCCGCTACTGTTGCAGCCACTGCACACTGTCCAGAAATATTATGTAAAAGACTCAATGAGATGGAATGGGACGCAGTGGGACGCATCAAGCATGGAGAAAATTGAGACGCAGTGGACCGCAGTGGGACGCATCAGGCATGGAGAAAAATTGAGACGCAGTGGGACGCAGTGGGACGCAGTGGGACGCATCAAGCTGCTGTTGCTGTGGGAGGGGGAAAGAGGATTTTTTGGGACGCAACCTTCAAACTTTACTGCGTCCCAGGACGCAACCTACGAAATTGGCTGCGTCCCTGGACGCAACCTACCCATTTGGGTGCGTCCCAGGAAGCAACTCCTGGGGTCCGTTTGGACAACCCTGGTCAGGTTCACTTCACCCGTTTTTATAGCCCTTCCTGACATCATGGTTGGGCAAGTCCCTTGAGCCTACTCGGCTACCCCTGCACTAAAACAACATACGGTACACATAGTAGGGTGCCCTGGCGGGTCCCCTGGACTTCGGCCCCGGGGGTGGGGTATGGTTCACTATGTCTTCTGGGTTTGTAGTTCAGTTGTCTATGATTGTTAAATTTGTTGTTGAATGTTGAAAAATATTACAAAGTTGTCCACGTGGGTATGCCAAGGTGAAACGACGTGCAGCCAGATAAATTTGCCAATTGCAATTGCCAACAACTTGATCGTTTGAAATATTTAACGTAGATTGTCATGTTATGTTTTATGTTCAGGCTTGGTATCCAATGGTATGCTTTTACTTGCAGAACTTGGAGAACTGTGAGAGAGCCGTCATGCAGCTTCCTGAACAACCCTGCTGCTCACCGCCTGCGGGCGGAGTAAACCTGCATACCATAAATACTATTTAACCTCACTCCTGAGTGCAGAATGTGGTTACGGGGTTGCAGACGGTTGGAAGACATGTCGATGCCTTGAACTCGGTTACATGTCTCCAGACTGTTAAGGCTACCCGCCTTCTTTAGAAGTAACATCAACATTTAAACCCATTATTCTGATCAGGTTCTGGTGTTATTACGTAGGTCGACAGCCCGGCACCTCTAGCCGACCTTCTTTCGTAAGGCGCATAATCCCGTATAATATAGAGTAGAGCAGACTTGGCTGAAAAACCATGTAACAATTAAGTAAAATCTAAAACTATATTACAATGCAATACAATTATGAGGGGATATTCGTGGTAAACCCCAGTGCAAGTAAACTGGCCGCCCCCCTCAACCTCGTGCCTCGTAATAAGGCACATTATTTATTTATGTATTTCATTCTGCAGGAATAACTCCACCTTCAACACAAACCGTTCATTTATGTCTTTGTCCAACGCAATAGAAGAGAACCATCCAATGTACCTTTTATATCATTTCTATTTATTGTAGAATTAAATGATCACTGTAGCACGATCTCAGGTCCCCCGTCGGTTGGGGTTCAGTTCAATAGTTCATCAATGCTTTTTCTTGTATAGACCTTTCTAAGCTACACGGTTGGGCAAGTCCCTTTAGCCTATTTGGCCTACCCCTGGACTATAACAACATACATATGGCTAGCGCTACGAGACACATCTTGTTAGGTAAAAAATATTTCACAAGAGCAATCATCAGCAAAGCACGAACTCCGAGCCCCCTTCGTTTACGATGTGTTGGGGGTCAGTTCACCAGTGCTTGTTTTGTATACAGCCCCGTCCCAAGGCCATGAAGGTTGGTATCAGCATGTATAGCGGTGCTCTCACGCGTTTTATGACTTGGTGACTACTTATGTACTCCCTTAGAACTATCGGCTCTCCTGAGCCAGCTTCCCGTGGGACTGAGTCATTTTGAGATGACTCAGTGGCAGCTTCCTGTCACCTACGTCTCCGGTCTGATCTGTACCCTGTTAGGTTCCTGTCTACCGCCTCCTTTCACCACAGGTGCCCCTTTATGGGTCTCCTGTGTCTGTAACGTTATCCTTGTCTCCGTGTATAGATTGGTGCGTCTGTTCCGCTGCTTTAATCTACTGTCCACTCTACCGGAGTGATTTCAAGCTGATAGGTTATTGGGCTCCTCATCACTACCACTGCTTTGATAATGCAACTTCCGCGAGGGCCTCCTGCTGGCTTTGTGAAACTTACCAAACTTAATGGTGTTTCATGGGCTCGTGGGATCCGCAGTGTCATTGTGAGCAATGGATGCGACCGAATCCTCCCAACGGGGGTGAAGGTTCCTCTAGATTGGCTAGACGACTGCGCGCCAGCGGCCTCTGCTGCCGGAGAGGAGGGTCCTTCCGCCATCAAGGAAGTAACCCCCCCCCGATCAATCCTCCAACTTTACGGTTCCTTCTCTCAATGTTCGACGCCTGTCCTCTGATGTTGAGGATGTCCTGATGAAGCTGTGTTGTGTACAGACACAGATCATCCGTTGTGCATCAGACCCGCAGCCTCTTTTCGTCCCTTTCAATTATGATGAAGACTACTCTACTACTACTGATGATGAGGAGGACTTGAAGAGTGCTACGAGTGCTGACTTCGGTGGCGTGACTCCATCTGCTGCTGCCACTCGTGTCTTTGAGACTTCCGCTGTTTCGCCGGTGTATGAGCCTCCTGATCAGCAGATGCCTAATCGAGAGCTTTCGCCTGTGTATCAGCCTCAGCCTTCGTCGGCGCCTCCCTTTGAGACTGTTCCCCCGGCTTACCCGGAGGTGGCTAAGCCCACTTTCTTGAAGGGCTTTGCTTCTTTTTCCTCTGCATCTGCCCCCATGGAGCGTGGCCTCCCTGGCTACCACACTCGCTCTCGCGAGGCTGCTGTTTCCTCTGCACGCACCTCTGCTGCTGGTGCCTCCCTGGAACCCCCTCCGCCTCCGCTGGTGGAGCTGCCTCCTGCCCCTGGCCCTCCTCCTATGCTATATACGCGGTCATGCGAATCTTGGGAGCATCTGCTCACTGGCGGATCTCCTCCGACTTTGAACCTTCGGGACTACCGCCTGATCAACATGGATCGACGGGATGGTGAGTCCTTGAACCGCTCTTTGTACGGTCGGATGGATATGCAGGCTACAATGGCAAATGTTAGTGTGAAGCTGAGGCATCGCCGAGTGATGGCTTTCTCTGAGCTTGGTACCAGGTGTCGTTCTTTTCTTGGTCCAGTCACTTCTGGGATTCTGTATCCCCCAGATCATGGTGTTTCCTTTGGTGGTACGAGGCGTAGTGATCACGAGAAGCTTGGTTATCAGTTTGTGCGAGTGCCTGTCCCTCTGTGTCCTGTTAGCCCAGATTTCGAGCTGCTTATGAGTGTTGCGAGGTCCATTCCTGTGATTAGGAACATAGACGACCAGCGCGCTCTTGACGCTGGTCTTGCTGCGGAGTATTTCATGGACATTCGTAGGTCCTTGGCTCCTGTCCCTTCTGCGATTGGAGCTGGGTCTAATACCCTCATTCATGGTGAGTCTCGGTTTGATCCTGCACTGTTGGGGTTCAGTGCACTGCCTCTCGAACGTCAGGAGTTCATGTGTTTAACTATGATGCTCGCGAACATGGAGGACGATATGGTCAAGGTATACCAGGACTTTGCCACCCCTCGGGATATCCTTTTGGATATCCGGAAGACGCAGTCTGATGCCCTTGCCTCTAGAGTCCCTCTCATGCGTATCGAACTTCATAATGCGCACATGGGCCCTTCTGACCGTGTCGATGATTTCTTTCGCATGGTTCGCAGTCTGTGCACTGACCTCCGCAGTGCTGGACATCCTGTCACTCAGCGCCACGCCATGGAAACCATTGTGAATGGGATCCGTTTGATCCGATTTGAATCGCTGCGGATCCAGTACGGTATGATGTTGGCTAACAGACAGGCAGTCGATTACTGGTCTTGTCTGGAGGCATATAGGTCTCTCGACATTTTGAACATTGCTCTCCCCAGGTCCGACTCCAAGCATCCTGGTTGGTCCCGGGACGCTCCCCAGGTTCCTGCCAATGCTGCGATTCAGCGTGGGCAGGGATCTGGTTCTCAGGGTTCCGGTTCCAACAAGCGGCGTCTGGATTGCACTTGGGGCCCATGCCTCAGCAAGACGACCCACTCGGAGGATCGCTGTTTCACGAAGCATCCGCACCTGCGTAAGACCAAGCCTGGTGCACCGGTTACCAATCCGGTGCCCATGGCCTTGGCCCTTCCAGGTGTGCTTACTCCGCGGCAGCTGGCCTCCTTGCAGGCTCAGATTGATGGGTATGCTTTGGACAAGGAATAGGAGGTACGCTCTATCCTTTTCTCTTGCACTGCGAAATTTTCAAATGTCTGCAGCCCGAGCCTGTCTGAGGGTGTCTGGCATGTTGATTCTGGAGCTGGATGTCAATCACAGGTGATATGTCTTTGTTCACTGTGTTTCATGCTTCTGAGACTGGGCCAGCAGTTAAATTTGGTGATGGTGTGGTTCAACGGTCTGTGGGTCAGGGTTCTATTGTGTTAGGTAGTGATTGGTTACCAACACCAATCACTTTAACCAATGTTCTCTACATCCCACACTGTCCGGTGAACCTCATGTCAGTAAATGCTGTTGCCCATGCTCACAACTGCAAGATTTCTTTTGATAGTCTTAGTTGTACTGCCACACAGGGCTCTTCTGTTCTGTGGTCTTTCCCTGCCTCCAGTGATGGTGTGTACAAGTTTGCATGTAGGCCTTGTCACACCCCTCGTGGCCGTTTGTATGGTGCTGAAGATTATCCAGCTTTTGCTCTTGATGTTGATGAGGATAGTGGAGTTGTGATCCCTACCACTCCTGAATGGTTGTGGCATAGGCGGCTGGGTCACCCTGGCTATGATGCCATGCACAACCTTGTAAGGAAGGGTTTGGTTCAGAACTTACCCCTCACTCTCCAACAGGTGCAAAGACTGTCTAAGATCCCATGTGATGCTTGTCAGAAGGCAAAGGGAAAACGTATCCCTTTTCCTAAAGAAAGCAAAACTAGGATCCGTGCCCCATTACAACGCCTTCACTTGGACATCATGGGGCCATTTAATATTAGGGGCTTGCGTGGGGAGTTTTATGTTCTGTGTCTCACTGACCAATACTCTGGCTATGCTGAGGTCTTGTGCTTGAGAACCAGGGATGAAGCTCCCTTAGCAGTTCAAACTACCATCCTCAGATGGATGACTCAGCTGCATGGATTTGTTTTCAAGTGTCTTAGGTCTGACAGGCTAAGGAATTTATAGTGAAGTGGTTCGAGGATTGGTTAGAATCGGTTGGTGCTGTGCATGAATTGTCCATGGATTACACTGCTCAGCAGAATGCGACTGTGGAACGGTAACAATGGGGTCCTTCAGAACGTAGCTAGGAGCATTCACTTGGAGTCTAAGCTCACTAAGTCCTTCTGGCCCTATGCCTTCCTCGCCGCGTGTTACCTACGCAACCGGCTGCCTAATCAGGGTGACAAGACTCCTTATGAGTTGTTCTTTGGGGTTCTACCTGATGTATCGTTATTGCGCGTGTTCGGGTGCCCATGCTATGTTACCTTAGTGAATGGGAAGAAGCGCAATAAGCTTGACGAATAGGGCGTTATCTGGTAGACTGGTTGGGTATTCTCTGGTGAGTAAGGGTTATTTTGTTTGGTTCCGAAGTTGCGCCAGGTGGTAGAGAGTCGTGATGTGCTCTTCTATGAACAGTTTAGCTATAACTGTATCCCTGGGCTCTTTCCCTATGATGGATCTCAGTATTTTTCTCGCACCCCTGCCGCTATCATCGGTAAAGGGCTTGATACTACTGACAATGTCCTGGGCCCTTTACCAACCCCGATTGTTTGACCGCTTTACTGGTCATGGGATGACGATGTGTCCCAGGCCAGGTAATGATGGTGTTGTATCGCGTGCGGCGGCATTGGGCCAGGGGGAGTCTGATGTTCCTTCAAGCTCTAATTTATTCGAATCTCAGGGGGTCGCCGGGCCTTCCTCTGCGCCACGTTTCGTCGTGAAGTCGTAGGATTAGGACAGCCTCGGGTCATAGTGGAACCTAGTACAGGTCCACTGCCCACTAGTCGCCACCCCCCGTCCACCTATTCGGATAGCTCGCGGGAGTTGTTGTGATCACTTCACCCGCCTGCTATACCTGGTGGTTTATACGGACCAGGCATTGCGACGATGTGGCCGTCACAGATGATGTGAGTGATGACCTCGAACACTGGTCCGGGTTCAGATACTGCGTATGGCTGGGGTGTTCCAGTGTACCCAGGCTTCGACGATTTAGAGGCAAAGGAGGCCGGCCTTGTTCAACCACGCATGAGTGCTGCGCTGGGGGATTTATTACCGGTTACTGCTGATACTGCTGATATCCCCGCTGCCCATGTAACAATTACACTGCTTGTACGTGGGGGCTTTTATTTCTACCTCTACTGAACTCTCTTATAAAGCTGCAATGTTACCTACCAACCTGACAGAGATCTCTGGCTGCAGGCTATGAAGGATGAGATGGCCTCCCTCCATGCTCATGGCACTTGGGTCCTCACTCCACAGCCTCCTAGGCAGAGGATTCTATCTGGCAGATGGTTATTTGTCAGAAACATGGGGCTGATGGTTCTTTGCGTTTTTAAAGGCTCGTTTTGTAGTTCGTGGTTTTCTGCAACGTCCTGGGCTGGACTACCATGATGTATATGCCCCCGTCTCCTCTAAAGCAGGTCTTCGTGTGCTCCTTGCTGCCATCACTCATAGAAAAATGTTTGTGAGGCAGCTGGACATCAAGACTGCATTCTTGAAACTGCCAAGCTGGAACCTGGTCTGGACCTGTTCTGTTACCAGCTGAGGGCTTTCATGAACTTGGTCCTGACAATGTTCCCCTTGTGTGCAAGCTGATTAAATCTCTTTATGGTTTGAAAGCAGGCACCCAGGGCTTGGAGCAAAGATGTAAAGCAGGTTTTGGTTGCCCACGGTTTTACCATGTGCAAGCTGAACCTGCTCTGTATTCAGGAGGGATTCTACTGTGGGTGGAGCTATGTCCTGACCTATGTGGATGACTTATCTGTGCTTTTAGTGAGGCTGCATAGGTATGCCTTGCTGATCAAGGCTATGGAAGCAGCTGGGTGGGAAGTCAAGGAAATGGGTGTACCTGTCCAGTTCCTTTCATTGGACATGACTTGTACACTTGATTCTGACGGCAGGTGTGTTAAGATCGACCTCTCCCAGCACTCCTACATTGTTGAGCTGGGTGGAGCAGTTTGTCTCACTGCTGCTACCAAGCCCAAGTTTCAGTTCCCATGGCCAAGTGCACTGTCACTGATCCTCCTGGAGAACCTCTGGCCTCTAATAGCCAGTACCTCTCTCTTGTGGGGGCTTTGCTGTACCTGGCTACCTGCACAAGGCTCTGATATTTCTTTGCTGTGAGCTTACCTGTCCAGGTTTTCTGTCAACCACACTGCCCCCCTGTGGCTTGCAGCCAAGCGCTTGCTTTTGTATTTGAGAGGAACATTCCATCTGGGCCTCACTTACATCACAGCCCTGGTTTCTCTTTTACTGTCTATGAGTGACTCATCCTTTGCTGATGATGGTCTGACAGGAGATCTCAGACTGGAGCTATGCTTGTGCTTGCTGGAGGCTGCCTTGTGAACTGGATGAGCAAAAGGCAACCCACTGTTGCTGTTAGCTCCAGTGAGGCTGAGTATCAGGCCCTGTCTCAGACTGCCAGGGAGGTGCAATGGTTGAAAAAGTTGAGAATTTGATCTAGGGCTGCCTTGTGACCTGGTCACCCATTCAGGGTGACAACTTGGGGTCCTTGAGCTGGGCCAATGACTGTCAGCTGCTCCCTCGCACAAGCACATTGATGTCATCCATCCACTATAAATCCAGGAGCTGGTGGAGGATGGCCAGGTGGTATGTTGCCTATGTTAACACTAAGGACAACTGTGTGCTGACCCCTTTCACCAAGCCCCTTGGATCCTATGGTATTCTGGCGTTTCATTCGCATGTTTGGAATGACTGCTTCTCTTAAACCAATTTTTTTTGGTTACATGTATTCTAGAATTTTTTGGTTACATGTATTCTGGAATTTTTGGTACATTTTTAGGGGTTTTCTTTGGTTACATTTTGAGTTTTCTTTTAAGTTATCATTGATTGGCATTAGGTTCCTATTCCCGGATCGGTTTTCTATACCGTGTTACTCCGACTTTGATATTTAGTTGTCTCTTATATCCACTTGGGCAAATTTTGGGTTCAAGGCGAAGCGTCTTGCCTTGCTTCATACCTTCCTTTACACCCTTCGGGTTTCATTTGAAGTTTCTCTCGATTTTTTTTTTTCCGGAGTTCTTTGATTTTTTTTTTTTTTTAATTTGTTACATATAGTTCTATGGGAGTCACCAGATATCTGCGCGAGGTGGAGAGAGGGTAGTACTATTGTATGTCACCTGTGTCCATAGGTGGAGTATCAGCATGTATAGCGGTGCTCTCACGCGCGTTTTATGACTTGGTGACTACTTATGTACTCCCTTAGAACTATCGGCTCTCCTGAGGCCAGCTTCCCGTGTGGACTGAGTCATCTTGAGATGACTCAGTGGCCAGCTTCCCTGTCACCTACGTCTCCGGTCTGATCCTGTACCCTGTTAGGTTTCCTGTCTACCGCCTCCTTTCACCACAGGTGCCCCTTTGGCTTATGGGTCTCCTGTGTCTGTAACGTTATCCTTGTCTCCGTGTATAGATTGGTGCGTCTGTTCCGCTGCTTTAATCTACTGTCCACTCTACCGGAGTGATTTCAAGCTGATAGTTGGCAAGTATATTTAGCCTATTTGGCTATGCCTTCAACGGCTACACTGTACAAACACAGCTCTGCCATACAAAAACAAAGTATATACCTAAGTGGCTGGCCCCAGTGCAAGCAAGCAAAACGGGCTGGCCTCTCAAACATCAACGCCTCGTAATTATCTCATGGTGAACTTTTTTTGTTTAATATTTAAAGTACAATTGCATGGGCTAGGGCCCGTTCCCTGCCTTTCCTCAGTAGTCATTAGAAGCCAAGCCAAGCTAGGCTGTTCCCTCACTTTCCTTGGTCCTTGTCCTAGGTCCTTGTAGGTCATTAGAAGCCCTTATTCCCAGTTAGCCAGGCTAGGCTGTTCCCTTCCTTTCCTTGCATGTCATTTGAAGCCGGGCCAGTTAGCCAGGCTAGGCTGTTCCCTCCCTTTCCTTGTATGTCATTAGAAGCCCAGCCAGTTAGCTAGGCTAGGCTGTTCCCTCCCTTTCCTTGAAGGTCATTTTGAATACGTCAAGTTAAGTCAAGCAAATACACCTGTTTGTTCAACCGAGAGTTAGCCTCCTCGACATGGTTGTACACCTCCGAGTCCATGTATTGCGCAGCTGCTTCCGCCATGTGAGCCTGTGGTGGAGCAAAAATGGGAAATGGGAAATTGTTACGCCTTGCCACGGGAGTGAAGTGTAGAATACCTTCACGTTTTTGCTTGCATAGGTACAACTTCAAAAAAAAGTTCCAAGTTCAAGTTTTCGAGGTTCAAGTTCATGTTCAAAAAAAGTTATAAGTTCAATTCGACTTTTGCTTGCACTGGGGAAGGCTTTCATTCGTTATCAAATGTCGTTTTTAGCTCTTCCTGTCTACCTGGTCGGAGACATAGTCTTAAAAGCCTATTTGGCTGCCTATCGCCCTGGACTGTAATTTACATACATACATGGCATGCATACATACACTGGGGAAGGCATCTGTGAGGTTTGCTTTCGCAGACCACCACTACGCCTAAGCTCGGATTACTAAACTGCCTGTTAAATTGAAAAAATGCTGTGTGGGCACCTCTACTAGCGGACAAATAGGCACCCTCAACCGGGAGGCAGCAGCTGAGCGGAATAGTTGGGTGGAGGCACTGGCAAAGTTGTGTTCTAGCGGGCAAAACAACTAACTTATTGAAGACAACCTTAAATAAATACTCATAAATACAAAATAAATACAAAATAAAGAGCTAAATATTAGTATTACAACCTGTTACAAAGAAACAAAGTTACAGACAAACAAGTGCACAACCATGCAATTTACAAACAAACAACAACAGTTTTAGACAAACATACAACAAACAAGTTGTTAGACAAACTAAACAAACAACAAGTTTAGACAAACATACAAACAAACAAACAAGTTAACAAACAGACAACAAGTTACACAACAATATACAATTTAACGAACAAACAAACAAACAAGTTTGCAGACAAACATACAAACAAATAAACAAGTTCAACAATAAACAAACAACAAGTTCCAAACAAGTTTCTAACAATAATACAAACAAAAAAGTTACAACAACAAACAAGTTCCAACAAACAACAAGTCTACAAACAAAACAAGTTACAGACAAACAAACGAACAACAAACAACGTTACTAAACAAACAAAACAAAAACTTGTTTTTTCAATCTCGCAGTTTTGGTCACACAACGTACAATCAATACTGGCAATTCATTAACATCTTAGCAGACAACTGACGGCTTATAATTTTTGTTACCCAACGAGTACTTATATAATACACATAGCCTACTGTCATCTGGAAGACAACCATTGGTCGGCAGGCTTCGAGACCGCCTCCGGGAACAATTTGTCTTTACAAATTATTCTAGAAATGCCCAGCTCAGCATCAATGTACGATCAGGAGTACAAGTACGCTAAGTCTTCAAGTGTGCCAAGTGTCACTTGTTTTTCATCTCTCTGTGCCATGGGTTATAGCCATTCAAGCGGATCATCTTGGGAATCGAGTCGTAAGGCCGCACTTGTTACATCAACTTTTTAGGCAAGATTTTTTCAATTAATTATCACAGAATTCTCAGGATCACCTCTGGAATTTCAATCAAGGACAAATCCGAGGAACAACCTACAAACTACAATACTGTTTCGAAACATCAGTTCTTTAACTGATTTCGCTGGATGGCTCCATGTTGCCAAGTCGTACTATGCAGGGTTCTTCCAAGCGCGCGCTTTTGCGCGCTGGCGCGCTGCTTTTTTGAGCCCCACTGCGCGTTTTGCGCAGTTTTTTGGCACCCCCCTGTGGGCTACACAAGCGCGTTGTTTTTTTAAGTGCGCTAAAGCGCTGGCACATTTGGGTCAATGGAAGTCCACCTGGTACTCAACGGTAGTCAAGCGTCACAGACCCTACGGTTGTCCGATGGACCCTGGAAGCCTTCCTTAATTTCATTCACACCGACTAGGCATTCTCTTTTCTTTATATTAGCTTTAGCAGTCACTAAGCTTTAGCTAGTCTATACGCTTTTAAATACCGCCCCCCCCCCCCACACAACAGCTGTCCCCACCCACACACACTAAACCCCTGGAATCTAATCTCCTTTGGCCACTATGTGCCGGCTGTTTCTTTTCTCCCTTTCCCATACGAAGTCCCTCTCTTCAAACCTCACCTGAAATCCACTCATCCCAATAAATTCATACTAGGGCAGTAGCCAAGCATCTGGCAGGCCCATCACCATCTCCCCCGCACCCCCTCCCCCTCCTGCCAACCCCGTACAGACCTACCTCAATAAACTGCCTAACTAGGGCAGTAGCCAAGCATCTAAGCCATCACCATTCCCCCCCCCCCCCCCCCCCCTCTCTTCTGAACATGGTACCCGACCTAACCTCAATAAAATGCCTACTAGGGCAGAAGTCCAGCATCTGCAGACCCATAACCATCTCAAGAAGAGCAGGAGCATCCAAGCTGTCTAGCTCCTCTACACATCGATCGCATATGACCTCCAATACGTCGTCGTTGTTCACATCCCACTGCTTGCCGAAAGCCATTGCCGACAAGGTGGTCACAACGGCTCATAGGAGGTGGTCGGGATGTCAATCTAGAAGATCACAATGGCAGGCCCCATCTGTCAGATAGGGTGGGTGTTGGTGTGAGTTGGTGGTGGGTTATGGATCTGTCTTGTCATCCCACTACTACTTGCTAAACAGCCACACTCGACAAAGGTGTCAGGAACGGCTCATTGAGGTGGTTGGGATGTCAACCAGAAGATCAGGCAGGCCCATCTGTCGGATCAGGGTGGCGTGTTGGTGTGACGTGGTGTTTGTTGGTGTGAGGGTGGTGGGTTATGGAATTTGTCCTTGTCATCCCACTACTTGCCAAAACGACATCACTGACATAGGTGTTGCAGCAACGGCTTCATGGAGGTGGTTGGGATTGTCAACCATGAAGATCACTGCAGGCCCCCATTCTGTCCAGATAGGGTGGGTGTTGGTGTGAGTGGGTGGGGTGGTGGAGGGTGGTGGGTTAAATGGAATTTGTCCTGTTATCCATTTAACTTGCCGAAAGCCATCACTGACAAGGTGGTCAGGAAACGGCTCATGGAGGTGGTTGGGATGTCAACCAGAAGATACAGCAGGCCGCGCCATCTGTCCCGGATAGGGTTGGGTGTTGGTGTGAGTGGTGGTGGGTTGTGGTGGAGGGTGGTGTGGTGGTGGTTGGTGTGAGTGGTGGCTGGTGGTGGTGAGGGGTGGTGTGATTGGTGGTGTTGGTGGAGGAGTGATGTTCGTGTCTGTGGTTGGTGTTGGTGGAGGGTGGGGTGTTGGTGTCTGTGGTGGTGGTGGTGGAGGGTGGTGTGGTGGGTGTTGGTGTGATTGGTGGTGGTAGTCGTGGAGGGTGGGTGGATGGGTGAGTGGTGGTGATGGTGAGGGTGGGTGTTGGTGTGAGTGGTGTGGTGGTGGTGGAGGGTGGGTGTGAGTTGGTTGGTTATGTTGTTGTTGTGGTGGAGGGGTGGTGGTGCGTGGTGGTTGGTGGGAAGTGGTGGTGTGTGCCTGGTGTGGGTTTGGGTGGATGTTGGCGTAATGGATGCTGGTGTGTATGTGGTGTGAAGTGGTGGTGGTGGTGGAGGTGGTGGATGGTGGAGGTGGGGTGTTGGTGTGAGTAGTGGTGTGGTGGATGGGCGGAGGGTGGTGCGGTAGATGTTGGGTGAGTGGTGGTGGTAAATGTTGATGTGGGTTTTGGTGGATGTTGGCGTGGTGGATGTTGGTGTGGTGTTGTGGTTTCATGGTGGTAGGATGTTGGG
>CM039463.1:65049216-65117890 GCA_022414725.1 Microglena sp. YARC
TGGCTGCCGGTCAATAACACGTTTAGAGCAAGCGTATCGTCCTAATCAATGAACTTGAGTAAGCTCCTCTACTGGCGAGCTATAGTGCTCGTGGCACACTCCTGCAGCCCCTTTCTGCGTTGGTAGAAGCAGAAACACAGGGATTTTGCTTTCGTTTGGCCCCCCTCACAGCACTACCTGGGTGAAGGACATCATCCAATGCCATTGCTCGATAACAGAAACAACTAGGAGGCTAGCTAACGTCGCCATCTGATGAACCCTGGATTAACTTCTCTAATGCTAGCTAGTCCCTTTCAAAAATCCTGTCCTCCAGCTTCTCTCTGGCGTGTAATAAGGCTAAAACTACAGGCGGATGCTCGTGGCCCCCTACACACACTCCTGGTGAGGCCCATCGAAGCCATGGCTCGGAGTACACGAATGAAACGCTTATGAGCCCAGCTTTATCTGGCTCATCACTGACCCCTGGAATTACTCTCTCCACAGCCATGCGCCCAGTTTCCTCTTCACCGCCCTTTTCGCCTCTCAGTCTCCTCAGCGATATAGAAAGGCAAAAACAACAGTGCCAGATTGCTTTGGTGCCTCCCCCTCCCTGCCCCTCCCCCTCTCCACACACACTACACTGGGGTTAAGGCCACATTGATAAGGCCATGCTCTGTACAATATACACCAATGAGCAGCTATCGCCTATCATACGAACTCTGGATAATCTCCTCTGAACAGCTAGCGCCTAGTTCCTCTTAGACACTTTCCTCCCAGGCTTCCTCTTGGTGCTGTGTAGAAGGCAAAACACAGCGGATTGCTTTGTGTTGGCCCCTCCCTCTCTCACAAGCACACACCTGGGTTTAAAGGTCCATACATCTGAAGCCCACTCTCTGTGCAATATTCGCTAGAAGCTCTTTGAGCAAGTCCGACTAGGGAGCAAAAGCCAGATGCAGCAAGTCAGTCTACAGCTTTTAACAGAGCGGGGAAATCTTTAAACTATTGTAATATTTCCGCTTAATTCTTTAGAACTATTAATATATTTTAAATTTCCTGTTAAACTATTAAATTATTTAAAATATTTTAAACTAATTTATTTACTTTCTTTATATCTATTTCAATACTCGGCTTTAAGGTCATGCCCTGTACCAAATTGATACTCGAAACTTGAAGTCTGGTCTTTGTAGAAATCCACCTGAGGGAGTAGAACGGCCCATGCCAGTCACGTTCAGTTACAGCCTTTTATCAGACCTGGGATAAATGTTCTGCAAACTTTAATGTCCCTTAAGAATTCCTTAAACAGATTTTACTATTTTAATCTGTTATTTATATTATTTAATACTAATTGTATTAAATCTAAATTGTATCCTTCTTTGAAATCCGTATTTACTCCGCCTCAGTCTCCAATTCCTGGTACAATACCGGACAGCTAGAACCTTTCCCTTTGAACAATCCACCTGATGAGATATGAAGAAAAATGAATTATCGATAGTGAAAGAAATGAAATAATACAAATATGAATGAAATATACAAGATACATCGAAATTTGATAGGACCCTTATTACGCGAGGCGGGAAGGTTGCTGGCTCCGGTCGTTTCAGGGGGCCAGCACGTTATGCTGCTTACTGAGGGCCAAAGCCAACCAATTGACGAGTAAAAGGCCATAAGATTGACGTTCGTTACATGTTTAAAACAATATCTCCATTGTTCCAAACAACCAAGGGTGCCCATCCCTGGTAATCGTTGACCGCTAATACCCCCGGACCATTGCTCTCCATAGCAACGAAATGCTATTTTACGTTTATTATTATTATGTATTAAATTATTATATTATCCATTCTTTTTCTTTATTCCGTTATTCTACATTATCAGTCACTAATTCCTTCTACTTTCTTCCTGAACTGTCGGTTTGTCTTCTTCTTTCCTTCTTCTTCTGTCTTCTTCTTCATTGATTTTAATTTATTTATTATATCATATCATTATTCTATTCTTATCCTCCATTATCAGTCCACTATTTATTATTATTAACTACTACGATATAATTATTAAATTATTATTATCATTTCTTAAGTCTTATTCTTATGTCCTCAATTATCGTCACATATTTTCTTCTTCTTTCTTTCTTCTGTGCTCTTTTTTTTTTTTTTTTTTATAAAGATTAATTATGTATTATCATTATGCATATTTCCTTATTCTTAAGTTCTCATTATATCCACTAATTATTTGATTATATATTAATATATTATATAATTATTATCGTGTAATTAATCACCTCCAACTGCTATACGTAACCCTACATCCATCAATTACCTACCATCACCACCAACCAACAAACAACAATTACCACTAACCACCATCGCCCACACACACACCAACCAACCGACCGATTACGACCACCACCACCAACTTAACTACCACTTTCACCAACCGAACCTATTACCAACCTTCGACCTATCGCCCGCCACCATCCGAAACCCTGGAGAAGTTAAATTTTTATCTTCTATCTATCTAATTTAGATGTCTTGCACTTTTTTATGTGGCATCATCCACCACTACCAACTAACACCATCCCTCACCATACCCAACCACCATCCCTCCATACCAACTAGACCACCAACACCATCGCAACTCACTCCATACCAACACCATCTCACCACTACTCACAACGACCATCCTAGCCAATACCTGACAACACCATCTCTCACCACTACACCAAGCACCATCCTCGACCACTGACCAACCAACACGAACTCTCACCACTACCACAACACCAATCCTCAAACCACTTATACCTACCACGACCAATCCGAGAGAGAGAGTTCCATAGAGAGAACATCTGCATCCTCGACTAACTACCTAACCAACGATCCAATCCGCACTACCACTGACCGGTATTACCGACCAAACGAGTGAGGGAAACCCCCTTGGGAGGGGGAGAGTGACCTCCCGCCAGCACGAAGTAAGCCCCATTGCTGGTTTCACACTAGCAGGGAGGAGTGCGGTCAAATGCCTAGGTCACCTCGGTCTTTCAACTATATGTGTCCGTTACAGCCTGCACTAGAGCAGGCACAGCTGCAGCCAGCTGTGGCTTCTCAACCAATCAATCCTAAGTGTTCACAAGAGTCCCTAACTCTCAAATGGCAGAAATGAGCAATACCAATGCCAGGGGGGCAATTAAACAAAACCTATCGGATGGGTGGAAATAAGGGTTGTCCTAGGGTTGGTAGTTAGGCAGAGTGGGCAAATTCATCCACATTGGCCAGGGGGCAATGTAACATACCTATGGATTGGTGAAATAAGGGTTCGGGTTCATGTATCAGGGTTCAGAATTTAGCCATGCAGAAGGGCAATACACATGGGCAGTGGGCAGTACAACCTATGGTTTGGTGATAAGGGTTTAGGGTTCAGAGTTCAGTGTGTTCAGAGTTAGCAGAGGTGGGCAATACAACATGCCAGTGGCAAGATAACTAACCTATGATTTAGGGAACCAGGGTTTGTAGGACTGAAGGTTTGAAGGGTAAGCAGAGTGGCAATACCACATTCCCAGGTGAGTCATAATATCAACCTATGATTGGAGGGAAACAGCAGGGTTGTGAGGTATCAGAGGGTTGAGGTAACAAGTGGTGATTAATCCCCGTATCAACATCTTCATTCCCATCCCCATAAAACCCATATATATATCACCCTTCTCAGCCGCACAACCCACACCCAAAATATACATCCTGCCCACTCACGCCACCGCACCCCTACACCCCAAAATACACACCCACTCACCTCACCCCCCCCCACCTTCCCAAATTACACACACCCATCACACTTCCACCCAGCCCCACCCCCAATATACAACACCCCACACTTCACCTCACCACCCACCCCCAAGATAACACAGCCCCACAACTTTCACCTCAAAGACCACCTCCCAGCACCAAATTACACACCCCACAACTTAACCTCCGCCATCCCCCGACCGATCCCAAATACTACACCCCATGGCGGTACTCGACTTTCCAACCTCACCCCCACCTAGGGACTCGCCTTTCTGTGACCCAATATTACAAGCACCTGCCACACTTCACCTCCAACCACCACTGCTTACACCAAATAACACACCTCCCATCACTCACTCTCCACCCACACCACCGCAACGCAAATAACAGCACCCATACCAAAGCTGCCCAACTTCCAATCCTCCACAAACCACATACGGCAAATACACACCCGGCATAATCCACGCTCCACTGACAAGGAAATCCTTGCTTCTTTTCACTAGCCAACCGCTACGAATGACGCTTAATATCAGCTTACACCCCACCCTAAGTTGCCCGACAACACAGAGAAGGGGCCCACACCCCAAACACAACACATGACACAAACACACAACAAGGCACAGAATCCCATGGCACACACACAGACACAATAACACTCTACATGCACACAGCGCAGCAACGCACGTCAGGCAACACATCACACAGGCATCATGCACAGAACAAAACACACACTGAGCAACACACACAGGCACACATAGAACACTAGGCACAGTAACACACACAGGCAGCACAACACACGAGGCACCACACATCACCAGTTGCACATACACGCCACAGACGAACAAACACACACAGGCACACGACTGGCAAAGCACCACAGCCACAAGACACACTCCAGGCACACAACACAGGCACAGCACACACAGACACAAAACACTCAAAGGTCGCAACATCACACACTACTCAACACACAACACACACAGGCACTAACATCATCATCATGACACATGTAAAACATCGACGAGGCCAACTACACACAACACTCAGCACCACACACCACACTATGGCACGACAACAACCATCATCCAGAGCACAAGCACACACAGACACAACACACATCAGGCCACAACGCAGCAAACCCACAGGCACACAACAAACAGACACAAACACAAACAGGCCCACACACACCCCACTCCCCCCCGAGACCCCCCCCCCCCCTACACACACAACCCACCCACACACACAACAGGCACATCACAACAACAGGCACAACACAACACAGACAGGCACACAACTAACTCAGGCACACACACGAGGTCTCACACAACACAAGACACAGTGTCCTCATGAACTCAAGCCTCACTCAGCGGCTCCACTATACAAAGATATCCTTCTTCTTTCACAGCAGCGCTAATGGCGCATCAGCATTCCACCCACGCTGCCCATCACGGGTAGAAATATATCAAATAATATTAAACAAATCCAATAAAACACCGGTTAAAAACCAGGTTAATACCAATCCCTTAAATCATAAATAAACAGTATTAAAGTGCATTATTAAATAAATACATAACACTTATGAATTATCTATATATTTTCTATATATACAGTAATTAAATGCATATAATTAAATACATATTAAATGCATATTAAATTAAATACATACATATTGAATACATAAATCAATGACATATAAAATTGCATATTAAATAAATTCAAGCCTAGCACATAGAGATCATATTTGAATACATAAATATAATACATATTAATTACATATTAAAATAAAATAATTACCCATAATATATCTCTACCATCCCGCCCCCACCGTCCCAAACGTCTGGATAAATGTGATATCCTCCTCTTGCCTTAGCACCTCATCACGACCTAACAACGCTGTACCACGCCATCTCAGCCCATAGCACATAAAAGCCGGGCACCAGTAATCTTGGAAATAGCCCCCAAACGACACCACACAATAGCTAACCCCCCTTAAATTTGCCCCCCCCCCCACCTCGCCCCCCCCCGTCCTCCCTTGCCCTTGGGCCACCCTCATTCAACCACTGATGGCTCCTTACCCCTCTCTACCCAATGCCTTAAGCCAAGGTGGCCCAGTATATGGAATAAGCTCTCCCAAACTGACACCTACATCAATTGGCTAACCCCTGTCCCTTATGCCGCCCCCCCCACCCCCCCACCCTCCCCACATTACTCCCTCCACCCTTCCACAATCGACTTACCGTCCCCCCCCCCCCCCCCCCACCCCCACCCCCCCATTCCATCCTACCCTCATCCATAACGCCCTGCCCCCCCCCCCCCCCCCTCCCCGTGCCCAGATCCACCTCATCATCACTGACGCCCCCGCACCCTCCACACGCCGGCCCCTCTCACCCAAAGGCCGTTAAGCCAGGTGCCAGTTATTGGAAAAAGCTCCCCAAACGTGACAACCACACAATTGGCTACTCCCCTACCCCTATGCCACGTCCTACCCCCCCCCCCCCCCCCCCCCCCACCCCCCTCCCCCATTACCCCCTCCACCCTCATCATTCACTTCCCCTGACCCCCCCCAGGTCCCTTCCCCATTAACACCATCCACCCTCAATACATCATCACAGTGGGTCGCCCCTAGGGGATCCGCGTCCGGGCGCTACCCAGGATGGGAGCCCCCCCCCCTCTCACCCAAGCCTTAAGCCAGGTGCCAGTTATCTTGGAAAAAGCTCCCCCAACGACACACACGAACGACTTTCAAACTTGAGAGGTGGGAGTGCTTGCAACTCTTGCTTGCAAGCCTCTCTCTGCTGGTGGTGCGTAGAAGCGCATTGGGTGGGGGCAGCGGGGGGCGCTTGAGAAGGTCAGCATCTGCAGCACAGGGGCAGGGGATGGGATAGGTTGTGTGTGTATGCATGTGTTTGTGGTTGGTTGGTTGGTTGGTTGGAGGGTGGGGGCAGCGGGTGGGTGTGTGTGTGTGGGGGGGGGGGGGGGGGGGGGCAGACCGCGTGTGTGTGGGGGATAAGGGGGGGGGGGGGGGGGGGGGGGCAGCAGGGGATCCCTTGAGGGATTCAGCAATCTGCAGCCACACGGTGGGTGGGGACAGCCCCCCACCCCCCCACCGACCCCACCTCACACACACGGCCACACACTTGATGTATAATATGTATATTGAGACGCACGTTACACACACACACACACACACACACACAAAGCACGTGCAACACACACAGCGCGCAGACACACATTTGTACCTTAAAGAGCGAGAGTGCTGAAATGTATAAAAACATACCCCCCCCCCCCCCGTACACACACAACCTTGCACACACAACACACACACACACCTGGTAGACCTCATCTGCAATGACAGTAAAGCCATACTCATGAGCCAGCTTCACCAAGTGCACCCTCCTAGAAGCTGGCATTGTGGTGCCTGTTGGGTTGTTGTGCACGGGGACGGTGTACAGAAGCTTGGGCCTGCATGCAAGGGAAAGGTGTTGTGTATGTGTGTGTGTTTTGAGGGGGTTGGGTGGTTGTGTGTGTGTGGTGTGGGGGGGGGGGGATGTGTGAAGTCTGTGTGTGATGCATGTGTGTGTGGTGGTGGTAGTGGCATTGTGGGTGCCTGTTGGGTTGTTGTGCACGGGGACGGTGTACAGGAGCGTTGGCCTGCATGCAAGGGGAAGCGTGTGTGTATGTGTGTGTGTTTGAGGGGGACTGTTGGCGTTGTGTGTGTGGGTGGGTGATTTGTGCGTGTCTGTGTGTTACATGCGTGTGGTGTGTGTGCGTGTACATGTGTGTGTCTGTGTGTACATTGCGTGTGTGTGCTTTGGATGATGGGTGGGGGGGGCTGGGGGGAGCCGGTATGTGTGAGTCTGTATGTGCATGTGGTGTTGGTAGAGGGCATCGTGGTGCCTGTAGTTTGGGTTGCTTTGTGCAATGGTGTACACACACAGAAAGCTTGGGCCCTGCAAGCAATAAGGGGAAGGTGTGCGTGTGTACATGATACTGTGTGTGTGCGCCATGTGTTGTGTGTGTGTGTGCATGGTGTGTGTTTTGGGTTGCGTGTGTGTGTGTGTTTTGGTGCGTGACATTTGTGTTTGGGGTGGGGTGGGTGGTTTGGGTGGGGGAGCTAATGTGTGAGTCCGTGTGTCATGCGTGGTGTGTGTGAGTGCTTGATGATGGTGGTAGTGGTGGTGGTGGTGGTGATAGTGGTGAATGTGGGTTGTAAACAGTTGGTAACAATGACCACGCTGTACAACACATACTTGCTGATATAGCAAGTGAGATTCGTTTTTTTTTAACAATAACATGTCCCCCCTTGTCAAGAAATTTCCCCCAATTGACCATATCCCCCCCACACATCCACCACACACAACAACCACCCACCCACAATCCACACACAACATCCCACCCCACCACCACCTACCCCATCACCACCACTCGCCCAATACAATATCACAGACAGTAAAGTTAGCAGATTCCCAAGCCTCACATTGGGCCTGAGTCGCTTGCAACCAAGCCTACAAAAACAAGTCAGGACGTACCACTTGACCCACCCCCCCACCACACACACACAACACACACACAACACACAAACACATTAACACACTGAATTATGTGCATCCAAACAGTAGTAGCAGCTTACCATACCTCACATTGGGCCTGAGTTCCCGCTTCCAACCAAAGCCTACAAAAACAAGTCAGGAAAATTCCCTTCCCCCCCTCCCCCTAAAACAACCCCCCAAAACACACACACACGCATATACACACAAACACACATCCACACACGCACACACTGAATCATGTGCATGACATTATCAGCAGTATTCCAAATCTCCATCCCTCACATGGGCCTGAGTCACGCTTCCAACCCAAGCCTACACAAATTAGTCAGGAAATCCCATATGCCCCCACTAACCCCCCCCCCCCTCACCACCACACACACACACACAAAAACACAACAACAAACACATAAAAACTGCTATTATGTGCATCCCCAAAACAGTACGTAGCAGCTTACAACACCGTCCCTCACAATTGGCCTGAGTCCGCTTCCAACCAAGCCTTCAAAAACAAGCAGACGTACCACTGACCACCCCCTCCGCCGTCAACAACCCCACTCACCATCACACCACCCACCCACCCAGCCAGCCCACATGGACACGGAATAATATGCAGCACAAGTAACAGCATAGCAACTCTCACATTGTCGCTGTGCTTGATTGTTTCAACCAAGCCTCAAAATAAAAAAGTCCTCCTAGCCAGGAAGTCCCACTTGAACCTCGCCAAGCCATTCACCCACACCCACCACCCACCCTAGGCCCACCAGCACCACCCACACCCGCCACCATTACCCACCCTAACCCACTAACACACACACACTGATCAAGGTCATCACATACCAGTAGTGGCAAATCCCCATCCCTCATTGGGATCCTGAGTCTGCTTCCAACCAAGCCTACAAATACAAGTCAGGAAGTCCACTTGACCCCCCCCCCACTACCACACACACACCCCACCCCCACACACACCACCTGGAACAAAATAATGGCCATCAATACAGTAGTAGCGAAGATTACGAACAGACAAAACTCCAACCCGCAACATATGGACTGTGTTCGCCAGCATTTCATGCCTACCATTTGATCCCCCCCCCCCCACCCCACCCCCAGCCCCCCCACCCCCCCACCCACCCACACTGAATCATGTGCAAACACATGGTAGGAGCAGATTCCCAACCCTCACAAAAATAATTAGGAACTGCCCTTACCGCCATTCATCCTTTTGATCCCCACATTACCCACCCCATCCCCCCAACCCCAACGCAAAAAACCACCCCACGCCCCACCCACCCACCCCCACTGAATCATGTTGCAACACACATGGTAGGAGCAGATTCCCAACCCTCACATTAGGACTGTGTTCGCAAATCACAACCGAACCTTTACCCACTTGATCCCCCCCCCCCCCCCCCCCTCCCCCCCCCCATACCCAACAGGACACAGCCACACACACTGAATCATGTGCAACACACCATGGTAGTAGCAGATTCCCAAGCCTCACATTAGGTGTGTTCACCATTCATGCCTTTGATCCCCGCTCTACCGCCCCCCACACACACAAAACACATACAACCTACTGACAACCCCCCCCCCCACCCCACACACACACACAACAACCGACCCCACCCAAGACCCACAACTGAATAATGCGCATCACATTGAGTAATAACCAGGGTTCTCAAACCCGGTTGCCCAAGCCCTCACATTAGGACTGTGTTAACGGAATCATTCCTTTGACCCCCCCTCACCCCCCCCCCCCCTGAGCCCCCCCCCCCTCCCCCCTGCCCCCCCCACCCCCCCCACCCCACCCTGCCCCCGTGCCCCCCCCACCCCACCCCCACCCCACATGTACAACCCCACACCCCACCCACACCCTGGCCCCTGAATACTGTCCCAAGCCTCACATTAGGACTGTGTTAACGGATCATCCTTTGACCCCACCACCACCACCACACCACACAACACACACCCCACATGTACAACCCCTACCCCCCACCCCCACACCCTGGACCCCTGACTACTGTCCCCCCAAGCCTCACATTGGACCCTGTGTTTGCTTTCACCAAGCCTCCAATGCGTCAGTGTCCAAAACCCTCCTTGTCTGTAAGGGGCACTAAAGCAAACTGCCACCAATCGATTTGCTGTCAAATATCTTCTGAGCTGCGAAGTGAAGATACTGGTTTTTGTATGGCTTTGGTTTGGTAGTGGATTTATTTGGTTTGGTATGGATTGATTTGGTTTAGATTGGCTTGGTTTGGTATGGACTGGTATGGATTGGTTTGGTTTGGATTGATTTGGTTCAGATTGGCTTGGTTTGGTATGGACTGGTATGGATTGATTTGGTTTAGATTGGCTTGGTTTGGTTTGGACTGGTATGGATTGGTTTGTTTTGGTATGGATTGATTTGGTTTAGATTGGCTTGGTTTGGTATGGACTGGTATGGATTGGTTTGGTTTGGACTGGTTTGTATAGCTTGGTTTGGATTGTATTGGTTTGGTTTGGTTTGTATTGTATTGTTTTGTTTTGTGTTGTGCTGTATTGTTTTGTGACCTGTTGTGTTGTGTTCTGTTGTGTAGTAGTGTGTTGTAGTGTCTTGTGCTGTGCTGTGCTATTTTGTGTCGTGATCTGTTGTGTTTTGTTTTGTTGTGTTGTGTTTGTGTTGTGGTATGTTGTGTGTGTTGTGTGTTGTCTTCTGCTGCATTGTGTTGTGTTGTCTTCTCTTGTGCTGTATCGTGTTGTTATCTGTTGTATTGTCTTGTGTTGTGCTGCATTGTGTTGTCTTGTGTTTTGTTGCCTTGTGCTGCATTGTGTTGTCCTGTGTTGTGCTGCACAGTGTTCTGATCTGTTGTATTGTCTTGTGCCGTGCTGCATTGTGGTGTCTTGTGTTTTGTTGCCTTGTGCTGCATTGTGTTGTCCTGTGTTGTGCTGCACTGTGTTCTGATCTGTTGTATTGTCTTGTGTCGTGCTGCATTGTGTTGTCTTGTGTTTTGTTGTCTTGTGCTGCATTGTGTTGTGTTGTGATCTGTTGTGTTGTGTTGTGTTGTCTTGTGCTGCGTTGTGCTACTTTCTGTTGTTAATGTTCTTTGGTTCGAGGAGAGTGCGTGCATAGCTCAATTATTACTTTAAGGCGTATGTATGTATGTATGTATGTATGTATGTATGTATGTATGTATGTATGTATGTATGTTACAGTCCAGGGGTAGGCCAAATAGGCTAAAGGGACTTGCCCAACCGTATAGGAAGGGCTTAAGAAGAAAAAGGCGTACTCCTGGGCGTACTGTTTACGTATGTATTGTATCAGAACTCACCCTATAAAATAGTTTAACCCAGAATGAAAGGGGCAGACAATAAATAAATGAAAATGAGATATCTCAAAGGGTACACAATAAATAAATGAATGAATATGAGATCTCTCAAAGGGTACACAATAAATGAATGAATATGAGATATCTCAAAGGGTACTCAATAAATAAATAAATGAATATGAGATTTCTCAAAGTGTACACAATAAATAAATAAATGAATATGAGATCTCTCAAAGGGTACTCAATAAATAAATAAATGAATATGAGATTTCTCAAAGTGTACACAATAAATACATAAATGAATATGAGATATCTCAAAGGGTACTCAATAAATAAATAAATGAATATGAGATATCTCAAAGGGTACTTAATAAATAAATAAATGAATATGAGATTTCTCAAAGTGTACACAATAAATAAATAAACGAATATGAGATTTCTCAAAGTGTACACAATAAATAAATAAATGAATATGAGATTTCTCAAAGTGTACACAATAAATAAATAAATGAATATGAGATATCTCAAAGTGTACACAATAAATAAATAAATGAATATGAGATATCTCAAAGTGTATACAATAAATAAATAAATGAATATGAGATTTCTCAAAGTGTACACAATAAATAAATGAATGAATATGAGATATCTCAAAGGGCACTCAATAAATAAATAAATAAATATGAGATATCTCAAAGTGTACACAATAAATAAATAAATGAATATGAGATTTCTCAAAGTGTACACAATAAATAAATAAATGAATATGAGATTTCTCAAAGTGTACACAATAAATAAATAAATGAATATGAGATATCTCAAAGTGTACACAATAAATAAATAAATGAATATGAGATATCTCAAAGTGTACACAATAAATAAATAAATAAATGAATATGAGATTTCTCAAAGTGGATCTCGTACAAATAGGTCTCATATTTCCGGAGAGTACACCATAATCAGAACTCAGTTCAATTCAAGGAGAGTGCGTGCATAGCTGAACTACTTTAAGGCGTACTCCTGGACGTACTATTTATTCATTTATTTATTGTATCAAAACTCTTTTCAATTCAAGGAGAGTAATGAAATCAGAACTCTTTTCAATTCAAGGAGAGTAATGAAATCATAACTCTTTTCAATTCAAGGAGAGTTATGAAATCAGAACTCTTTTCGCTTTAGCCCCCTCTGGACCCCCCAGGGGTCCCGGGGCTGATGCCCTAGATTCCCCCCGTGTCTCTCTCCGCTGTCTGTCCGTCTGTCCGTCTCTCCATCTATCTATCCGTCTGTCCGACAGATGTCCAGGCGTTTAAACGATTCAGACCACCTCCGCACCCACCATTTTTGCTCATAGTTGGAGTGCGCATGACTAGAGTTGTCAGCATCGCAGCGGTCAAAATCCTTCGCAAAAGTTGTTCAATGTTTGTAGCTCTATTCGGCTACGAGTAGCTACTTTCTCCACTACTTCCGGAACTCCCTACCGGTGACTGCTAAAGCGATTTTCCGTGTTGCTTGCGACACGCTCTTAGAACTTGTCAATTCAAAGAAAGCGCGTGCATAGCTCATGTTGTGGGGCATGTTGTGGGGCATACTATTAATTCATTATGTACTGATTGTATCAGAACTCACCCAGGAAGTAAGTTGGGCGCTCCACAAAGACTGCGTCCCCAGGACAGGTCAGTGTGCGGCAGACCAAGTCAAGCGCTTGAGACACTCCTGGTTGTGGGTGGTGGTGTTGGTGGTGGGTGGTGGGTGGTGGGTGGTGGTGGTGTTGGTGGGTGGTGGGTGATGGTGGGTGTTGGTGGGGTGGTGGGTGGTGTTTGGTGATCGGTGGTGGGTGTTGGTGGTGTTGGTGGGAGGTGGGTGTTGGTGGGTGTTGGTGGGGTGGTGGGTGGTGTTGGCAGTGGGTGGTGTGTGTTGGTGGTGTTTGGTGGTGGTGTGTGTTTGTTGGTGGTGTGTGTTGGTGTTGGTGTTGGTGTTGGTGGTGGGTGGTGGGTGTTGGTGTGTGATTGTGGGTGTTGGTGGTTTTGGTGGGTGTGGTGGTGGGTGGTGTTGGTGGGTGGTGTTGATGGGTGTTGGAAGTGTGGTGGGTGGTTGGTGGTGGGTGGTGTTGGTGGGTGGTGGTGTGGTGTGGGTTGGGGTGTTGTGTGTTGGTGGTGTTGGTGGTGTGATGGGTGTGTTGTGGTGGGTGGGTGGGTGGTGTTGGTGGTGGGTAAGGGGTGTTGGTGTGTTGTGGTGGTGGTGTTGGTGTGGTGTTGGTGTGGTGGTGTTGCGTGGGTGATGGTGGTGTTGGTGGGGTGGTGTGTGGTGGTGGTGTTGGTGGGTGTTGGTGTGTTGTTGGGGTTGGTGGTTGGTGGGGTGGTGGGTGTTGGTGGTGTGGTGTTGGTGGGTGGTGTGGTGTTGGTGGGTGTTGGTGGGTGGTGGGTGGGTGGTGGGTGGGTGGTGTTGGTGGGTGGGTGGTGTTGGTGGGTCTGTTGGTGGGTGGTGTTGGTGGGTTGGTGTTGGTGGGTGGTGTTGGTGGGTGTTTGTGGTTGAATGGGTGGTGTTGGTGGTGGGTGGTGTTGGTGGTGGTGGTGGGTAATGGGTGGTGGGTGGTGGGTGTTGGTGGTGTGTTGGTGGGGGTGGTTGGTGGTGGGTGGTGTGGAGTGGTGTTGGTGGGTGGTGGAGGTGTGTGTTGGTGGTGTGTTGGTGGAGGGTGGTGGTGGTGGTGGGTGGTGGTGGTGTTGGTGGTGGGTGGTGGGTTGGGTGTGTGGTGGGTGTGGTGTTGGTGGGGTGTTGGTGTGGCGTGTTGGTGGGTGTGTGATGGTGGGTGGTGGAGGTGGTGTTGGTGGGTGTGGAGGTGGTGTGAGGTGGTGGGTGGTGGAGTGGAGGTGGTGTTGGTGGGTGGTGGTGATGGGTGGTGTTGGTGGGTGTTGGTGTTGTGGGTGGTGTTGATGGGTGTTGGTGGAGGGTGTGGTGGTGTGGGTGGTGTTGGTGGTTGGTGGTGGGTGGTGGGTAATGGGGTGGTGGGTGTTGGTGGGTGTTGGTGTTGGTGGGTGGTGTTGGTGGGTGGTGTTGGTGGGTGGTGTTGGTGGTGGGTGGTGGAGGTGGTGTTGGTGGGTGGTGTTGGTGAGGCTGTGCCCCCAGGGCAGGTGAGCGTGCGGAAAGACCATGTCAGCCCCCCCTTCCCCCCCCCCCCCCCCCCCACACACACACACACACACACTCAACACACACACACACTCCCAGCCCACTCCCAGCCCCCACCCCAGCCCCCCCCCCCCCCCCCCCCCCCTCCCCCCAACCTGCCCCCTCCCAGTCCCCCTCCCCCCTCCCTGCATTGGCCACCAGCTACCCACCCCACCACCAACCTGCCCACTCACCGCCCCCAGCCTGTTTTATAGAAAACAAGGCACTGATCGTGCACAGGTGGAAGCATTTGTGGCTGAGCATGGCCCTGAGGCTAACCTGGACCTAGCTGGCAGTATGATGCTCAAATTGCACAGAAAGACATACCCAGTACGTGATATGCCCCCCCTACCTGCAGTGGCCACCAGCTACCCCCCCCCCCCACACACACACACCAACAACCTGCCCACTCACCGCCCCCGCCCGTCCCAGCCCCCCCTACCCGCAGTGGCCACCAGCTACCCACCACCACCACCAACAACCTGCCCCACACACGCCCCCAGCCCGTCCCAGCCCCCCCCACCCGCAGTGGCCACCAGCTACCCCCCCCACCCACCACCAACACCACAACCTGCCCACTCACCGCCCCCAGCCTGCCCCAGGCCCCCCCCTACCTGCAGTGGCCACCAGCTACCCCCCACCACCACCACCACCAACAGCCTGCCCACTCACCGCCCACAGCCCGTACCAGCCCCCCCTATCCGCAGTGGCCACCAGCTACCCACCCCCCCCACCACCACCACCACCAACAACCTGCCCACTCACCGCCCCAGCCCCCCCTACCCGCAGTGACCACCAGCTACCCCCCACCACCACCAACACCAACAACCTGCCCACTCACCGCCCCCAGCCCGTCCCAGCCCCCCCCTACCCGCAGTGGCCACCAGCTACCCCCCACCACCACCAACACCAACAACCTGCCCACTCACCGCCCCCAGCCCGTCCCAGCCCCCCTACCCGCAGTGGCCACCAGCTTACCCCACCACCACCACCACCACCAACAACCTGCCCACTCACCGCCCCCAGCCCGCCCCAGCCCCCCCCCCCTACCCGCAGTGGCCACCAGCTACCCCCCCCCCCCCCACCACACCACCAACACCAACAAACCTGCCCACTCACCGCCCCCAGCCCGTCCCAGCCCCCCTACCTACAGTGGCCACCAGCTACCCCCCACCACCACCACCACCAACAACCTGCCCACTCACCGCCCCAGCCCGTCCCAGCCCCCCCTACCCGCAGTGGCCACCAGCTACCCACCACCACCACCAACAAACAACAACCTGCCCACTAACCGCCCCCAGCCCGCCCCAGCCCCCCCCCTTACCCGCAGTGGCCACCAGCTACCCCCCCCCCCCCCACACACCCAACACCAACAACCTGCCCACTCACCGCCCCCAGCCCGTCCCAGCCCCCCCTACCTGCAGTGGCCACCAGCTACCCCCCCTCTCCCCCCCACCAACACCAACAACCTGCCCACTCACCGCCCCCAGCCCGTCCCAGCCCCCCCTACCCGCAGTGGCCACCAGCTACCCCCCCCCACCACCACCACCACCACCACCACCAACCTGCCCACTCACCGCCCCCAGCCTGCCCCAGGCCCCCCCTACCTGCAGTGGCCACCAGCTCCCTCACTACCACCAACAACCTGCCCACTCACCGCCCACAGCCCGTACCAGCCCCCCCTACCCGCAGTGGCCACCAGCTACCCCCCCACCACCACCAACACCAACAACAACAACCTGCACCACTCACCGCCCCCAGCCCGCCCCAGCCCCCCCCCCCCCCTACCTGCAGTGGCCACCAGCTCATCCTCCTTAACAGCAGTGCCATACCTGGTAGACAAGAAGCCAGCTAGGGCGCGGCGAAAGCTTGGATACCCACCCCTTGGGCCATACCTGTGAGGGGCAGGAGTCAAAATCTAAGCATTCCTGACAATTCCTGAGAATCGATATCGGTATCAGTATCAGTATCTGTATCAGTACCAGTATCAGTATCAGTATTGGTATCAGCTTCAGCATCTGTATCGGTACCAGTATCTGTACCAGTACCAGTATCGGTAATGGTATTAGTATCATTATCAGTATCTGTACCTGTATCGGTATCAGTATTGGTAACAGTACCAGTACCAGTACCAGAGTCATTATCAGTGCCACTGACAGAGTCAATATCAGTATCGGTACCAGGACCAGGACCAGGACCAGGACCAGGACCAGGACCAGCACCAGTGTCATTATTAGTGCCACTGACAGAGTCAATATCAGTATCGCTATCAGGACCAGTACTAGTACCAGCACCAGTATCATTATTAGTGCCACTGACAGAGTCAATGTCAGTGCAACTGGCAGTTTTGACAAGCCTTTTGCAGCGTCGCAAGCGACGCGGAAAATTGGCACAGTATGTTAGATAGCAGTGGTATCCTTAGACGAGGCCAGTCTGTGTGTAGACAAGCTAGTTGGATGGCCTCTAGTGCGAGGGATATTATGCCTTGGGTGTCCCAGCTCTATTGCAGCACACTGCCTGGTATTTGGCAAGATATTTGATGGCCTACTTGTAACAAGTTAAGAAAGGAATCAAGCAAATAGAAAGGATTTACACAAAGCAGCGCCACCAAGGATTCGGAAAGAATGGTGGGTAGCCGTAAATTATTAGAAACCCAATACTTGTGCTGATATAAAAAATAAAAATAAACATCCTAAACCACTCCCAACACTTTAAAACATAGAAAGCCGCTCACTGCACATAAAATCCACTTTCGACGCATAGAAAGCCACTCACAACACAAAAAACACATAGAAAGGCACTCACTGCAACAGTAGAGCACTATCCTCGGAAGAGGACAGTCTGTGCTGAGAAGCTCGTTGGATGGTGGCTAGTGGGAGGGATTTGGGGCTTGGGTGCCCAACCCCCATGTCGATCACATTGCCTGCTATTTGACGAGACGCATATTCTCCAATCTGCTCAGTTTGTTGCGGCATTTCGTCAATGATGTCTCGAGTAGAAGCTTTGCAGCGAGCCGGGATACCCACAGGAATCGAGAGTTTGGGAAATTGCAGCACCCCGATGGATCGAGCGTGCAGCCGGTTAATCGCACTTAGAGCCATTTCTGGGCGGGTGCATCGCGCGTGAAGAGGAAGTAAATCATAGATGTAGGACGGGAGATGTAAACTGACCCAAAAAGCACTTTGGGGCTGGTAACTGGACGTCTGGTCTCTGGACGACGTACCAAACTGGACAGATGGGTCGAGTTATCGAGTACGGGAGTAGGGCGGAGTAGGGGCAGTTAGGTGGCAGCAGTCACTGGTTGTGTTGTTGCCTCGGTCGGAGTCGGTTGTCGATCGGTTAGTCAGATGATCGTCAGCGTCTCAGCGACAGGTAAAAGAGAGAAGCCCTGATCTATCCTAGGTAAATGACGTCCAGACTTTGCCACGTGCCGGCTTCTACTTTCAGGCGATTCGCGACACCGTTTACCTATATCGGGGGTAGTAGTAACGACAGGAGCATCTGGAGAAACTCGTTCAAGGTGGGTTAGTCAACTGGGCGAGTGGATGTGCGAGATGTGTGTTTTGAAAATGTGTGTGCAGGTGTGGATGGTGCGTTGGTTACAAGTTAGAGTTCCAATTGAGCTTGTAGATTTATTTGTGAGATGTGTGTGAGTATTAGGAGGGTAAGCGTGTGTGCGCCTGGCGTGGTATTTGTCCAAGGTTGGGAGCCTCATGAGTGTTTGGTTTTGTTTGTGAGGTGTGTGAGTGTCAGGAACGTACGTGTGTATGGGTGGCGTTGTAGTTGCCCAAGATGGAGTGTAACCTGTGTGTGTGGACCTGTAAATGAGATGGGGTGAGTGAAAAGGGTGATTCACCATCACGCAGGGTGGTTCACAAAAGAGGGGTGGGGGGGGGGGGGGGCAGGGCTTTCTTGTAGTGCCACCTAATGCAGCTGTGTGAGTGGGTGGGGGTGGGGGGGGTCTTGGAGTGCCACCTAATGCAGCTGTGTGTGTGTGTGTGTGTGTGTGTGTGTGTGTGTGGGGGGGGGGGGGTCTTGGAGTGGCCACCTAATGCAGCTGTGTGGGTGGGGTGTGTTGTGGGGTGTGTGTGTGGTGGGGTGTGGTGGGGTGGGGTTGGGGGCTGCTGAACTGCCTGGATGGAGGCAGTTTTTTTCACCTCGTCCCTCTCTTTTAGCTCAGCGTGCCCCTAATGCAGCTGGTGGTGGTGTGTGTGTGTGAGGGGGGCCTGCTGAACTGCCTGGGCGAAGGCAGTTTTCTCCCACTTCCTCCCCCTCTTTTAGCTCAGCGTGATCCTAATGCAGCTGTTGGTGGGGGTGGGGGTGGGGGTGGGGGTGGGGGTGGGGGTGGGTGGGGGTGGGTGGGGGTGGGGGTGGGGGAGCCTGCTGAACTGCCTGGGCGAAGGCAGTTTTCTCCCACTTCCTCCCTCTCTTTTAGCTCAGCGTGCTCTACTGCTGTGGCTGTGGCTGTGGTTGTGGGAGGGGGAAGTGTGGGTGTTTGTGTTTGTGTGGGTGTGGGTGTGGGTGGGGGGGGGGTGCTGAAGTGCCTGGGTGGAGGTAGCAGCGTGCCCCCTACCTGAGCTAAAAGAGAGGGAGGAGGTGATGAAGAGGCCTGTTGTTATTTATCCCGGTTCGGCGAATGGTTCAATGGTTGATCATTTCGCTGGACTGAAGAAAGTGCTGGGTTCGAACCCCTACAACAGGGCTCCCTTAATACCATGTCCCACCAGGCTTTATCATTTTTATTTTAGCATGGTGTTTTTAGGGTGCTACATTAGAGCCTCTTTGGGTTGCTTCGAGGGGGGGGGCAAACAGTGCCTTTTTTTAAATTTGAAAGTGGGGTTTTTCTAACTTTTAGGCCTCCTCCAGGGACAGCGTTTTAGTGCTTTCTATAGCATTTTTAGCTATTTAGGGCCATTTAGGCCCCCCCCAAAAAACAATTGTTCTGCACCTGTTTTATAGCGATACTTTCGCTAAAACAGGGTCGAAACTAGCGATCAAAATCCCTGGGGGCAAAAGGCTGCTGGTAGAACCCCAAAGACTGCTGGCAGCACCATGGTGCTACGTTAAGATGCTGGTTCATTTCCTTATAAAACAAACCTTGGTGTTGGCCATGGGCTCTGGGTGTGGGGCATGGGGAGTCAATCTCCAGTTTTGTTTTCAAATCTGCAAGTGGGTTTTTTCTAGCTTAATAGTTTTAGGCCTCCTCCAGGGACAGCGTTGTGGCGCTTTATAGCCTTTTGTAGGTATCAGGGCCATTTTAAGGGGTTGGGGGGGTGGGGGGTGGGGGGGGGCTTTTTTTCTTCTTCTTTTTATAGCGAATAATTTTGCCAAAAACGGGGTCAAAAAAATAGCGATCGCTATATATAACAGAAGTAAAACCCATGTCGATCTCCTAGAGCATTTGTCTATACTGCTCGACTGTTTGTGACTATGGGATCGAGCCAAAGAAGCCATCATTGGGGGATCTGGTGTACCTCAACCCCCTCCAAACCTTCCACACACCCTCCACACACCCTCCACAACCCCACCCCAACCCTCCTCCTTCCTCCACACACCCCTTCCTCCACCGCCAGGCTGTTTCAACAATGGCCCCCACTGAATTAAGCGCCACTCAGGAGCAGCGGGATCGAGCCAAAGCAGCCATCATTGGTGCTCTGGTGGCTGATGCTGCTACACTAGGTGGGTACTAGATGATGGTGGCGGTGATGATGATGATAATGAAGAGGCGATGAGGAGGAGGATGGTGGTGATAATAAGGAGGAGGAGGAGGAGGATGGTGGTGGTGATGATGATAATGATGATGATGATGATGATTGCATTTTTCTGGTGCCCTACTGGACTCCAAATGTGCTCGCAGCTTGATAAAGTCAAGAGGGACTCATGAACCTCAACATCAGGAACATTAATGCGCCAATCTGGGTGACTAATGCTACAACACTAGGTGGTAAATAGGATCTTCAGGGTACTTGCAGCTAGGCATAGCAGCTTCTAGGCAGGTCCTTGGACTTACTCCTCCGCCAAATCAGCCTAATCAGACTTAATACCGGTACTCAGCCAAATCAGACTTACATTAAAGAAAAACTGAAAAGAAAGCTGTTGCCCAACCCCAGGTGCAACCCAACACCCCCCAACACCCCCCCGCTACGGCCCCCCACCCCACCCAACATCCCTGCTACGACCCTGATGCAGCCCTACCACCCAACATCCCCCAGCCCCCCCCAACCCCACCAACATCCCTGCTACAACCCTGATGCAGCCCCCCCACCCAACATGCCCCCCAGCCCCCCCCAACCCCACCCAAAATCCCTGCTACAACCCTGATGCAGCCCCCCCACCCCACCCAACATCCCCCCAGCCCCCCCCACACCCACCCAACATCCCTGCGACGACCCTGATGCAGCCCCCCACCCCCACCCCCACCCCCACCCAACATCCCCCCAGCCCCCCTAACCCCACCCAACATCCCTGCTACGACCCTGATGCAGCCCCCCCCCCCCCCCCCCCCCCCCCCCCAGCCCCCCCCTACCCCCACCCAACATCCCTGCTACGACCCTGGTGCAGCCCAGCCCAGCCCAGCCCACCCCCCACCCCACCTCACCCAGCCCCCCCCCAACCCCACCCATTATACCTGCTACGACTCCGATGCAGGCACCACCCCCACACTCCACACCACACCCAACATCCCTGCTATAACCCTGATGCAGGCCTGCACTGGCTGTATGACAACAAGGAACTGAAAGGCTATGTACAGGAGAAGGGGAGAGAGGTGAATCCCGAATTCTTCCCCCCTGTCAACAAGTACTACAGTAAGTACCACGTTGTACCTTCGCTGCTTCTTGGGCGGAGCCCCCCTTCTGGGTCCAGACCAGACCCAAAGTCACCCTGTTGTCCGTTTGTCTTTTGTGTTGTCGGCACATAACCCTAGCCCTAACTGGCCCCTGGCCCTGTCGTAAACCCTGGCTTCAGTCCGTGCACTCTGATTCCGGGTGACAACCTGTCGCTCTGATAGCCAACATTCTCCTTCAATTTACCGCGTCGCTTGTGACGCTCCAAGGACTTGTCTGTTCAGCTTAAAGCAACAGCTTCTAGGCAGCTCCCCTGGTTGGCTATTTAATCCGAACTTATTCCCACATGTATATATACATAATGATATATATATATATATGTATATATACCGTAGAAAATGTTAGGGTTCCCGAATAATTATCGTTTTTGCCCCCCCGCGAAACCTTGCATTCGCGATGCGAAAATAATATTTTTTACCCGCCCCGCGGTACGATTAAAAAATGGGGTCGGCCTCAGATCAGCACCAGCACCCAGGAACTAGAATTGGGGCAGTACTACCTGATTGCCAATACATATTTCAAAGGGTTCCTCCTCCCGCTTCGCAACTCTTCGCTCCCATCGTCTGAAATTGTTGCTTCTGCTCCGCCTTTAACATGGAGGCCGAAGTTGACACGCCTGATCTTGTAATAGTCGAATCTGACACTCCTGATCTCGAAATAGCCGGTGAGAAAAGCCCTGATGTTCGAGTAGTGAAGATCGTGAATGTGTTGAAGGACTTGGATGGCAATCAGAAGAAGCAGACAAAGCTGGACATGTTTTTCAAGGCGACGCTTACGGCTGAAGAGGTGGAGAAGAAGAAAGCCAAAGAGGTGAAGCGCAAGGAGGAAGCTACAGCGGCTGCCCATGCAAATCTTGCTCGTGACCAGGCAGCCCTTGCCAGCAAGAGGACACCAGGACGCCCTAGGAAATTGCGTTTCCTAGTCCCTTCTGTCTCGCCCGTCACGTCCCCAGATCCATCACAGGCTCAACCGGCAGATCAGGCAACTCCTAAGAAGATCAGGAGGAATTGGTTGGCAGTTCTTCTGTCATTTAATACATGCCTCCATTATTCCGATGTTTGCCCCGGGATGTAGTTTTTAATTCAAATCCCCCCCGGGAACGATATAGAAAACTCTTGGACCCCCCGGGAAGTAAAAAAATAAATTACAGTCTCCGGACCCCCGGGAACCCTAAGCTCCACTACGGTATATGTATATATATATATATATATATATATATATATATATATATATATATATATTATATATATATATATATATATATATATATATATATATATATATATATAATATACGAGAGCGCCCGTGTGGCTGGTGGCCACATTTACTCTCACGAAACCCCCCCCCCCCCCCCTCTTCCCCCAATCATAGTACGGTGCCCGTTTGGTCTTTGGCCACACTATTTGGGGCTGGTTACATAAATGGTTTACACTTGAAGCCCCACCCATTCACACACCACCACCACCAAACCATTATCCGCCCCCTCCCCCCTTCCCTCCCGTTGGCCATACCTGTTTTGGGCTGGGTTGCAAAACGGTTTTCTCTGCAGTACATGCAACTTAAAACATTGACGGACGCATATCCCTTGCGATGGTCTCCCTTGTGCACCCACAAGCACACAAACACCACCGTACTCCCCCCCCCCCCCCCCCCTAGTTATCTCCACCCCCACCCCCACCCAACCATGTACCCCCGCCCACAAACATACTCCCTTACTCTTCCTGACACATTTCCTTACTCCATCCCTTCCCCCACCCCAGCCATCCCACCAGCCACCACCCTCTCCCCACTCTCATCCCTCCCCTCCCTCCTACACGCACCCACCAGCACACACATACTCCATAGCTGCCCCCTCCACTTCAGCTGTGGGCTTTGCCATAGCTGAAAGGCAAACGGGACGATGAGCATCGACAACGTTTGCGCATCATCCGACTCCGCTAAAAGCATCGGACCTGCTTCCCTGCCACCTCAGCTGTGATCGATAGTCGACCCCACTGAAAAGGCTGAACCTGCGCAATCGCAACTGTATACAACTAAAGCTTCTTCTTAGCGAGCATGTATTCAGATCGGCCGAAGAACAATCCTGTTCACCGCAACTGCTCCCGAAGTCAACTCGATCTGAGACTTGGAAACATCGCTAGGTTCATCCATTCAACTTTGCCGCGTGCTCGCTATAGCACAACGCACATCGACGACATGTTTCTCGATGCAGTTGGAAGAAGTTACAGTCAAGTTGCTGATTTGAGATGTTCGGTCAAGTTAGGGCGAGAATGCTCAGCGAGATTTTTCATTCGGTCAACTTTGATGCGTACTTGCAATGGCACAATGCGGTGCGACTTGTTTCTCAATACAGTGGGAAGAATTTGCAGTCAAGTTTGTGACATGGGATGGATGCGATTCGGACATTTCTGACAGGTCCGCTGACTCACCACGTCACCTCCCGTAGTGCGCAGCGACAGGTCTCTTGACGCAAGGGAAAGGTCTTGCAGAGATGCAGGGGGAAAAGCTTGTAGGAAGACGAACTGTAGCGCTACCGAAATCAGGTGGACGAACTCAGGCGGGAAAAGGAGAATCGGGCGGGATGCGCAACAGGTAGAATACGCAGGAGGCGAAGGTTGCATAAGAGAATTCGCAGGAGGCCAATCAGGCAGAAGTTGAAGCAGGACGGATTAAAAGCGTGAATTGGCTGAGCGGGAATTGGCTGGGCGGGAAGTCGGTTAAGTCGGTTACGCGATGACACCACCACGACCACCACGACCACTACGACCACCACGACCACCACGACCACGACCATGATTTCTTTATATATATATATATATATATATAGTATATATATATATATTTTTTTTTTTTTTTTTTTTTTCTTTATATATTATATATTATATATTATATATATATATTTTTTTATATGTGTGACAAACCGGTATTTTAACACCTTGTATTTTCCTTTTATGATGATATCTTGAAGAAAAAAACGAAGTGGGTCGAAGTGGGTCGAAGATGTCTACGCAAACCCTGGGTTCGCTTTTCTTTTTTTCTTCAAGATATCATCATAAAAGGACAACGTGATAATCTGAGACATGCCTGATTTGTTGCAAATGCACTCACCCCTATAACCACCTCCCCTCATATCCACCCACCCCCAACTTTCGCATCTCATACCACCCACTCACAGTGCACCCATGTAGCCCCCCCCCCCCCCCCCCCCCCCCCCCCCCCCCCCCCCCCCCCCCCCCCCCCCCCCCCCCCCCCCCCCAATGAACTCACCCATGTAATGCAATGCACTCATGCACTGCACTGCATCCATGTAATGAACTCACCCATGTAATGAACTCACACACGTAACCACCTCCCCTCATATCCACCCAACCCCAACCCCTGCCTCTCATACCCACCCACTGACACTCACCTATCTGCGGTCTGCACCCCCTTGTAACCACCTCTCCGACATACCCACTCACCCACACATGTGCCCACCTCCCCTCATATCCCCCACCCCCCTCACACTCACGCTCTCACGGCACACCCACACGGTGCCTTCACCCCCTATGTACCAACCTCCCCTCATACCCACCCATTCATAGAGCACCCATGTAGACCCCCCTCCCCCCCTTACACACACACCTCCCCTCCCCCTCCCTCCTCCCCCTCCCCCTCCCCCCATACCCACTCACCCATACCCCCCCCCCCCCCCCCCCCCTCATACCCACCTACTCACAGCCCACCCATGTAGCCCCCCCCCACACACACACACCTCCCCCTCCCCCCTCCCCCTCCCCCCATACCCACACACTCACACATACCCACACACTCCCCTCATACCCACACACTCACAGCGCACCCAGACGGCGCCTTCACCCCCTATGGTATTGAGCTGCATGGAATGCTGGCACACCTGTCTGAGACCGGGGCTGTGGATGGGGATGCCATGGCACAGGTGTGTTGGTGTAGGTGTGTAAGTGTATACGGGTGCAGGTGTGTAGGTGTGTAGGGGTGTGTAGATGAGTAGGGTGCAGGGTGTATATGTATATGGGTGTATGTGTATATGGGTGTTGGGGTCTAGGGGTGTACGTGTATAGGTGCGTAGGTGTATAGGGGTGTAGGTGCGTAGGTGAGTAGGGTAAAGGTGTATCGGGTGTTCGTCTATAGGTGTGCAGGTGTGTAGGCGTAGAGGAGTGTGGGTGTATAGGGGGTATGCAATATAATGGGGTGTAGAGGTAGGAGGTAGGGGTATATGGGGTAAGGGTAGGGGTATAGGGGGTATATAATCAGTGAGAGACCAAGATGATATTACAGGCAATAGCGTCACAACGTCGATACAGAAGAATTCAAGATTCATGATATGCCTGACCACTATAATCATGCTTTGCTAGACCACTCGACCACGCTGAAGGATGACTTTTAATGCATTTAAAAAGTAGAGTACATTATCAGTACAATATCAGTACGCTACACAGCACGATATATCGTACGATAAACATGATAACTCAAAACATCATACGATGGCAGTTCACTTTATCAACTATATTGTATGAAAACGTATATCATACGATGCCGTGCTTGACAACCCTAAAAATACACCCAAACAAACTATACCTAAGCAATACATACCCAAACAATGCATACCCAAACAAGATATACCTAAGCAATATATACCCAAACAAGATATACCTAAGCAATATATACCCAAACAAGATATACCTAAGCAATATATACCCAAACAAGATATACCTAAGCAATATATACCCAAACAAGATATACCCAAACAATATATTCCTAAGCAATATATACCCAAACAAGAAATACCCAAACAATATATGCCTAAGCAATATATACCCGAACAAGATATACCCAAACAATATATACCTAAGCAATATATACCCAAACAAGATATACCTAAGCAATATATACCCAAACAAGGTATACCTAAGCAATGTATACCCAAAAAAGATATACCCAAGCAATATATACCCAAACAAGATATACCTAAGCAATATATACCCAAACAAGATATACCAAAACAAGACATACCTAAGCAATATATACCCAAACAAGATATACCTAAGCAATATATACCCAAACAAGAGATACCTAAGCAATATATACCCAAACAAGAGATACCTAAGCAATATATACCCAAACAAGATATACCTAAGCAATATATACCCAAACAAGATATACCTAAGCAATATATAGCCAAACAAGATATACCTTAGCAATATATACCCAAACAAGATATACCTAAGCAATATATACCCAAACAAGATATACCTAAGCAATATATACCCAAACAAGATATACCTTAGCAATATATACCCAAACAAGATATACCTAAGCAATATATACCCAAACAAGATATACCCAAACAAGACATACCTAAGCAATATATACCCAAACAAGATATACCTAAGCAATATATACCCAAACAAGAGATACCTAAGCAATATATACCCAAACAAGAGATACCTAAGCAATATATACCCAAACAAGATATACCTAAGCAATATAAACCCAAACAAGATATACCTAAGCAATATATACCCAAACAAGATATACCTAAGAAATATATACCCAAACAAGATATACCTAAGCAATATATACCCAAACAAGATATACCCAAACAAGACATACCTAAGCAATATATACCCAAACAAGATATACCCAAACAATATATACCTAAGCAATATACACCCAAACAGGATATACCCAAACAAGATATACCCAATCAATATATACCCAAACAAGATATACCCAAACAAGATATACCTAAGCAATATATACCCAAACAAGATATACCTAAGCAATATATACCCAAACAAGATATACCTAAGCAATATATACCCAAACAAGATATACCCAAACAAGATATACCTAAGCAATATATACCCAAACAAGATATACCCAAACAATATATACCTAATCAATATATACCCAAACAAGATATACCCAAACAAGATATACCTAAGCAATATATACCCAAACAAGATATACCCAAACAAGACATACCTAAGCAAAATGTACCCAAACAAGATATACCTAAGCAATATATACCCAAACAAGATATACCTAAGCAATATATACCCAAACAAAATATACATAAGCAAGATATACCCAAACAAGATATACCCAAACAAGATATACCTAAGCAATATATACCCAAACAAGATATACCCAAACAAGATATACCTAAGCAATATATTACCCAAACAAGATATACTAAGCAAAATGTACCCAAACAAGATATACCTAAGCAATATATACCCAAACAAGATATACCTAAGCAATATATACCCAAACAAAATATACATAAGCAATATATACCCAAACAAGATATACCCAAACAAGATATACCTAAGCAATATATACCCAAACAAGATATACCTAAGCAATATATACCCAAACAAGATATACCTAAGCAATATATACCCAAACAAGATATACCTAAGCAATATATACCCAAACAAGATATACCTAAGCAATATATACCCAAACAAGATATACCCAAACAAGATATACCTAAGCAATATATACCCAAACAAGATATACCTAAGCAATATATACCCAAACAAGATATACCAAAGCAATATATACCCAAACAAGATATACCTAAGCAATATATACCCAAACAAGATATACCTAAGCAATATGTACCCAAACAAGATATACCCAAACAAGATATACCTAAGTAATATATACCCAAACAATATATACCCAAACAAGATATACCTAAGCAATATATACCCAAACAAGACATACCTAAGCAATATATACCCAAACAAGATATACCTAAGCAATATATACCCAAACAAGATATACCTAAGCAATATATACCCAAACAAGATATACCTAAGCAATATATACCCAAACAAGATATACCTAAAGCAAATATATACCCAAACAAGATATACCAAACAAGCAATATATACCCCCAAAACCAAAGCAATATATACCCAAACAAGATATACCTAAGCATATACCCAAACAAGATATACCCCAAACAAGATATACCAAACATATATATACCTAAGCAATATATACCCAAACAAACAAGATATACCCAAAACAAATATATACCTAAGCAATATATACCCAAACAAGACATACCTAAGCAATATGTACCCAAACAAGATATACCCAAACAAGATATACCCAATCAAGATATACCTAAGCAATATATACCCAAACAAGATATACCCAAACAATATATACCTCAGCAATATATACCCAAACAAGATATACCCAAACAAGATATACCTAAGCAATATACACCCAAACTAGATATACCCAAACAAAATATACCCAAACAAGATATACCCAAACAAGATATACCCAAACAAGATATACCTAAGCAATATGTACCCAAACAATATATACCTAAGCAATATATACCCAAACAAGATATACCTAAGCAGTTTATACCCAAACAAGATATACATAGGCAATATATACCCAAACAAGATATACCTAAGCAATATATACACAAACAAGATATACCTAAGCATATATATACCCAAACAAGCCCAAACAAGATATACCCAAACAATGTATACCCAAACAAGATATACCTAAGCATAATGATATACCCAAACAAACAAGATATACCCAAACAAGATATACCCAAACAAGATATACCCAAACAAGATATACCCAAACAATATATACCCAAACAAGATATACCTAAGCAATATATACCCAAACAAGATATACCCAAACAAGATATACCTAAGCAATATATACCCAAACAAGATATACCCAAACAAAGATATACCCAAACAAGATATACCCAAACAAGATATACCCAAACAAGATATACCCAAACAAGATATACCCAAACAAGAATACCCAAACAATATATACCCAAACAAGATATACCTAAGCAATATATACCCAAACAAGATATACCCAAACAAGATATACCTAAGCAATATATGCCCAAACAAGATATACCTAATCAATATATACCCAAACAAGATATACCCAAACAAGATATACCCAAACAAGATATACCCAAACAAGATATACCCAAACAAGATGTACCCAAACAATATATACCCAAACAAGATATACCCAAACAAGATATACCCAAACAAGATATACCTAAGCAATATATACCCAAACAAGATGTACCAAAACAAGATATACCCAAACAAGATATACCCAAACAAGATATACCCAAACAAGATATACCCAAACAAGATATACCCAAACAAGATATACCCAAACAAGATATACCCAAACAAGATATAACCAAACAAGATATAACCAAACAAGATATACCCAAACAAGATATACCCAAACAAGATATACCCAAACAAGATATACCCAAACAAGATATGCCCAAACAAGATATATGCCCAAACAAGATATATGCCCAAACAATATATAACCAAAATATATACATAACCAAAAACTATATACCAAAATAAAGTAAAATAATGATGATTGTCTAAAATTAATAAATTATGAATGTCGTCAAAATTAGGAAGGATATATCCAAGAAATGAGAAGATCAAAACAGAACTCAGAAAATCAATGTAGAGCATAGCTGGACAGAAGAGAACAGAGCAAAGTCAAAACAAACTAACTTACAAACAAAAGTAAGCCAAAACAGAGCAAAACAAAACCAGCAAACAGCCAAAACTAAGCACACACAAAAAACGAATCCAAAACAGAACAAGCAAACAGACAAAACAAAGCCAAAACAAACAAACAAACAAACAGAAAAACAAGCAAATAAAACTAAGCCAAAAAAGAACAAAACAAAGCAAACAAAACAAACAAAACTAATCCAAAAGAAAGAAACAAACACACAAACAAAACTAAGCCAAAACAAAGGAAAACAAACGAGCAGATAAAACTAAAAAGAAAAATACCAAACAAAACTAAGGCAAAACAAAAAAGAAAAACAAAATAAAAAACTAACCCAAAACAGAATAAAACAAACAAACAATCAAACAAAACAAACCCAAAACACAGCTTAGCAAAACAAAAACAGAAACAGAAGAAAAACTAAGCCAAAACAGAAAAGGAAAAAAATCTGCCTCGCGCCTCAGTCCCTCAAGTCCTGGTACAAGTCACAAGACTGGTGGTACCTGAACCACAACACCAAGTCTTTGCTGGAGAACATTGGAGAGGGGGAGAAGTAACCAGAGAGAAAACTAACCTAAAATAAAAGCAAAGTAAAGTAAGCCCTCGTCTTATAGTCCCTGCAGTCCTGGTACACCTTTCAAGTCTTGTGGTGCCTATAAAATACAAAATAAGCAGAAAATAACAAAACGATATATAACGTATCATAACCACCCCCCTATTTCCACAGTCCCTCAAGTCCTGGTACATGTCGCAAGACAGGTGATACCTGAACCACAGCACCAAGTCTTTGCCAATGAATTGTGGAGAGTGGGATAAGTAACCAGAAAGAAAACTGAAGTAAAAGAAAAGCAAAGTTAAGTAAAGAAACAATCTTCACTGGGTTATAGTTCAAACAATCAAAACAAGATTATGACATAACAACACAAGATATAAACAATAGCAAAGCGTAATATAACCGCCCCCATATTCTTACAGTCCCTCAAGTACTGGTACAAATTGCAAGACTGGTGGTACCTGAACTGCAGCACCAAGTCTTTGCTGAAGAACATCAAAGAGGGGAGGAAGTACCCAGACTCTGGATACTTCTTCTCTGAGAGAGAAAAATAAATTAAACTAAAAGCAAAGTTACGTAAGGAAACAATCCTCCTCGGTTTACAGTTCAAACAATCAAAACAAGATCAAGACGAAAACAAAACCACCCCCCTATTTCCACAGTCCCTCAAGTCCTGGTACACGTCGCAAGACTGGTGGTACCTGAACCACAGCACCAAGTCTTTGCTGAAGAACATCGAAGAGGGGAAGAAGTACCCAGAGACTGGCGACCCTCAGGATGCGCAGGCTGACGCCTTTATTAGGGTAAGCACTCTGGGGCCACGCCACCTGGTGTCGTGTGTGTGGATGTGTGTTTGCTGTGTGTAATCCCTCCCTAAGGATGCGCAGGCTGATGGCTTTTTTAGGGTAAGCGCTCTGGGGCCACGCCACCTGATGCCGTGTGTGTGTTTGTTGTCTGTGATCCCTCCATAAGGATGCGCAGGCTGATGCCTTAATTAGAGTAAGCATTCTGGGGCCACGCCACCTGATGTCGTGTGTGTGCATGTGTGTTTGTTATGTGTGATCCCTCACTATGGATGCGCAGGCTGACGCCTTTGTTAGGGTAAGCACTCTGGGGCCACACCACCTGGTGTTGTGTGTGTAATCCCTCCCTAAGGATGCGCAGGCTGATGCCTTTGTTAGGGTAAGCACTTTGGGGCCACGTCACCTGATGTGTGTGTGTGTGTGTGCTTGCTGTGTGTGTGATCCCTCCCTTACTCCCTCCGTGGGGATGCGAAGTCTGGCTCCTTTGTCAGGGTAAACAAATTGGGGCTACACCACCTGAGTTTGCGTGTGTGTGATTCCTCCCTTACTTCCTTTGTGGGGATGCAATGGCTGCCTCCCTTGTCAGGATTCGGGTAAGCATTCTCCATGTTTACATTCCGACATTACTTTCTTTGCATTGCATTTTTACATTGCTTTTTGGGATTGTACCACACTGAACATATATGTAGGGAATGGCAGTATGATATCATTTGATGCCGGCAGTCTGACAAGGCTAAAGTCACCATTTATATACAAATCATCTGGTGCGATTTGTATGATATCATATGATTTAATACTCGCCTTTGGTCAAAATGGTATGATATGCGGGTCCCTAGATATGAATAGGGAACGGCAATATGGCAGCATATGATATCATATGATGCCAACAGTCTGACTAGGCTGAAGTTACCATTCATAAACAAAATCATATGATGCGATTTGTATGATTTCATATGATATCATACACACCTTTGGTCAACATCACATGATATGCCGGTCCCTAGATATGAATGATGGATGCATAACGTGAGTAGGCTGAAAGTTGATCGGTGGTCAACAGAGCGAGATAAATTGTAGACTATCAGGAGGGTCGATTGGAGTATAGCAATGCAGCAGATGATTTGTATTTTGGTTTCAAGAGAGGTCATACTGGCAGCATTATACACGCTCGTAACAAAAAAAAGGGTACAAAAATAATTACACAGTAGAACAAATAAATATAAATATATGTGTAAGTGGCAATACAGGCCTAGACAAACACGCTAGTAAACAAACAAATAAATAAATAAATAATAACAAACAATAAACACAAAGAGCAACACAGTCATTGACAAGCACGCTCTAAGTAAATAAATAATATGCCATATGACCTATCACCATTTATGGATGTTTATGAAACATCTCCACCTCTTACGGAAACCTGCCAATGGCAACTCTGACCCTAACAAACACGCTAGTAAATAAGTGAGTAAATAATATAAAACAATAAACAAAAATGGCAACACAAACCTGACAAACACGCAAGTAAATAAATGACTAAATAATATAAAACAATCAACAAATATGGCAACACAAACCCCGACAAACAAGCTAGTAAATAAATAAGTAAATAATATAAAACAATAAACGAAAGTGGCAACACCAACCCTGACAAACTCGCTATCTCCATAGGTGCCTAAGTCCGAAAACGCCCTAAGTCGATACAAGAATGTGATACAGAGCCGTACATGACCCAAACTGCTCGGAATCGAATTCTGTCTTTCTCATATTGTTCGCGAAGGTGTCAGCTATGCGCGCACCTACTTTTCGTCCGCGTTCGCATCTGGTCGCGAGCAGCCTTGTCCGGCAGGCCAGTGGCAGTACATGAGATGTGCGAGAATTAGTGATACAAATCCAGATAGCGTCAGATTCGAGGCCGTGCGAGCTATTCCGAAGAAAGGTACCTCGGGACGAAAGGCTTATCGAACCCCTACTACAAGGTCGGAGGCTGCGCTTCAGCCTTGGCCTCGGAATCTACTGAAATGGCTGTTCATCTCAAGATTTCACCTCCCAGTGGCCCACCACACCATGGCTCAGGATTAGGGTGTGTTTTCAATGATCTACCCCAAATCAAAAACTGAGTTCAGATGTGGATGTTCGAAGAAAAAAAAAGTTTGTTTTTGGATTTCTTTTTCGAAAATATTTGAATTTTGAAGTTTCAAATAAAAAAAATAAAAAAAGTTGTTCTCCACGCTACATCTCGAGACAGAGCAAAACCGAGGCCCAAAATGTTTCAATTAAGGCTGTGCAGCTCTGACCTAGACTTAGGACACCCACGAAATGTAAATAATCAATGTTTTTGGGGTCCGTACTCAACTGTACTGCCTGTGTACTGCCTTCCAAGACCTTCTGTAATAACTACCGGTAGGGAAAGACGTTACACAACATTTGTACTCAGTGTTCTTTTGAAATGGCTTGTTTCGGTCGCGATAGGCTCCGTATCACTTCCTGCGTAAAACCCGTATCGACTTAGGGAACCCCATAGTTACAAATTAGCATGTTTCACTTGACCTGGTTCCCACCATTTGAGAAAACCCAAATCCGAGTATTTGTATGTTGAACTGATGTGGTTGGGCAACTTATTAGCAAAAAATAATTGTTTTTGGACTTGAGGGCATAGGCTCAATCCATCCGTATCACCCAGGGTCTGACCTAGGCACCTATGGAGATAGTAAATAAATAAGTAAATGATATAAAACAATAAAAAAATGGCAACACAAACCCTGACAAACACGCTAGTAAATAAATAAGTAAATAATATAAAACAATAAACAAAAATGGCAACAGAGACCTTGACAAACTGTAGCAAACAAATACATAAATAAATAATAACCTGTAATAACAAACAATAAACTAAAATGGCAACAAAGACCTTGACAAACGCTAGTAAACAAACAACTGAACAATAGAAAACAATAAACACAAATGGCAGCATAGACCTTGACAAGCACGCGATAAGTTAATAAATGGATGGCTGCCTGGACGGCTTCCCCAATCACCCCCGGCAATAGGGCTTCTTCATTGAAACAATCTGGTGGGGACTGGCTGCGCATCAGTTCCTCCATCAGATCAGTGGCTATAGACCTTGACAAGCACGCGATAAGTTAATAAATAGTACGCCGTATGACCTTGACACATAACTAGCACCATTCAGTCATGTATGGTTTATAAAACATCTCCTCCTCTTAGCAAAACCTACCAATGCCAACACAGACCCTGGCAACCACGCTAGTGAACAAATAAATCAATAATAAAAACAATAAACAAAAATGGCAACAAAGACCTTGACAAGCAAAAAGCTTTAAACGAATAAATAATAAGCCTTCTGAGTTATGGCATGAGGTTGAGGGGGCCAGCACGTTTGCTTACACAGGGGCCAACCACCAAACACGCTTTTAGCACCTTATGATTCTCATGACCCATGCTCTCAGCTGATGCACCATATGAATATAAGATGATTTTTTACACGACCCCAGATGCCAGCCGCTTTGTCGTTGTACTTATGAAGCCCTGACTTAATGGACATCGTCTCTTTCACTCAGCTTTCAGTCGCTGAAAATTGGGACGTTTGGCACCCTTTTCTAGACCCCCAGAATTACTGTGTGATCTGTAACAGAATACTTCCAAGCGCGCGCTGGCGCGCTGCCTTTTTGAGCCCCACTGCATATTTCGCGCAGTTTTTTGCACCCCCGTGTGGGCGCAGCAAGCATTTTTGCGCTTTTTGCACCACAAAGCGCAGTTTTTTGTTTTCAAGTGCGCTAAAGCGCTGGCCAATTTGGTCAATGGAAGTACCCTGGTGTGCAACTCATGATCCATGTACTGAACGCACGCACCATATGATTCTCATTAACCATGCACTCAACTCATGACCCATGCGATAATTTGTTTCACGTTGGCACGTCCTCAGATGCCAGCCGTCGTGGCGTTGTACTTCGGAAGCCCCGACTTTGAAGAGGTTGTGGAGACGGCGGTACGAGTCCAACAGAACAACGACAAGTCGGTTGCGTGTGGCCTTGTTGGCGCTCGGCTGTTAGAGAAGGTCATTATGGTGAGGCACAAAAACGAAATGGAAAAAAGTGTTTTGTCCGCGTTGACATTTTCCTGGTAATAATGTTTTTTACTGCCAAAGACGGCGAGCAGCCAAATGGCTGGCTGAAGCTATGTAACCAAGTTCAAGTTCATGTTCATGGTGAGGGGCTGTTTGTTTGTTTTTTACACATTTGTTTTTTACACATTTGTTTTTTACACATTTTTGTTTTACACATTTGTTTTTGTTTTTGTTTTATACATTTTTGTTTTTGTTTTTGTTTTACGCATTGTTTGACACATTTGTTTTTTACACACAAGTATTTCCGAAGGGTGGGTCTCCGTGCGCTAGCCCTAGACTCAAGTCAGAAGCTGGCCATTTTCCCCTCTCATTTTGTGCTCTTTCGTTTTTAATGTTTGTATGTTACAGTCCTGGAGGTGGCCAACTGTGTGGCCTTGTTGGCGCTCGGCCCTTAGAGAAGGACATCATAGTGAGGCGCAGGCTGGCAGCATGTTATTTTTACGAACATGTATTTTGTTTATTTATCTCATATTTAACTTTATTTGTTCATTTTTTATTTTGGCAGCATGTCAGAAGCTGGTACTTTGTATCTGTTATCACCTGATCGTCATGGCATGTGTGTATGTCTTTAGGTCCTCCTTTGTGCTCTTCCCATCTTTTGGGAACCAGGTCAACAAGTGCTTCTCAATTCAGACCAGGGTACATCCATTGACCAAATTGGCCAGCGCTTTAGCGCACTTGAAAAAAACAAAACTGCGCTTTGTAGTGCAAAAAGCGCAAAATTTGCTTGCTGCGCCCACAGGGGGTTGCAAAAAACTGCACGAAACGCGCAGTGGGGCTCAAAAAGGCAGCGCACAAAAGCGCGCGCTTGGAAGTACCCTGATTCAGACCTTCCTCATAGTAGCCCGTTTCAGTGATGCGATTGGTCTAGCGGTGCACCAAATTGCTGAAACGATGCGGGGTCGGGAGTTCGATTCCTCCTACGGTCACCCTGAGCGTTGCAGGTCGTTGTCAACCGCGATGGTAGCTTGTCCAGTCGAGGTGGTAGACCGTTCTCTGCCCGCGTACGACGGGTTAATACCACGCCCCACCGGGCGTTATCATTACCCTCCTCATGGTTTTCATGTCCACCCTGTGGTACATGTCCCTGCTCAACCTTGCGGTACATGTCAATCCTGCAACCATGTACACCCTGCAGTACATGTCAACCCTGCAACCACGTCCACCCTGCGGTACATGTCATCCCTGCAACTATGTCCACCCTGCAGTACATGTCCACCCTGTTCAACCCTGCAACCATTCCCACCCTGCAGTACATGTCCACCCTGCAGTACATGTCATCCCTGCAACTATGTCCACCCTGCAGTACATGTCCCTGCTGAACCCTGCAACCATGTCCACCCTGCAGTACATGTCCACCCTGCAGTACATGTCCCTGCTGAACTCTGCAACTATGTCCACCCTGCAGTACATGTCCACCCTGCTCCACCCTGCAACTAAGTCCACCCTGCAGTACATGTCCCTGCTGAACCCTGCAACTATGTCCACCCTGCAGAACATGTTCACCCTGCTCCACCCTGCAACTATGTTCACCCTGCAGTACGTCCACCGTGCGGTTCATGTCCACCCTGCTCAACCCTGCTACCATGTTTTCATGTCCACCCTGCATTGCAGGGCAGTAGCATTGAGGAGGCCATCACTTGGGTGATGGGACTTCAGACCAAGGCAGGGGAAGAGGCTAGAGCCTTGCTGACAGAGCCGCTTACACTCAAGGATCAGCCTTTTGCAGGTGGGGTGGGTGGGGTGGGTGGGGGTGGAGTGGGTGGGTGGGTGGGGTGGGTGGGGGGGTGGGGGGGGGGGAAGAGGCTAAGGCCTTGCTTACACTGTAGGATCAGCCTTCTGCAGGTGTGGGGTGTGTGGGGTGGGGTGGGGGGAGGGGGGGGGGGGGGGGGGGGGAGGGGGGGGGGGCAGAGGCTAAGGCCTTGCTCTACACTCAGCCTTCTGCAGGTGGGTGGGGTGGGGTGGGGGGGTTCAAAACGTCACGTTACGTTTCACGTCTCAAACGTACTGTAGGGTTTTGAGAGGGGGCAGTGCTTCGGAAATGTAGCTCTGGGCTCATGAAACGTAGATTTGGGCTCGTTAAACCTTATTCCAGTAGTATTAAAAGGCAGGGGAAGAGGCTGGAGCCTTGCTTACAGAGTCGCTTACACTCAAGGATTAGCCTTTTGCAGGTTTGGGGGGGCGGGGGGGAGTGGGGGTTGAAGTGTTGTGGGGGTTGGAGTGGTGTGTGTGGTGGGGGGGGGGGGGGGGGGGGTATGGGAAGGGAGTGGGGGGATGGGGTTGGAGTGCGTGAGGTGTGTGTGGGGGGGGAGTGGGTAGGGGGTGGGGGTGTGGGTTGGAGTGTGTGTGTGTGTGTGGGGGGGGGGGGGGGGGGGGGGGGGGGGGAGTGTGTGTGTGTGTGTGTGTGGCGGGGGGGGGGGGGGGGGGGGGGGGGGATGGGGGGGGGGGAGTTTCATTTTCAGGTGCATGCAAACTCATCCATCAATTCAGTACACCGCTCGAAAGTATCAAAACACATTGATCAACCCATTTGATTTCAAATCTTGAAATCCCATCTGTGGCGTTGCTGGCCGCAGAAACTGTCGCCAAGCTGGGTATCGCAGGCTGCCCCTCTTGGGTCCCTCCTAACCACCGTTTGTGAGAGACAGACGGGGGGAGGGAGACAGGAGGGGGGGGGGGGGGGGGGGGGGGGGGTACAGTTTCAATTCCAGGTAAACTCATCCATCAAGTCGATTCATCATTAGGACAAATACTGGGTGCATGCGAAAAACCATTGCCAAGCTGTGCATCCCGTGCACAAAATGTAAGAGAATGCAAACCATTGCCAAGCTGTGCATCCATTGCCAAGCTATGCATCCCGTGCTCCCTTCCTGGATCCCCCCCCCCCCCCGCCCTCACACCCTCCCACCGCCCCCAGCCCCCCCACACCCCCACCCACCCACCCAACATCCCTGATACAACCCTGATGCAGCCCCCCCACCGCCCACCCCCTGCCCCTCACCCTCCCCCACACACACATCCAAGCTAGGCATCGCATGCTTCCTTCCTGGATTCCTTGAAAATGACATCGTGGGTGGTTGGGGTGGGAAGGGGCCCGGGGAGGGGGGCAGAGAGGGGTGGGGTGGTGGGGGTGGGGTGGTGGGGGGGGGGAACAGGTGCAGGTGCTGGTAAAACACATCTGTCACTGGTTGGGGTGGGAGGGGCCCAGGGAAGGGGCAGAGAGGGGTGGGGGGGGGGGAACAGGTGCAGGTGCAGGTGCTGGTAAACACATCTGTCACTGGTTGGGGTGGGAGGGGGGCAGAGAGGGGGGGGGGGGGGGGGGGGGGAGGGGGGGAACAGGTGCTGGTGCTGGTAAACACATCTTGTCACTGGTGGGGTGGGAGGGGCCCAGGGAGGGGGGCAGAGAGGGGGGGGGGGGGGGGGGGGGGGGGGGGGGGAACAGGTGCAGGTGCTGGTAGACACATCTGTCACTGGTTGGGGTGGGAGGGGCCCAGGGAGGGGGGCATAGAGGGTGGGGGGGGGGGGGGGGAGGGGGGGGAACAGGTGCAGGTGCTGGTAAACACATCTGTCACTTCAGTACACAAATTGAACGTATCCTGATCAACCATTTGAATTCAAATCCCATCGCTGGTGTCCCTGGCTGCAGAAACTGTATGTTTTACTTCCTGGATTGCTCCAAAACGCCGTTGTGTGGGGAGGGGGAATGGTGTGGGGGGTTATGGGGGGGGGAGGGGGGGGCAGACTCAGTTTGTCTTACAGGTAAACACATTCATCACACACACATCTATCACACAGACACACAGACACACAGACACACAGACATCCATCACACACACAAACATACATCAAGTCATTTCATCGTTCGAACAAACCCTGGCTGCAGAAACCGTATCCAAGCTGGGCATTGCATGTTCCCTGCCTGGATCGCTCCAAAACGCCGTCGTGGGTGTAGCTGTCTTCTCTAAGTCCTCCTACACAGAGGCTGTGCGCACCAACCTCATGATAGGGGGAGACAACGCATCAAGGGTGGGACTCATGGGGGCCCTGTTGGCTGTGCAGGTAAACTTGAACAGGGCTTTCATTTTGGGGGGGGGTCCTCTCAGCTTCTAGGCAGCTCCTAGAGCCAGCCACTGGGCTGCACAGGTAACTTGGGGGGTCCTCTCAGCTTCTAGGCAGCTCTCAGAGCCAGCCACTGGGCTGCACAGGTAACTTGGGGGGTCCTCTCAGCTTCTAGGCAGCTCCCAGAGCCAGCCACTGGGCTGCACAGGTAACTTGGGGGGCACTGTTGAAATTGGCTGAGCAGATGAGGTTTTATACCGGGGAGATCAAGGGTGGGACTCATGGGGACCCTGTTGGATGCGCAGGTAAACTGGGGGGGCACTGTTTAAATTGGCTGCACAGTTGCGGTTTTATATCAGAGGGTGCAACTGTCATCTCTAAGTCCTCTTACACGGAGGCTGTACGCACCAACCTCATAAAAGGGGGAGACAACGCATCAAGGGTGGGACTCGTGGAGGCCCTGTTGGCTGCACTGGTAACTTGGGGGGCACTTTTCAAATTAGCTGCACAGTAGAGGTTTTATATCAGGGGATGCAACTTTCATCTAGAAGTCCTCTTATACAGATAGTTTTTAACCTGAAATAACAACAATACTGTTAAACGTGATAATACTGTTATGTTGACTACTGCTTGGAAGCTTGTCGGTATTAGAGCTCCATCCATCCATCCATCCATCCATCCATCCATCCACCAAAATCCATCCACCAAAATCCATTCATCCATCCATCCATCCATCCATCCATCCATCCATCCACCAAAATCCATTCATCCATCCATCCATCCATCCATCCATCCATCCACCAAAATCCATTCATCCATCCATCCATCCATCCATCCATCCATCCATCCACCAAAATCCATCCATCCATCCATCCATCCATCCATCCATCCATCCATCCACCAAAATCCATTCATCCACCCTACGGGCACTAACAACCATGATGGAGTAGGTGTGATCTTGATGATGGAGTGAGGTGGTGGTGAGTGGGTGGTGGTGGTGGTGGTGATGTAGGTGTGATCTTGATGATGGAGTGAGGTGGTGGTGAGTGGGTGGTGGTGGTGGTGGTGTCGTTGTGATCTTGATGATGGAGTAGTTGTGATAGTGATTATGGATGTGGTTGTTGTTGGTGGTAATGGTGGTGTCGTTGTGATCATGATAATGGAGTCGTAGTGGGGGTAGAGGTGAATGTTCGTTTGGTTGAGGGTTGGTACTAGTAGGCACCTTTCAGTCACAACACAAGTAGGCGCCTACTCTTTTGTAGGAGTGGCAAGGCCAGTCGAGCTGAATCCTCGGTGTCGCTGGATTGTGTCAGAAGACCCACCTCCTGGGGTGAAAATCCTTTCACGACTAAAAACATCCACTCACCCACCCTACGGGCACTAACATGGACTATGAACGGCAACTTATATTAGTGTTTGAAAAACTAATATTAACTAATATTATTATAGTGTCACAATAATAATACTTTTTCAAATAAATTCAAAACTATGGTGAGCCGGCTCGTCAGTATAATATTAACTTATATTCACTAATATGATTCATTCACTGATATTAACTAACTTAGCCTTTCCCTAAACATGGTTGACTTATTCTGTGCACTTCACTTTCCAGGGTGGGATAGACGCCATCCCAGCAGAGTGGAGGGCCAAGACCAGTAACATGGCTGAGGTGGAGCAGATGGTGGAGAAGCTGTTGTCCTACCGCCCAGTGCAGTGATGTGTGTAGGGTTGATGCCATGCCAGCACAATGAGGCGGAGCAGATGGTGGATACGTTGTTGTCCTACCGCCCAGTGCAGTGATTGTATGAAAAGATTGGATCAATTATGTGTTGATAAAAGCAACGTTTTGAATGCTGATGTTGCTGCCCAAGACGGCAAGCAGGCCGAACAGGCTGGAGCCAGGGCTGTTTCAAAACGTCACGTTACGTTTCACGTATCAAACGTACTGTAGGGTTTTGAGGGGGTAGTGCTTCGGAAATGTAGCTCTGGGCTCGTGATTCATGAAACGTAGATTTGGGCTCGTGAAACACTGAAACCTTGATCCAGTAGTGTTAACAAATAAAATGATTAAAATAGGGGGGGGGGAGGGATGTTTCTTCACGGTTACGTTTCCCTGGAATTGTCTTTACTGCAGAAGGCAGCGATCGGCCATATTGCTGGCTGAAGCTATGTAACCAAGTTCAAGTTGAAGTAGTATTCTTGAACAACCCGCCTGGAGCCGTTAAACCAGGGTATGGGCGGAGCCCCCCCTTCCCCGTTTGACCGACCGACCATCCATCCATCTGACCTAGATGAAGACTGACACGTCAGCCAACGGTCTCGTAACTAACTCGCTTCCATTGCCACCTGCCGCTCTGTCGCAATCACTCTCTGCCAATTTTTAGCGATAACGCTGCATAGAACTTGTTTCTAAGGAATTGAAACAGCGTCCACACCATGGTGCTCCTAGCAGTCTGTGGGGTTTTGGACTGCTAGTCTGCTTCTAGCAGCTTTTTGGCCCCCAAAAGCAACCCCACAGTGTGAATGTAAGATTGTTACAACGGCATAGGCTCGATAGAGGAGAAGATGCTATTAAGCGCAACAGGCGCAATCATATAGAATAGAGATGTGTACTGCAGGGTACTGCAGTCACGTGCAGGCCACAGCTAGCCTGTGGCCTGGCGGCAGGCAACACGGTACCAGGAGGGAAAGGTACCGGTGTGCATTATGCCGACTTAGAGACTGATATAGAAATCAGTCAATAACATCCCCCCCAATTCAAGGTATTCTTGAGCTCAAGAATTCCTGGAATTAACTGAGGGGCATAAGAAAATTAAAATATTAAAACTAGGGAGACTTTGGGAATTTCTAGTAGCTGAAAGGGAGAAATCACTTTAGCTGGGGTCTTCAAAGAAATGTCAGTCTTCTGGGGTAGCTGGCTAGGTAAGTGGCACTGCAGGTAGGCTGCAGGCTAGGTAGCAGAAAGGCTGCTGAGAAGGTGCAAGGAAACTGCAGGTAAGCTGCAGGCTAGGTAGCAGAGAGGCTGCTGAGAAGGCTGGACTGAGTACTGCAGAGGGCTGCAGATAGGCTGTTGGGAAGCTGGGGAAGGAAAGTCCAGGCTTGGTGAAGGCTTGTGAAGATATCCTTGGCTACGAGAAGTTGCATGATTCGAGACTAGAGGATTTGTCTTTAGACATGATGTCTGGACTAGTCCCCCCATAATTTGGGTGAGCTACATTAGGTAGATCCTAAATTAAAGCAAAGACATCAAGAAGAGACTAGAGGAATTCTAAATTCAGAAGGGTGCGGCCTGTGGAAGTACATGGGGCAGTACAGTAGGCAGGTAATCTAAAAAATCTAGAGTGTTCAAGTCTATTCTAACAGATGAAGAGCAATGTTTGTAACTGAATTAAGTGCCTGGCTTGCTGGGGAAGCCATCAAGGTCAAGTTGCTGGCAGATCTGGGCAAAGAACTGGTCAAATGACTTGGGAGCTAGGCTGGGGGGGGGTAAGAATGTTGATAAAGGTGAAGTCCATGGGGCTCCAGTTCATGCTGAGGTGGTTGACACATAGCACTTTGCCTCCAGGATGGGCACAGCTTCTGGGGTCCATGATCATCTTAGGTCTGAATGAGAGTGTGTGAGCATGTGCATTGACCATGGCAGCTTGGAGACAAATGGCCCACTGTAGAGTGGGTCTGGCTGTGGTAGAAACAGTGGGTAGGCTTGCACCATTTGCTGGAGTCTGCTATTGTGCTTGATGATAGGCTGTAGGCATCAGATGGCTCCTTGTGCATTGACCTGTGTGGGAAACTGTTCCTGTTCAGAAGCCAGCAGGGTAGGGAACTTGCTGGTGAATGCTGTGATGAGCTTGGACAGTGGAGGCCTGGCTGATGTTGAAAGCTGGTGAAGCAGGCCTGCTGTTCAGGTGGTGTAGGGTGCATCCAAATCGTGTGAGACTAAGCTGGAGTTGTTGGAGAAGTGGATGTGGTTGACATTCTGATTAACTTCTCCCAGTGATAGTCCAATGTCTGGTGACCTGTTGACCAGTATCCATTGGTCCCAGGTAGTTGCTGTGTCTAGATCAGATGCTTGAAAGTGGCCCGTCCCCATCTATGGGCCATCATATTCCTCATAGTTGTCCTGATCTGGTCACTGAGGAGTTCCATCTCTGCTCTGGCTCGTTGTAGGCTCAGGTTGTCCAGCTGTTGTTGGAGGGCTGGAGTGGTTTCTGGAGGGTCATCTACTCCTAGTCCAGGGTCATCCTGGGGCTTGTGTACCTCTGGATGGATGAGCTCTGGCATGTCATCACTGTCAGTATCATCAGCAGAGTCTTCCAGATTGCCTGCAGTGGAAGGGGAATGGTACTGGCAGATAGGGGGAGGATGGTCCTGGAGGTCTTTGGTCTGCCTCCACATGAGTGGGTGGGTACTGCCCTATCTCAGATTCAGTGTGGGGTGCAGATGGAGCTGGAGTAGAGGGGAAGTCCTGGAGGTCTTGATCTGCCTCCACATGAGTGGGTGGGTACTGCCCTATCTCAGGAGCAGTGTGGGGTGCAGATGGATCAGAAGTAGATGGGAAGTCATGGAGTCTTGGTTTGCCTCCACATGAGTGGGTGGGTACTGCCCTATCTCAAAATCAGTGTGGGTGCAGACGTTGCAGAGGTAGAGGGGGGAACCTGGCAGTCTTGATCAGCTCTACTGGGGAGGTCTCATGAGTGGGTGGGTACTGTCCTGTCTCAGAGTCAGTGTGAGTTGATGGAGCTTGGTAACCATCATGATGTAGGCAATGGTAGGCCCACAGGATAGAGGGATTACTGGCAGTGACTGGTGAAGTTTGGAAAGGTAGAGTCCATGCCTTTTGGGGCATGAGAGGAGCAGTTTTGTACCAGATGGTCTTGGATAGAGAGTATGCTTGGTCTTGGACAGGTGAACTTGGAGGTCTGGGCACAGGCTGGTGGCTGCATGAATGCTAATAATGTTGGGCATGTTGCAGTCAGCAAGAAGTACATTGTTCAGGATGATCAGAGTCCTGCCATGGCCCTTGATCTTGCCTTCCCTATCTGCTTGCAGAGGATAGGTGGAGAGTCTTGATCTGCCAGCTGCAGCCTAATAGGCTGTGGGAGGTCCTGAATGTCATACAGATGGGAGATGTTACTGGTTGCATGAGAGTGTGCTGCAGTATCTATATCCATTCTGTCTGCAGTACTGCCTGGAAAACTTCTCCATCTTCTATAGTGCATTCATCATCAGCACTTATTTGTCCAAAGAATGCTGTATTAGCCAGGTCAGGTGGCAAGGCAAATGAAACAGACTTGCCTCTGGTTGGTGTTAGCAAATCTCATGGGCTGGAGGTTGTCTTCATCCAGTGCCAGGGACAGGAAGTTGTGTTCTTCACCCTCACTGTCAGAGTTTGAGGTGGACTGATCACCATCAGCAACGTGGGCATGGCGTCCCCTGCTTGGGTATCTTCTTAGACGCCTCCTGTCTTGTACTGGTCTTCTTGGGGGTCTTCTTGTCGTCAGGATCCTTGTCATCTCCTGATCTGTTCTTGGAGGTGACTTAGATCCATGGTCAGCATCATCTGAGTCAGCTGGCCTGAAAGCCAGGTCAGTGTCCTCACTGGTGCAGTCTCTGGAGCTATGGCCTATTCCCCCACAGTTCCAGCAGATCATCTTCTTGTAGGAGATAGTCCTATCTCTGAATGGGAGGTGCTTGCTGTTGAATGCTTCCTGGCCCTGTAAGCTGCAGCTGCCATCTAAGCCTCTTCAGGAGATGGTGCAGGGTCAACTTGCTTCACTAAGCACCAGTTGAAGAGGGCACTTAGGAGCATAGCAAAGGTGGTGACAGCTGTGGGGTTGAATTGATTGATATACCCATCATATTCAGGCGGGAGTTCAGTCCCTTGACAATAAGGTTGAGAAAGGTGCTGTAGAAACGATGTGGGTGCCTTGAATCTTGGGAATCTGAGAATACATATCAGCTGCCCTAGAGAGGTATGTCTGCAGGGATTCAGTGGAAGTAATACGTATTCCCATTATGGCAGTCAGGGTGGTATGCTCTAGCCTGCTGCCTTCCTCAGAGTACAGGGCATCCAGAAACCTGAAAGCTCTAGTGGCCATATCTGTGTTAGCATGAATGGCCTGCTGGATGGGATCTGATACATGATCTATGATGATCTTGAAGCTTGTTGTTCTTACAGGTGGAGATCCTGGTGGGGACACCATGAGCCGGAACAGCTGGATCAGCACCCGCAACAACAGGGTAAGTAAAGTCATCAGCAGGGTAACCATCAGAGTCGGCAGGCTCGCCAGCGACCACCGCCTGTTGGCAGTCGAAAGCAATTACATTACATTACATTACATTACATGTTAAAGTCTACTTGACACCGCGAGGGTGTATGAGACTCTGTGCTTTAAACAAAAAGAAAAAGCACCCACAAAGCAAAAAACCCCATTACATCAGGGGTGTGTCGAGGACAAACAAACCAAACTCCCAACCACCGTTTTGGTGGCGGAGGTATTAAACCCCTTAGAGCCGGACCCAGATCTCAACCACTTACAGTGGCGGAGGTAAGAAGCTAACAAATGAGAAGTCACAAGAAGAAGAAAAAAAGGGATGACAAATTACGGTGCCACCAAGCAGTCCAGGGCTTCCTGTCTTGCTCTTCTACAACTAGAAAGATAGTCGGCTAGGTTGCTCCAAAAAGACTTAGTGCCATTTCCATTCATAAAGGTTCTGAATGTGGAATCGCAGAATTCCACATTCCATACGGTTAAGTTGGTATCCTCATGGACATGCCTATAAATATCTGTAAACAGCTTCTGGTAGCGGAGGCGAATACCATTATAAAAAGGGCACTCAAACATATGCATTTCATCCTCAGGTTTTTGGAACCCACACATTTGACAGTGTCTCATTGAGCGAGGGATGTGTGCTCTATCCACCACCCTCATTCTTTCTGTGTTCAGCCAATGGGAACCCATTCTAAACTGTGCTATATAACGAATCTGATCCTGCTTATGTAAGGCGGATGTAAAGGGAATCAAGCCATTCTCATCATTGCTGTTGGCTGCGAACCATTTTTGGTATCGGAGGCGTTTAAAGCCAACCCTTCTCTCATCTGGGATGTCTCTAACTGCATTGGTGTCACTTGGGTACTTAAACCTCCATGACTCAAAAACTTCAGACATAATACCTTCGACATCGACAGCCTCCAAAATGTTGATGTTTTTACTGGATCCTAGCTTGTGGAGAGCACAACGCAAGTCATGAACCCAGCCAGTGTTGGAGTCAAAAGATTCCTCAAGAGCCATTCTAATGAGATCCTCAGGTTCCTTATGTATGGTCTTGTTCCAGAAGCGCAAAGCTTGTTTAAGCCAAGCAAAACACAACGGGTTCTACCCAGCTCTTCCATGATAATATTAGATGTAGTAGATTGGCAAACACCCAACATTTGTTTAAGTATACCTCTATGCCATTTCTCACAAGCATGGTCATTTGAGATAAATGTGTTGTTCAGAATAGAAGGAGCCCACACCTCACAGCCAAAATTCAGGATAGGTTGTACAAGAGAATCAAACAGGTGGGTGGGAATATCAATATTGTATATCTCCATAGTATGGCATCGCCTACGGAGCATGTGGTGTGCCTTTTGGGCCTTAGTGAGCATCCTAGAAAAAGCAGCTTTTGCACGATTGCTTGAGTCACCATCCACAAAGAGGGATCCCAAGTAGATAAAAGATAACTTTGTAGAAAGTTGTGCTCCATCATAGACAAATTTGTAATCAGGATCCATGCGGGCCTCATCACAGAATTGCTTGTTGAAAACGACAATCTCAGTTTTCTTTATATTCACAGCCATCTTAGTAGCCTCACAGAAATCTCTCAGACAGTCAAGCATCGCTTGCATATCTGCCGGGGATTCTGCCATTATAGCTAGGTCATCAGCATAAAGTAACAGTTGCAGAATCTTTCCCCTAAGCTCAGCCCCTACATTTGGGAGCTTGGATTGGAGGAACGATTCAATTCTATCAATGAACAGACCGAATAGGAGTGGGGATAGGGGGTCTCCTTGTTTAACTCCTACAAGGGCAATGACAATGGTATCCCTATCTGATTTGAGGGCGAGAAGGATATTCTGCCTGGCGCAGCGCCAGTTGTAGAGGTTGTTACCGGTGAATATACGTGGAGGTGGCATGGTGAGGTCTTCTGTGTAGGAGTCTTGGCGTTGTAGGTCGGAGTGTTGGGATAGGGGGAGTTACGAGGGCGGGGCAGGGGAAGAGGGGATGGAGTGTGTGTGGGAATCGGCGATCCAAAAGGGATCCAGCGGATTACCGGGGGTTGAACGTTGCCAAGCGGCAATGTTCGACGACAGAAGCTTCTCTTAAGCTGGGGTCGTAGACAAATTGATAGTCTGAGATCAATACAGCACTGTGTGGGTCTCGGTGAGGGCGTCGTCCTATACTCACTTCATAGATTTCGGTGACTTGTGGTCGCTCTTGCTTGCTCCAGTCGTAGGACGCAGTGGCAGATCCAAGGAGTCTTGGTAGGAAGCGGCAGGCGGAGCAGCGGGAAGTAGGATCCGCACAGGGAGTCCAGGTGCTTAGTTAAATTCGGGCCTTCGACAAGTCAGAGGGGAACTGAATCCGAACGCGGAAATCAGCGGCTGTTCTTCGTTAGCGTCTAAAGATGGCGCACATAACCTGTGAATGTAAGATTGTTACAACGGCATAGGCTCGATAGAGGAGAAGATGCTATTAAGCGCAACAGGCGCAATCATATAGAATAGAGATGTGTACTGCAGGGTACTGCAGCAGTAGCCATGGATCTGGTGAGCAGGGCCATACCAATGCTCAGTGCATTTGGCATCAACGTCCAACTTGATGACCAAGCATTACCCTCCCACAGACGCCAAAACCCCCAGCAAGGTATGTGGCCGCCAGGTTCTTCCCAGTGCACCATAGGCACAGGATTTGGACATACCGCTTTCTACTGTGCGAATCTATCGCCATATGCATCAACAATCCACAACTGCGCCAACTGTGGTGGATCTGAGCATCGTGAAGGTCAGTGTACTAGCTGTCAGAGACCGAGCAGCCCGTCCCTTGCAGTGCACGACGACAAGCTGACAGAGGTCTGTGTCAACTGCAATGGCAGAGGACACTATGGGAAGCAGTGCTTCTCATCCACTCCAGTGGACCCTACAGACACAACCTGTACAGCCTGTGGAGGATATGGGCATCTAGATTCAATCTGCCCAAACCCCTGCCAGAAGACCCCCATTATGGAATCTCCACCAGACAGCTCTGGAGACAACTCTGGAGACGAAGATACCACTGGTGAGAAATCTGATACCACTGACTCTGAGCTAGGAAAGTGCCCCTCCACTCATGAGACCTCCCCCAGTGACCTATCTTCTTGTTTCCATGGTCACTGGTGTTTAACTACAGACACCATCTACCACATGACCTCAAATGCTGACTGCCTCATTAGGGTAACACCCCTCAACCCGCCTGTATCAATCATCCCACCAGGCTCCACAGCACCAGTTATCTGCTCCTATTCTGGCACAGCAGTACTCCAGGGTATAGGACTTGTGGTGACACTTCTAGATGTCCTCCTTGTGCCCGTGTCTAACTCCTTCAACCTCATCAGTGCCCCTGCCATCTGCGCCTATGATGATGACATACAAATCCACACTGACTCTTGTACTGCACAGATTGAACTGCCCTACCAGCATGGAGATGGCATGATCTGCTACACCATTGGCCTGAAGTGCTCCATATCATCAGCCAGCGGCCTCTACACCACAAGTCTGTATCAGCCATCACCGTCTGACCACCCAGACAATGACCTCCCTGATGACCCCTGGTACCTTGAACCCTACACCATGGTCCATCATTTGGCTCCAGTAGGAAAGTCAAAGTGGAAGCAACGTCTCACATCCTCTTCACCTCCTCCTCTCCCTCCTTCCTCTCCTCCACCTCCTCCACCCCCTCCTCCTCCCCCTCCATCTCCCCCTCCTCCTCCAACTCCTCTTCCCCCATCTCCACCACCACCTCCTCCTCTTCTCCCTCCCCCTCCTCCTCCTTCTGTCTCTAATCCTGAACTCCTACCAACCCTGTCCGATGAAGCATATCTTCACCCTACCCAAAAGAAGAGAAGATCCATAGACAACACCCACAGCCCCGTTACCTGCTGGAACTGTGGTGGATATGGCCATACTTCAGTTGTCTGCTCTAGCCCTATCACCAATCTTGCATTTAGAGCACCCAAAGTACCAATCCCTATTCCCCACCCACAGGCCCCAACTGAGGAAGATCTCAACGGTTTCATTCAGAGTTTTCTGGAACAACTTACTACCCCTGCAACACTCACTGACTCTAACAAAATCCTGCAAGCACCCCCAGGATTTCCACCAGAGCCCCTGGACTGGCCAACAGTCCAGGACCTGCCAAAAACATGGGCAGAATGTTGCAAAGCAGCTGGCTTCACTATACCCCCCATCCTTCCACCCCAACCTACTGTCCCTACCAGGAAAACCAGGTCAGCAACTAAAAAGACAAATGCAGATGCAACCAAAATTCTTGGCCACCTGACTAAAATGCATGCCACCTTAACCCACATGTACCACAGTGTCATCATTGCCCTTCAGACCAACAATGCATCCCCTCCCCAGCCCAAGCAGCCAGTAACACCTGACAAACCCCTCCAAACAACCACCAGTGCACAAACCATCTACAAACCAGTTGGCATCACAGACTTCCACCCTCCCCCCCCTTCCTCACCAGATGACTTTGAACCTGATGACATCCCTAACAACAGTAATGCATGTAGGCTCAGCTTCCAGTCCCTAGTAGGAACTCACCCAGGACACTACCCACTAGGTGAACTTATCACCATCCTGGAAAACATATGTCAACAATCAACCGTCCCACCTCAACTCCTGGTCAACATGTTCAGAGCCCCCATGTACCAAATCATCACAGCATTTTTTGCACTCTACCCATCCATCAGATCCCTGCCCAATTCAATCTGGTCCACATCAGACATGCCCAAACACCCAGCCTCCATCATTGCCCCCCTCCACCTGCACACAAAAAGTTTGGCCACTCTAGTCCACCAGTATGACACCTGCTCCCCACACATCAAGGACCAACTCAAATGGACCATCTGTCTCCAGGCTGCCCTTGTTAATGCATACTCAACTGCAACTCACAGACAGCCAGGCATACTCCTACAATCCTACCAGATCAGAGTTGATAATGAACCAAGTCCATTTCTCATCTATATTGATGAGATCATCCTTCCCTGGAACCACCAAGACTATTTCATCCTCAACATGTTCCCACCTGAGTTCCACCCACGTCCTACTGCTGACCTGTGGGATGACTTCCACCAGTGCATCACCAAGAGGCTCAAGCAAGATGGATTCCACCAAGTGCCATACTTCCCAGGCACCCAAGAACAGGACCCAGCAGACCCAGCATAAATGGCACTGGCACAAGATCTATTGCATGATAAATACCTTATCATAGGGGGGAATATCCAGACTTGTGCTCCTAGATTGATACTGACTTCACCACATAGGTGCCCCTGCCATTGAAACGGTTAATATCTAACCACCAGACCAAGCAACACTTTATAGATGATAATGGAAGTACCTCATAATGTCCTTCCTACAGACTGACAGTTATGACCCTGCGGGGGATGTCTACCTTAAAAGTTGTTTTACCTCATATGGCCAAATACATGATTGCCACCTAGCTTCTCCTCTGCCTGAACATTGGCTGCACCTTCCTGGCAGCTCCACAGCTGGAATCCAGTCCTATTTGATAATAGATGACCTGTACTGCCACTGGCCTCTGTTCTCCTCTGAGTGTACTTGCACATGCCTTACAAGCCAATCACCACTCTGATTCAGATTGGCCAGTCAGAAGCCTTTGCCCTTGTGCTTCCTTTACATTACATTACATTACATTACATGTTAAAGTCTACTTGACACCGCGAGGGTGTATGAGACTCTGTGCTTTAAACAAAAAGAAAAAGCACCCACAAAGCAAAAAACCCCATTACATCAGGGGTGTGTCGAGGACAAACAAACCAAACTCCCAACCACCGTTTTGGTGGCGTAGGTATTAAACCCCTTAGAGCAGGACCCAGATCTCAACCACTTACAGTGGCGGAGGTAAGAAGCTAACAAATGAGAAGTCACAAGAAGAAAAAAAGGGATAATAAATTACGGTGCCACTAAGCAGTCCAGGCTTCCTGTCTTGCTCTTCTACAAGTAGAAAGATAGTCGGCTAGGTTGCTCCAAAAAGACTTAGTGCCATTTCCATTCATAAAGGTTCTGAATGTGGAATCGCAGAATTCCACATTCCATACGGTTAAGTCGGTATCCTCATGGACATGCCTGTAAATATCTGTAAACAGATTCTGGTAGCGGAGGCGAATATCATTATAAAAAGGCACTCAAACATATGCATTTCATCCTCAGGTTTTTGGAACCCACACATTTGACAGTGTCTCATTGAGCGAGGGATGTGTGCTCTATCCACCACCCTCATTCTTTCTGTGTTCAGCCAATGGGAACCCATTCTAAACTGTGCTATATAACGAATCTGATCCTGCTTATGTAAGGCGGATGTAAAGGGAATCAAGCCATTCTCATCATTGCTGTTGGCTGCGAACCATTTTTGGTATCGGAGGCGTTTAAAGCCAACCCTTCTCTCATCTGGGATGTCTCTAACTGCATTGGTGTCACTTGGGTACTTAAACCTCCATGACTCAAAAACTTCAGACATAATACCTTCGACATCGACAGCCTCCAAAATGTTGATGTTTTTACTGGATCCTAGCTTGTGGAGAGCACAACGCAAGTCATGAACCCAGCCAGTGTTGGAGTCAAAAGATTCCTCAAGAGCCATTCTAATGAGATCCTCAGGTTCTTTATGTATGGTCTTGTTCCAGAAGCGCAAAGCTTGTTTAAGCCAAGCAAAACACAACGGGGTTCTACCCAGCTCTTCCATGATAATATTAGATGTAGTAGATTGGCAAACACCCAACATTTGTTTAAGTATACCTCTATGCCATTTCTCACAAGCATGGTCATTTGAGATAAGTGTGTTGTTCAGAATAGAAGGAGCCCACACCTCACAGCCAAAATTCAGGATAGGTTGTACAAGAGAATCAAACAGGTGGGTGGGAATATCAATATTGTATATCTCCATAGTATCTCCTTATGCATCAGATATTTATTTTCACTCTAGACTCCCTTCCCTAGAACCTCCTAATTCCAGGGATTCTTGTATATCAAGAATACCAGGAATTGGGGGGGATGTTATAGACCGGTTCTCCCGGCTTAGCTAGAGTATCTTGGGGCGCCAGGCCTTCCGCCTGGAAGCTTCCATAGTAGTGCCTCCACCCGTTAGGGCCGGCACCTACCGGTGGCAGTACCCTGAGGTACTGTCGCCTTTTCCCTTCTTATACCTAGCTTGCCGCCTGGCATGCTATCACGATTGTAAGCTTAGTACCTTTCGACATTTCCCTGTAACAGTCCTCACGAGATAATACTCCGGAAAGCTAAAGCAGGCAACACGGTACCAGGAGGGAAAGGTACCGGTGTGCATTATGCCGACTCAGAGACTGATATATAAATCAGTCAATAACACACAGAAGCTTCAACGTAGCACCCCAAAGTCACTAAGTTACTTCCGGTAATGTAGTGCTTAACAAGAAAAGTCCAAGACAGTTACGCAACACGGGAAGTGTGGTGTCGCGTAACTGGAAAGGCCGAAGCCAGGGTTTATGAGATAGTTAGGGCCAAGGTGACAAACACGTAAACAACTAGCAAAATGGGGAACCATGATAGCTCCGCCCCCTGAACTTGAACTTGGTTACATAGCTTCAGCCAGAAATGTCGCTGCTAGCCGTTTTCTGCAGTAAAAATAAAAAGGGTTCACGTAGATCAGCCTGGGGGGGGGGGGGGGGGGGGGGGGGGCTTCGCCCTAAAACCTACATGTAACCAAGTTCAATCGACCGCTCAGTGTAGTGATGGATGCGTGCGCTATATTCCCAGATCTAGCAATAGTTATCTTCTTACTTGCTGCCGTAAATTGATTAGTTAATTGCTAGTTCTGACAGCCTCCAGCCTGCCCACTGTCTGCACGGGTGCCCCCCCCCCCCCCCCCCCCCCCCCCCCCGGGGGGGGGCACTACCGGAGTGGTGTAGTGCCGTGGAGTGGTGTAGTGCCGTGGAGTGCCGTGTAGTGCCGTGTAGTGCCGTTATGTAAACAGAGTGCTGCAGTACCGTAATGTAAACAGAGTGCTGCAGTACTATTATGTTCTTCGGAGTGGTGTAGTGCCGTTATGTAGTCAGAGTGCTGTAGTACTGTTCTGTTCTTAGGAATGGTGTAGTACCGTTATGTACTCAGGACAGCTGCAGTACTGTTCTGGACTCGGGAGTGCTGCGGTACTGTTTTGTAGTCAGAGTGCTGTAGTACTGTTCTGGATTGGGAGTGGTGCAGTACCGTTATTTAAACAGAGTGCTGTAGGACCGTTATATAGACAGAGTTATTTAAACAGAGTGCTGCAGTACCGTTCTATACTCAGGAGTGCTGCAGTACTTTTCGGTATGAAGGAGTGCTGCAGTACCGTTATGTAGTCAGGAGTGGTTAAGCACCGCTCTGTACTGCAGACAGTGAGCAGCCTGAGGTCTGTCAGGCAATACAATCCAACCAACTGTGAAAATACGGTAGTGATTTGTTCGCGTTCACCCATTCCTGACATTTTGTTTTTTACTGCCCAAGACGGCGAGCAGCCAAATTGCTGACTGAAGCTATGTAACAGAGTTCAAGTTCAAGTTCAACCAACTGTGAACTAACATAATGAAGCACAATTAGTGTTATTTTCTGGGGCCTAAGTTGGCTACATGGACGCGCACAACCTCGAATGGCCAAGTGCAGTAGTGCAGGTTTGTTCAGGTCGCTGCGTCCTCCGTCGCAGACGCAACGTCAAATGGTCTGTTGCATTGCAGGACGCAATATGGGGAGGGTCCGTTGACCAGAAGGAAGGTTCCGTTGCGTCGCAGGACGCAGGCTATACAATTAGTTGCGTCTCAGGCAGCATAGCTGGGGGACCTCCTGAAGTACGCTGCTCACTGCTGTAGTGTAGTGTACATTTTGCACTATACAAGTGGGGATATTGCTCTCTCTTGTGTACATGTAAGGTGGTGGCGATGGTGGAAATGGTGATGGTTTGCATGTCACGATGGGACAAATACGTCAATTGCAGACTAAAGGACTCTAGTACGGTACGAGGCGGAGGTTAAGGGGGCCAGCCTGTTTGCTTGAACTGGGGCCAACCACCAATATGCAGGGTGTGTGGTGGTGGTGGTGGTGGTGGTGGGGGGGCTGTTATCCCCCTGAAGGAGGGTTTAGGGACTGTTCCACGTGTCGCCTGCACGCGACAATGGACTGTAATGAGACAGTGGCATGTGTGTGAAGTTTGTTGCAGAGCTTGAGGGCGGCTATTTTGGAGAATATAATGAATGCACTTCGATTTAGAAAGATTAGAGACATGTCCTTTACTAGTTATGCCTCCTTGGCTCCGCCTCTAACGACTATGTCAGGGAGCTTGTCTGCCCTAGTTGACAGGGGTAGTGGTGAATGTTCGTCTGGTTGTATACTGCAGGCAGTTAGACGCCTGGAGAATCATGTTATGCAATCTTGTATCGATTCATCTTCTTCCTTTTCCATGTGCTTGGGTCAGTGGAGACAAATTCTAACAGATGCATGTTCTTTGAAAGAACTATGGCAATACATTCAATCGTAAACATCAAGTCATGCGGTGAATGTTCGTTTGGTCGAGGGTTGGTTTGGTGGGTGGTTGGTTGGGTTTGGGCGGGTTTGGGCTAACCTTCGGCTAACCCCCTTTGACGCGGCAGGTTAACGTCAAACCAAACCCAAACCTGTTCCGTGAAAAAAAAGTAGGTCCCTCGTATGGAACAACCAAAGTGCGCCTACTCATTTGTAGGAGTGGCAACGTCATTCTTACTGAATCCTCAGTGTCGCAGGTTTGTGTCGGGAGACCCACCTGCTGCGGCGAAATTACTTTCACAACCGGTCACAACTAAAAATAAGTGGGACGGGGACATGTGCTCATCAGGCTGGTTTAGGGGGATCCCCAAATCTGCTTTTCGAGACGCAGCCTGTTACAAAATTTGCTTCTCGAGAAGCAATCGATTTCAAAATCTGCACCTGCGTCTCTACGGACCCCCCAAATCTGTTTCTGTGATGCACCCAGACCCTCTGAGATGCAACGGACCCTCACGGCGACTATAGCTAGCTCCAGCTTACGCTGTGGTGTCCTTAAAATCACGTCCTGTGAGTAACTGTATTACACGGATGTAACAATTTCAATTTCAACGGACCCTTTGAAGTCTGCGTGTGCGACGCAAGACGCAGTGTTCTGAACAACCCTGGTGCTCACCACCCGCGCTCGAAGACAGACAGTTGGGCGGGAGCGTCCATTTATGGCCCCTAGTCAGCCAGTCAGACGGGGGCAGCCACTCATCACCCCCACACAAAGACAGACAGTTGGGCGGGAACGTCCATTTATGGCCCCTACATAGGGTCGGCTAGTCAGCCGGGGGCAGCCACTCATCACCCCCGCATGTAGTCAGGCAGGCGAATGGAACAGCCATTTATGGCCCCTACATTGAGTCAGCCAGTCAGCCGGGGACAGCCACTCATCACCCCCGCATGTAGTCAGACAGGCGAATAAAACATCCAAGTACTACCCCTTCTTAAGTGATGTGGGGTTGAGGTGGGTTGGGTTGGGTTGGGGTAGGGTGGGGTAGGGTGAGGTTGAGGCACCCCTACATAGAGGCAGCCAGTCCGCTAAGGACAGCCACTCATCACCCCCGCGTGTAGTCAGACAGGCGAATAAAACATCCAAGTACTAACCCTTCTTAGGTGATGTGGGGTTGAGGTGGGGTGGGGTGGGGTGAGGTTGAGGCACCCCTACATCGAGTCAGCCAGTCAGCTGAGGACAGCCACTCATCACCCCGCATGTAGTCAGACAGTAAAATAAAACATCCAAGTACTACCCCTTCTTAAGTGATGTGGGGTTGAGGTGGGTTGGGTTGGGTTGGGTTGGGTTGGGTTGGGGTTGGGGTGGGGTGAGGTGAGGTTGAGGCACCCCTACATAGAGTCAGCCAGTCAGTCAGCCAGGGACAGGCACTCATCACCCCCGCATGTATTCAGACAGGCGAACGGGACTCCTATCTTTCTTGTCCCTCTCGTCCTCACTGCTGCTGCTACTGCTGCTCCCAGAGGAGTCGCTATCACTGCTGCTACCGCTGCTGTCGCTGCTATCTCTTCGCCTCTTTTTCTTCTTGCTCTTGGACTTCTTCTTTTTCTTCTGCAATCAACAACAAGGTGTGATGGTTCATGTGGAAATGTGTGCGCTTGCGTTTGTGCTTGTGTGTGTGTGTTGGTATGTGTGTGCGTGCGCCTGTTTGTGTGTGTGCGTGTGTGTGTTGGTATGTGTGCGTGAATTTGCATGTGCGAGTGTGCGTGTGTGTGCATGTTTGTGTTGGTACTTGCGCTTGTGTGTGTGTGTGTGTGTGTGCGTGCGTGTGCGCCTGTCTGTGTGTTAGGACGTATCATCGTATGTGTGTGTTTGTATGCATGTGTGTGCACCTCTTTGTGTTTGTTTTGGTACGTGTGCGTGTGTGTGTTGGTATGTGTGTGTGTATGAGTGTGCAAGCCTGTTTGTGTTGGTACGTGTGTGTGTTGGTATGTGTGTGCGAGTTTGTGTGTGAGTGTGTGCACCTCTTTGTGTTGGTCCGTGTACGTGCGTGCGTGCGTGCATATTTGCATTGGTATGTGTTCGTGTGTGTTGGGAAGTACCAACGCATGAATGTGTTTGTATGCATGTGTGTATGTGTGTGTGTGCGCTTGCGTTTGTGGGGGCTAGATGCATCTTACATACGTAGGGATCGGCATATCATATGATGTTGGCCAAAGGTGAGTATGATATCAAATGATATCATACAAATTGCACCATATGATATTGTATTTAAATGGTAACTTTAGCCCAGTCAGACTACCGGCATCATATGATATCATATGACGTCAAATTGCCGTTCCCTATACATACGACTTCAGGGACAAAGCAGGATGAGGACAGGAAATAAACAAACCAGAGGGACAAGGAAGTCCTGAAAAACAAACTAAGCCCAAGAGAGTGGGCTGAAACTACTTCAATGTGAGATGGGCTGCGAACCGCTACGCCACAAAACATGGAGACGTCACTTATCACAACAGAGCAACCCACGTTGTCAGTGCACCAACACATACTCACCACTCAATGGTAGAGGTCGTTAAAACGATGCAGGTGCGGGGTTCGAATTCCTACGGGTGCGCTTAGGTGCTCGTGGTCCCTGTCAACCACCATGGTAGCTTTGCCCAGGTATAGTAGCCAGTTCCATACTGCCAAAAACAGGGCTCCCTTAATACCACGCCCTACCAACCCATATACCCATCCACCCACACCCACATATCCACCCATCCACCCATTCATCCACCACATCCAACCACACTCATACTTACCCTTTCCCCCACCCATACATCCCCCCCCAATATACCCCCCCCCACCACCACCACCACAAAAAAAAGACCCCCCCCCATCACCCATACCACCCACCCATCCCCATCCCACCCACCTTAATACCACGCCCTACCAGCCCATATACCCATCCACCCACACCCCACATATCCACCCATCCACCCATCCATCCACCACATCCAACCACACCCATACCCACCCTTTCCCCCACCCATACATCCCCCTCCCCCCCCCCCCCCCCCCCACACACACACACAAAAAAGACCCCCCCCCCCCCATCCAACCATACCACCCACCCATCTCCATACCCACCCACCTTAATACCACGCCCTACCAACCCATATACACATCCACCCACACCCACATATCCACCCATCCATCCACCACATCCAACCACACTCATACCCACCCCCCACCCATACATCCCCCCCTAATGTAGCCCCACCCCCACCCCATACCCCCACCCATACAACCTTAATACCACGCCCTACCAGGCGTTACCAACACATACTCACCACCTTGGTAAGCACTACAGCTGTGTTGTTTTTTTGCGTTACCAACACATACTCACCACCTTGGTAAGCACTACAGCTGTGTAGTTTTTTGGCGTTACCAACACATACTCACCACCTTGGTAAGCACTACAGCTGTGTAGTTTTTTTGCGTTACCAACACATACTCACCACCTTGGTAAGCACTACAGCTGTGATGTTTTTTTGCGTTACCAACACATACTCACCACCTTGGTAAGCACTACAGCTGTGATGTTTTTTTGCGTTACCAACACATACTCACCACCTTGGTAAGCACTACAGCTGCGATGTTATGTTATGTTATGTTTTCAAACTGCAAGTGGGTTTTTCCTAGCTTTATGGTGGAAGGTCTCCTCCAGGGACAGCATTTTAGTGCTTTATATAGCTTTTTACAGCTTTTTGTAGCTGTTAGAGGCCGTTTAGGGCAAAATAAAACTTTTATTACTTTTATATAGCAATTATATCGCTGAAACGGGGTCAAAACTAGCGATCGCTATTTATAGCGGGAAAAATCCCTGATCTGCAGGAACCCACCTTGTCCTTGTCTTTGTCCTTCTTCTTTGATTTTTCCTTGTCCTTGCTTTTCCCTGCGAAACAAAAAGTGGGTTTCACTTGCATCCACAGAAGTTTTGGTTCTCATTTACGCCCACTAAAAGTGATTCTCATTAAAACTCACACAAGTTTTGGTTCATATTTACACCCACTAAAAGTTATTCTCATTTACACCCACACAATTTTTGGTATTCATTTACACCCACTATAAGTGGATTTCATTTACACCCACGAATTGTTTGGTTGTCAATCACACCCACTAAAAGTGGTTCTCATTTACACCCACGCAATTTTTGGTCCTCATTAACACCCACTAAAAGTGGTTTTCATTTCCACACACACAATGTTTGGTTCTCATTTACACACACGAATTGTTTGGTTCTCATCTACACCCACTAAAAATGATTCTCATTTCTACCCACGCAATTTTTGGTTTTCATTTAAACTCATAAAAAGTGGTTTTCAATTCCACCCACGATTATTTTGGTTCTCATTTACACCCCGAATTGTTTGGTTCTCATCTACACCCACTAAAAGGGATTCTCATTTCCACTCACGCAATTTTTGGTTTCATTTACACTAACAAAAGTGGTTTCATTTCCACCCACGATTTTTGTTGGTTCTCATTTACACCCCGAATTTTTAGTTCAGAGGGTACCAGTCATCTAACAGACAACGGCCTCAAGGACAAGTCCTAAACAGCGTCGCAAGCGACGCGGAAAATTGGCGGAGTGTGTTGGCAACGGAGCGAAAGGTGGCAACGATGGAGCTGACCGAAGCGAGGTAGTAACGCGACAGTTGGCTGACGTGTCGGGCAAGTTTCAAGTTGTTTTTCAATCGGACAGACGGACAAATGGGTAAACATAGGGGCTCCCGCCCCCTTGATGAGGGGGCTCCGCCAATAATGCTCCACGCGTCCTCCGGTTGATGCCCAGGCATCATGCAAATGCCAGTGCACGTGCAAATGCAAACAGAATCCTGAACAGACACACACACACACACCTGGGACAGAAGCATGAGTGCCTCCCTGCGCACTGTCTCGTCTGGCGAGCACAGCATGGCCAGGCCAAAGCCCTCCAGGCGCAAATGCAGGATCAGACATACATACATACATATGTGCATACATACATACATACATACATTCAAACATACGTACATACATACATACGTACATACATACATTTGAATGGGCAGAACAATACACGGTGAGCAGTGCAACGTGAGCCAAAAAAAATGAGTGAATCCTGGAGGAGCAGACATAGAGATGTACATGCATTTGAATGGGCAGAGCAATACACGGTGAGCGGTGCATCGTGAGCCCCCCAAAATGATTGAATCCTGGAGGAGCATACATACATACATACATACATTTAAATGAGCAGAACAATACACAGTGAGCAGTGAAAAGTGAGCCTAAACATAGACATAGATATAGATACACAGACATAGACATAAATACACAGGCATAGATATAGATACACAGACATAGATATAGATATACAGACATAGATATTAAGATATAGATACGCAGACATAGATATAGATACAAAGACATAGATAGATACACAGACATAGATACATAGATATAGAAACGGCATTATCACTCACGTTTACGTTTTTTATCCTTATCCTTCTTTATTTTCTTGTCTTTAACATGGTTGATCCCCTTCCCCATTCGCCTGGCTCGATCAGCATCCAGCTGCTGACGGTACTCCACTGGAATCAGAAAGCGGCGGGTGGGAGGGAGAAGTTAGCCATGCTCAGGTCACGTGGGTGGTGGTGTGTGGTGGTGGTTGGGTAGGGGAGGTGGTGGGGGTGGTGGGGGGGTGGGGTGGTGGTGGGAGTATGAAGGTGGTGGTGGTGGTGGGGGTTATTTTTAAGCTTGGGTTTGGTTATGGGTGTGGCTGATCAGTATCCAGCTGATTGACGGTACTCCACTGGAATCGGAAAGCGGCGGGCTTGGGAGGGAGAAGTTAGCCATGCTCAGGTCACGTGGGTGGTGGTGGTGTGGTGGTTGGTTGGTAGGGGAGGTGGGTGGACTGGGGGGTGGGGTGGGGTGGGGAGTATGAAGGTGGTGGTGGGAGTGGGGGTTATTTTTTTAGCTTGGGTTTGGTAATGGGTGTGGCTTGATCAGTATCCAGCTGATGACGGTACTTCCATGGAATCGGAAGGCCACGGGGTGGGGCGGGAGAAGTTAGTCATGGGCAGGTCATGTGGTGGTGGTGTTATGGTGGTGCGGTGGGGGAGGCGGTGGTGAGGTGTAGTGGGGTGGGTACGGGATGCCAACAAACAACGGTCGGTGTGGTGGGGGTTGGATACGGGATGGTGGTGTGGTGGGCATGGGGGTTGCTGTTTCTGGCTTTTATATTTTTTTAGCTTGGGTTTGGATATGGGTGTGGCTTGATCAGTATCAGCTGCTGGCGGTACTTTTTGTTCCACTGAAATCAGAAAGCTACGGACGGTGGGAGGGAGAAGTTTAGCCATGCTCAGGTCACGTCGGGAGCGTGGGGGTGGGGGTAGTGGTGAAGGGTTGGGTAGGGGAGGTGGTGATGTGTGGTGGTGGGTGGTGGTGTGGTGGGGGGAGTATGAAGTGGTGGTGGTGGTTGGTGGTGGTGGTGTGGGTGGTTGTGGGTGGGGGGAGTATGAAGGTGTGGTGGTGATGGTGGTGGGGGGTGGGTGTGGTGTGGGGGGAGTATGAAGGGTGTGTGGTGGTGTGGTGGTGTGGGGTGGTGTGGGTGGGGAGTATGAAGGTGGTGGTGGAGTGGTGTATGGGAGTGGGCGTGGTGGGGTGGGGGGAGTATGAATGTGGTGGTGGTGGTGGTGGTGGTGGTGGGGTGGTGTGGGGTGGGTGGAGGACGTATGAAGGTGGTGGTGGTGATGGTGGTGGTTGGGGTGGGGGGAGTATGAAGGTGGTGGTGGGAGTGGGGGTTATTTTTTAGCTTGGGTTTTGGTAATGGTGTGGCTTGATCAGTATCCAGCTGATGACGGTAACTGTGTGACTCCTTCCACTGGAATCGGAAAGCCCACGGGATGGGAGGGAGAAGATAGACATGCGCAGGTCACGTGGGTCGGTGGTGGTAGTGGTGTGGTGGTGGAGAGGCTGTGGTGTGTGGTGGGGTGGTGGTGGGTGGTGTTGTAAGGGTAGGTGTATGTGTACGGGATGGCGGTGGCGGTTGGTCGTGGGGGTTGCTGTTTTGGGGCTTTTATATATTTTAGCTTTGGGGTTTGGTTGGGATGGGTGTGGCTTGATCCAGTATCCAGGCTGCTGACGGTACTCTACTGAAATTAGAAGGCCGCGGGTGGGAGGGAGAAGTTAGACATGCGCAGGTCACGTGGGTGTGGTGGTAGTGGTGGTGCTGTGGGGAGGCGGTGGTGGTGTGGGTGGGTATGGGAGGTGGTGGGGGTTTTGGGGGATACGGGAGGTGGTGGTGGGGTGGGCATGGGTTGCTCGTTTTTTGAAACTTTTACTATTATTTTTAGGCTTGGGTTTGGATATGGGTTGGCTTGAATCAGTATCAGCTGCAGTACTCATGAATTCAGAAAGCTACGGGACGTGGGATGGAAGAAGTTAGCCATGCTCACCAGGTCCACATGCGGGGGTGGGGTGTGGGTGAATGTGGTGGGTGGAGTTGGTGATGGTGGTTGTTGGGGAAAAAAACCTGTGTGGCTAGGTCTGTGGGGGTTGGTGATCCGATCATATTCCAGCTGCTGCGTATGCTCCTTGGGATGGAGTTATAGTGGTGTGTGGGAAGGCGGAGTTAGGAACGGTTGGGTGGTAGCTTTTTAGATCGTGGTGGAATTTTTTAGGTTAAGGATGTATATTCAAGATTTCCATCTTCGCAAAGGAAAATCAGAAATGGTGGTGGTGGGGTGAGTGTTGTAGCACGGGGTGAGTGAATGGTAATTGGTGGTGTTGCGGCGTCAAGTGTTCAGGTTTTCTCAAATTCGGTAAAATGGTGGCAGTAGGTGGGCTTTATGATATGCGGTGGTGGTGGTCTCAGGGTCGGGTAGGTGGTCAGGTCACATGGGGGGTGGGGGTATAGGATGAGGGTCAGGTGTCTGGTTGCTGGGAAGTGAGTATGAATGGTGGTAGGGAGTTGGTGATTGGTGGTGGTGGGGTGTGTGGGTGGGGGCAGAGTATGAAGGTGGTGGTGTTATAGGTGGTTGGTGGTGTGGTCATTCGTGGTGTGGTGTGTGGGGAGTTTTGAATGTAGCGTGGTTTTCGTGATGGTGGTTGTGGTGGTGGGGTGGTGTCGGGTTGGGGGAGTATGAAGTGTGGTGGTGATGGTGGTGTGTGTGGGGTGGTGTGGGGTGGGGGGAGTATGAAGGTGTTGGTGGTGATGGTGGTGGTGGGTGAGTGGGTGTGTGGGGTGGGAGAGAGAGAGAGAGATATGAGTATGAGGTAGGTGGTCGGATGGTTGGGTGGGGGTTATTTTTTTTCTATGGGGTTTGGTTATGGTGTGTGTGGGTGGTGGTGGTGGTGGGGGGTGTGGTAGTGGTGGTGGGTGGGGGAGTGATGCGGTGGCGAGGTGGGGGGTGTGGCTTGGGTTTGGTGGGGAATGGCTGCTTGGGTGGTGTGGTGTGTGGGATCGGCTGCATGAGGGGAGGCGGTTGGTCGGTGGTGGGGTGGTATGGAGAGGTGGTGGCAGTTGGCTAACGGGGCAAGCACCATACCAGCAAGGTGGTGGTCCGGTACGGACTCGAGGGCGCAATCCGCGGCGATTGCACGATCCTTGACTTTCATACATCCAAATATTTAGCTTTGGCTGGATCCATGGCGGCTGTGAGCGCTTCTCAGCAACATACTCAGCTCTAGAGCACCAACCAGGTCACCACCACTGCACATATACCAGAAACCAAGCCTACGGGCCAGCAGGACACAGGGAGCGAGAAACGTTAGCCACATAGCCAGCTCACCCACGCCATGGGCGGTGGGCGCAAGCGTGGGGATTGAAGGCGTTGGGTACGCGCGAGGTGGTGTACCTCGGGTCGGTCCACGCTGGGTGTGTGGGGTGGGCCGGGAGTATGAACGTGGTCCAGGTTCACAGGTACGGTGGTGGTTGTAGCCAACGCGTGATGCTAAGAGTGTGGGGAAGATATGAAGGGTGGTACGGTGGTGTGGTGATGGGTGGGGTGGTGTGGGTGGGGAGAGATGAAGGTGGTCCTCGGTGATGGTGGTGGTAGCCAGGGTGGTGTTGGTAGTGGGGGGAGTATGAAGGTGGTGTTGGTGGATGGTGGTGGTGGTGGTTGGGTGGTGTGGGGTGGGGGGAGTATGAAGGTGGTGGTGGTGATGGTGGTGGTGGTGGGGTGCAGTGTGGGTGTATGAAGGTTGTGATAGGTGGTGATGTGTGGTGTGGTCGGTGTGGGGTGGGGGGTGTATGGAAGGTGGTCGGTGGTGGTGTGGGTTTATATTTTACTTGGGTCTTGGTTATGGGTGTGGCTTGATCTTCAGTATCCAGCCTAGCTGGCGGGTACTCACCCGCAAATCAGAAAGGCCGCGGGACTAGGAGGAGAAGTTAGACACAGCGCGTACGTGGGTGGTGGTGGTATTGGTGGTGGTGGTGGGGGAGGCTGTGGGTGGTATTGGTGTGGTGGTGGGTGGGTTGCTGGATGCTCTGGTGGCGGTGGTGGGGGTTGCTGTTTGGCTTTTATATATTCTTTAGCTTGGCGTTTGGTTTATGGGTGTGGCTTGATCAGTATCCAGCTGCTGACGGTACTCTACCTGAAATCCAGAAGGGCCGCGGGGTGGGAGGGAGAAGTTGAAAAACATGCGCAGGTCACGTGGGGTTGGTGGTGGTAGTGTGGGCTGTGGGGGAGCGGTGGTGGTGGGTTGGGGTGGGGTATGGGAGGTGGTGGTGGTTGAGGGGAACTGGATGGTGGTGGTGGTGGTGGGCAATCGGGGTTGCTGGTTTGACTTTCTATATTTTTAGCTTGGGTTATGATATGGTGTTGGCTGATCAGTATCCAGCTGTGCGGTACTCCACGCTGAAATTCAGAAAGCTACGGGGTGGGAGGGAGAAGTTAGCCATGCTCAGGTCACATGGGCGGGTTGGGCAGGGGTTAGTGGTGACAGGGTGGGTAGGGGAGGTTGATGGTGGTGGTGGGGTGGTGTGGGGTTGGGGGAGTATGAGGTGGTGTTGGTGGCTCGGCTGGGTGGTGTGCGTGTGGGGGGCAGTATGGAAGGGGTGGTGGTGATGGTTGGTGGTGGTGGTGTGGTGTGGCGGGAGTATGAAGGTGGTGGTGGTGTGGTCAGTGGTGGGGTGGCTGTGGGGAGTGTGGGGGGATATGAAAGTGGGGTGGTTGGTCGTCGGGGCTTGGGTGGTTCCGGTGTTGGGAGGAGTATGAAGGTGTGTTGGTGATGGTGGTGGTGGTTGTGGAGGTGGTGTGGGGTGGGGGGGAGTATGAGCTGGTGGTGGTGGTGGTGGTGGTGGTGGGGTGTTGTGGGGTGGGGGGAGTATGAAAGGTGTGTGGTGGTGATGTGTGGTGGGGGGTTGTGGGGTGGGGGGAGTATGGAAGGTGGTGGTGTGGTGGTGGTGGTGGGGTTCATTTTTATCTTGGTTTGGTTAGTGGGTTGTGGCTTGATCATTTATCCTGCTGCTGGCCGGTTACTTCCACGAAATCAGAAGCCGCGGGAATGGGAGAAGGTTAAGCATGCGCAGTGTACCGTGGCGTGGTGGTGGTGTGGTGGTTGGTGGGGAGGCTGTGGTGGTGGGTTGGTGGTGGGGGTGGATGCTGTGGAATCGGCGTCGGCGGTGGTGCGGGTTGCTGTTTTGGCTTTATATATTTTTAGCCTTGGGTTTTGGTTATGAGGTGTGGCTTGATCAGTATTCCAGCTGCTGACCGGTACTTCTACTGAAATCAGTGAAGGCCGCGGGGTGGAGGGAGAAGTTTAGACATGCGCAGGTCACGTGGGGTGTGGTAGGTCAGTGTGGTGGCTGTGGGGAGGCAGGTGGTTGTGGTGGGGTGTATGGGAGTGGTGGGCGTTGGGGGATACGGGAGGTGGGTGTGGTGGTGGGGCATGGGGTTGCTGTTTTGACTTTTATATATTGTTTTTATGCTTGGGTTGGATATGGGTGTGCTGATCAGTATCCAGCTGCTGGCGGGGTACTCCACTGAAATCAGAAAGCCGCGGGTATAGTGGGCGGGCCGAGACTTAGAAACTTTGCCTATGTCTCAAGAATCTCACGACGAATGTCGCGGGTGGGGGAGGGCGAGCGGTTGTGGGGCGGGAGGTTGCTTGAGGCTGGGTGGGTGTGTGGTGGGGAGGTATGAAAGGTGGTGGGGTGGTGTGGGGTGGTGTGTGTGGGGGAGTATGAAGGTGGTGGTGGTGAATGGTGGTGGTGGGGTGGTTGTGGTGTGGGGAGTTGAAGGTGGTGGTGGTTGGTGGTGTGTGGGTGGTTGTGGTGTGGGGGAGTATGAAGGTGGAGGTGGTGAGGTGGTGGGTGGGGTGGTGTGGTTGGGATATTCAGATGGTGTGGTGATGGTGGGTGGTAGGTGTGAGGTGGTGTGGGGTGGGGAGTATGAAGGTGGTGGGTGGTGGTGTGGTGGGTGGGGTGTTGTGGGTGGGGGGAGTATGAAAGTGGTGTGGGATGGTGGTGGTGGGTGGTGTGGGGTGGGGGAGTAGAAGGTGGTGTGGTGGTGGTGTGGTGGGGTTATTTTTATCTTGGGTTTGGTTATGGTGTGGCCTTGGATCATGTATTCCATGCTGCTTGGCGTATCTCCACCGTAAAAATCAGAAGGCCGCGAGGATCGGGAGGGAGAGAGTTTTAGACTAGCGCAGGGTGGCACGTGGGTGGTTGGTGTAGTGGTGGTGGGTGGTGGGAGCGTGTGGTGGTGTGGTGTGGGGTGGATTGCTGATGCGGTGCGTGGGTGGGGTTGGCTGTTTGCTTTATATATTTTAGCTGGTTTGGCTTATTGGTGTGGCTTGATCAGTAATCCAGCTGCTGACGGTACTGCTACTGAAATCAGAAGGCCCGCGGGGTGGGAGGGAGAAGTCCACGACATGGCGCAGGTCCACGTGGGTGGTGGTGGTAGTGGTGGTGGCTGTGGGGGCAGGCGTGTGTGGTTTGTGGTGGGTATGGAGGTGGTGGGGGTTGGGGGATAGCGGGAGGTGGTGGTGTTTTGGTGGCATGGGTTGCTGTTTTGACTTTTATATGATTTTTTCTCAGCTTGGGTTTGTGATATGGGGTGCGTGGCCTGATCAGTATCGCAGCTTGCCTGCGGTGACTGCCACTGAAATCTAGAAAAGCCGGCGGGGTGGGCGGGAGAAATTGGCCATGCTCAGGATCACATGGGGGGGGGGGGGGGGGGGCGGAGGTATTGGTGATGGGTGGGTGGGTACATGTTCACATCCAGGGAATTATCATGATCACCCACACACTGAGCAGCCATCGATGAGGGTGCCACACACCACCATCTTGTGAGGTTGTGGTGTTTAATTGTTGGGGAGTCAGGATATTAATTAAAGGTCGTACCTAAGAGAATTGAGCCCAAGCAGAAAGATTGGTTTGCGTTTGAGTTTTGTATGTTTTGGTTTTGTTTTGGGAAGCAAATGTTTTATTTCAGGAATGCAGCTATTTTTCTTTGGAGCTCAACCTAAGCCGAACCAGCGCTGGAGGTGTGAGAAAGGGTCTGGGTCTGGTTTTTGGTTTGGTTTTGGTGAGGGCGTGTTTAATATCAGAATATGGCTATTTTCTTGAGCCATCAAACCCTGCTTGAGCCCAGCCCAAGGGTAATCTGGGTTTTTTGGTTTGGTTGATTTGATTTGGTGAGGGGCATGTTCAACCCAGGAATGGCAATTTCAAAAATATCCTGAGTCGAACTAGCTCTAAGCAGCTGGAGTAATCTTGGTTTTTGTTTGGTTGATTTGAATTGGTGGGGGCGTAGTGTCAACCCCCCAGGCTCCGTCGTACCTTAGTCGTAAGCGCGCTCCGCCTAATGCCGTGCTTCGCCCAATATCCTGAATCAGCTGCGTAGCACTTTGGCTCAACACAAGTGACCACAGAAAGGTTGAAAAAATCTGTGGTGGTGGGCTGAGGTGGTTAGAAGATGGTTGGGTGGGGTGAGTTGAGGTGGTTGGTTGAGTTGGGTGTTGGGTGTGATGGGCCAAGGGTGATTTAGAGATGGTTGGGGTTGAGTGAGGTGGTTGGTTGGGTAGTAGAGGTGGACTGGGTTGAGATGAGTGGTTGGGTAGAGGTGGTTGTTGGGTTGTTGAGGTGTTGG